>CM029554.1:15004868-15370638 GCA_017141385.1 Sogatella furcifera
GATGAGAGAGATAGAAAAGATGAGGTGGAAGAAAGAGGAGGTACACATGGAGATACAAACATGGTGATGAAGCAGGAGAAGGATAACGCCGAACATTTCGATAATAGTTTAGATATGAAAGTAGCAGCAGATATGTCTCAACCTCCACCAGATTTCTACTCTCAAGAGTACTGTAGTCAAGACATGGTTGTAGACGAGGCTGAAACGTCGCCTCCATCGGCGTTGGGTTTCCAGCTTAGTGTGGCGGACTCGACCACGGTGGTCGGCGGCGACCCCGACCTAGTCCACCAACACCCGTCGATGCGCCGCTATTCGCCCGAACTGTCGCCCAAGAGATTGTCGCTCGACGAAAGACTCGCGCGAGAGTTGGGCGTCAAGGAAGACTCGGCGCCGCCTCCGCCCCCGCCCCCTGCACACCCTCCCCCACACCTACATTACCAGCACCACCACCATCATCATCAGGCCTACCCTCACCACCCTCAACTGCACAGCCTCAACTATCAGCAATTGCAGCAGCATCTTAGCGTGCCCCCACCACCGCCTGCCAGTCAGCAGCCGCACCACATCCCGCTGCTGTCACCTAGTCCGGCAGCCGTCAACTGGGACAATCCGGAGGCGTTCATTGGCCAGCATGGCATGGCCACTATCTCACCTTCTCCTGTCAAAATGGCTGCTAATTCACCCTTTCTCCAGGTAAGTCTCATTTATTTTTGATCTATCGTTTTTCTGTAAATTATTATTCTTGGCCATCTGTATTATTATCTGTACTTGACCATCTGGCCATCTGTACTTGAGTCATTAATGACGAGTTCCAACCAATTTTCGTAAATTCTTATACCGATATTTATCTGAAGCCATCATGTATCTAGTGTACCATAAATTAAGAACAGCTCTTGAAAATTAACAGTCTTGAGTCCGGTGTAAGCGCTATGACTTTTCGTAGAAATTATACAGTCTTTTGACCTTTGGTAAAACTTGGAAAACATGTTTCCTTCATCTCAGGGCTACTTTCATCACTGTTTTTTATTTTAAATAATTATCAAAGTACCCTTTTTCAATGCATTACATGTTTCGAATTTGAAAAT
The DNA here is from genome assembly GCA_017141385.1 of Sogatella furcifera. Classification (NCBI taxonomy): domain Eukaryota; kingdom Metazoa; phylum Arthropoda; class Insecta; order Hemiptera; family Delphacidae; genus Sogatella; species Sogatella furcifera. The sequence goes on from CM029554.1 coordinate 15,005,954, forward strand.
GACTATAAATAGTCGAAACAGGTAATGCATTGAAAAAGGGTACTTTGATAATTATTTAAAATAAAAAACTAGGAGAACATATCTGAACGATTTTTACGATAAAAGTAGCAAAAAAAGATTTGATCAGATATAAATTGGTTTAAAAATGAAACAGTTGTACGAAAAGTCCATTTTGGTTTAACTGCTGTCATATAACAAGAATAAACGAACGGATAGCAATGCAATGACGTTATAAGATTGTTGAATTCAATTATTAAATTCGCTTGCATCCTTTTATTGTGAATTGATTTAGTATTCATGAGTAACAAATGAATTGCTTTTATGTATTATAAAAGTATATTAATGGAAATTTGATTTCTCAATTAGATCACTAGATTATTTTTTTGACATTAATTGCGAAGGATGAATTCTCTAATTACATTGATTTTTGAAACTCATATTTCATCTGGCAAACATTTATTATTAATAGAATGGTGTCTTGTAAATAGCTCCCAATTATGCATGTTGAGAGTTTTTGTGATTTAACAAACGTTTTTTAATATTAATGAATTATCACATTTTTCAATATATTTATTTTCCAGGTTGTTAATATATTGATAATGATAGTTTATAAACCAGTAATGCCTTCATTAATCTTGATTATATTGTGTGTCTTCATTTTGTTGATAATATTTGAAATTATTCATTTCTTTTTTTAATGCTGTTGTTCCATCACTTTTGTTCAATTATGTCAGATAGTAAGTTCCACTATTGAAATTAGCAACTTGAAAAATTCCTTACTTAAGTGAGCATTACTTTCTAATTAATTTAGTCATTTTCATTGTGTAGAACTTTGCTTGGCAAGCAAACTTGAGTAGCATTACAATGAATAAGCACTAAACTTTTCAATTATTCAAAAGTTTGGTGGTCGCTGTTTCCGTAAAGCACTTTCAGGATGAATCAATGTCACTTTCTGATGATAACTTTTCTAGCATTATTATTATAGGAATGAATATTTATACTAGAGAAAAAGATTAAAAATACAATGTTATGCTCACAAATTAATTATCAACTTTTTACGCTCAGTCTATGCGGGTTTATAATTCCTCACATTGAATAAATCAGCTTGTAAACCATTCCTCAACTTATACCTTCTCTACATTTCTGAGGCGTCTTGCATGGAAATGAATTTTTCTTACTACTTTTTGTCTTACTCACTTAGTCAGGTTTTCACTTTGTTCAAAATGTATAACATTTCATCCACTTGACAATAGTAAATGAATTGTTGTAAATTTTAATAATTTTAAACATAATTAATATTAGGTAATTTATACCAGGCGTCTTAGTGTAAAGAACGTACCGTAATAATTTATTGTGAACTTCTTTGTATAGACCGCGCAAGCTGAGTAAACAACAATTAACTTAACGGAGTTTCTTCTCACCTTGCGCAAACTTCCCCAATACTACTGTTAGTTTGCCCACCAGTTAAATTTTAATTCTACAGTGTTTAAAAATGGGAACGATAGCTATATGGGTATACCCACCTACCATATATGTTCAGCAGACTAATAGATTACTAGCCTTTTCCCAAATTGCTGCACTAGTAGTCTACAATAATGTTTGACTATGATAGTGTTTGATTCCTTCTGTAGTTTGTATTAGTAATAATTGCTTGATAAACTGCAATCTATCTGTTGTATTTCTGTGTGTAAAAGTTGGTTTGTATGGTTTGTAAAGTTGTCTGGGAGCGTAACGTTTTGCAAGAGGGATTGTGACGCTGTCGTCTTCAGCTTAGCCATAAAGTGTTCATCGGTTCAATTGTGACGTCATTTGATAGCCGTCCGGCCACTCTGCCATTGGACAGTGAGTGTGATGACTTCATTTGGTCATCCTGGCGCTGCAGGTAATAGAAGGCACACTTTTTTCGTCGCCTGACAACCCTGCATTGTTATAACTATTTTGTTATCTTTCATTACAGGGTTTCATGTGTATTGAAATAATCTCCAATCAAAACGAATCGAAATAATCTTTATTGACGTCTTCATTTGAAATCAATCCTTATTTTAGACAGGTTGAAATCAAATTTTTGATAGAAGATAGTTTGTTTACAAATTACATTACATTGAAGAAAGTGAAAATAGGGAAAATATCATATTTACTATTATAGTTCGCACAAGCTGAAAAGATGCGTTTATTGTAACGGCGTGTCTTCTCAGCTTGCGCGAACTATATTGTTATAAACTTCAAGGATCATGAGTTGAAACTTAGTTCCATCGTAACTTATTATCATTACACAGTTAGTTTTTAAGTAGTCACTTGTCTACTGAGTTCCGGGTTTCAAGTTCTCGGCTGGAATGTATGCGAAATCCCTACCGTTTATTCTAGTTAATATGTAATGAATTGGTTGATTCTTGAAACTTGATAATGATTTGTCTATCATCAAATATTAGAGGAAAATAATTTATTCGTCATATTTTACTACCAATGGTTACATTTAATCAGCAAAGGATTGAATGTAATGATTATTTCGTAATGAATACATTAATTCTATTAAAAACATTCTTATGTTCAATGTGCAAAGAAGTTTTTAGTGTATGTTGATTGTTCTTCATTAGGATGATGATACAAAAGACTTTTTTAAACTAGAAAGAATTGATACAATTGTAATATTGGAAATAGAAATGAATCGTAGAATAATTTTTTTTAAATTAATAATTATTATATGTTTAGTTATTACATATGTGATGAAAAGCTGCTTATGCTAATACTTCAATATGAATTATGAACAGTATTGGCATGTGAGGGTCATTGTTATTGTTCTTTGCACAGTACTGTGATGTAATTGATTTCCTCTTTGTATTTATAATGCTTCATAACTTCAAATCAACTGTTTTTTCGAAAATAAAAATTGTAGCAGAAAATTTAAAACTGTATCTTGGAAGAACAAACTATTATGAATCTTGCTTGAACTCTGAATAAGGATCAATACTGGTCTTTTTGTGCACTCTGTACTAGTTCCTCACAATGATTCACCAAATTGTTTACCATTATTTTACAGCCTAATCAGCAGAACAGATTTGCGAAGTCTAGCGTTAAGGCGATTCTGATCGAAACGGTAATGCAGCAATTTGAAACGTCTGCACCAATTAAAAACTTGTCCCTCTGTTTGAACCTTCGAATTATGAAACAGATGCCGAAGTCGGAACCTATCGGCTGACAATAGGAGGTAATGTTCAATGATGTACAATCATTCACACAAGTTTGAAACAATTGATTTGAATTGAAATTGGATTAAAGTTATTGTTGTTGAATTTGAAAGGTTGTCACTACGAGAGATGTCTTCTTGCTTTCAAGTGAAAGGGTGGCTGCGAAACTACAATCTCCCTGCAAATGAATGAATTAAGGCTGTTGGATACTTGGGGGAGAAGAGGATCATACAGTCATGGTTTTCCTTGGAATACTATCCAATTCTAGCAATTCATATACCCACTGCATGGTATTCGATATCAAGCCCAGAATCTTGTATTTCAGGTAGCTTTAAATCTCATAATTATTTTTCAGTAAGAAAATTAATCATCAATGAGTTCTAAGTTTTATCAAATGTACCTCATTAAACTTGTTTACTTTACTCCAATTCTCTTACCCCTCGAATAATACATTTTGAATATTATGAATAAACAAAAGCTTTTAGTCTTGTATTATTCTTGAGGTTGGTTTTTTCATCAACTGTAGAAGTAATTACCTCTTCAAAGTTCCTTCAAGTTTCTTGCGTCTCGAATAATACATGATTTTCTCAACAAAAAAAATTCAACTTGGTGAAATCTTTGCGGAGGGAGATAACTTTTTCCAAAAGTGTGTATTTTCATTGAATTCTCTCATTAAAATTATTAGTAGTAGGGTTATGTGCTCTCTTACGTCACTCGCTCCATAATGACCACTCTAAGCATTCAATTTAACATTATCTCCCTGCGGGGGGATAATAATTGTATAACAATCTTACCATATTCCGCCTCTCATAGTCTTAATTCATTGCAGATTCATTATAATATGTAAGAAGTATGCTTTTCGAGTGTGAGGGAAGCTATACATGAGCTTTAGCGGGTGTTATTCTTGATACATCACAAATGTTTTAAGGACCCATTTCAACCGTTACATACACTACTTATTAATAAAAAATGTTTCTGGTTTCTACTATTGTATGATTGCAGGTTGGACGTCTAGTGGAATGGGTCTCCCGTAACATAAAACTACCTTTGATTCAAATTAGCAATTCCTCAATGTAGAACTGTCAGGCCTGCCATCGGAACGCTGCAGCGAGTTTAATCGAATCTGCTGATATTAGTTTTACTTGATATTTTCGATATGACACTGATTACATTGTTCGATTCTGAATGAATATAGAACCCATTTAAATTGTGAAACCGTATGATATTGACATGTTAAAATGACATGATAAAATCACTGATTGTTCCAGCAACTGCAAATGACAACTATTGTTCCAGAGATCATACTGTCTCAGTACTAAATATTGATTGTCTAGTTGAGAGATATTGTAGTCAATTGTTTGTATTATGAAACGAATTAGAAATACTTTCTTTTATTTATGCATTCAAGTGACTAGCAATAATCTACAAGTTACTATTTTATGATTTACTGGAACCATCTTCGATTTCTTGTGTAAATTCAGTATTTCTTTTACAAAATGTGGTACGGTGTAATAGCCCATAGCCCATTCGGGCTTTGTAAACATAGTCACAATGCGTAGACGGTATAGCCCATCATAAATGGAGATTCGAATTAATTATTATTATAAATAGCTCATCATACCTTAAATTAGCTTAGTTTTAGATTATTGGTCTTACTTCAATATTTTTTTAGTATAGTTCAACAGTTTCATGGAAAATTATGTCTTTATTAAAAAGATAAATGATTTTATGATTACAATTTTCAATATAATAATATTATAAAATATATAATAATATTTGAAAAACATTTGATATTTCTGAAAAATTACTTTCTTATTAAGTTCAAAGAAATGAGTAGATTTATTGTGGAATGTATGTAGATTTTTCAGAGACGCTGAAGGATACACTTCTGATTTTCTTCAATTGAATATTGAGTATGAGATTTATTTGTTCTATTTTTCAATGTTTATGAAGTATAACACTAGTTTTGTAATTTGATCTTGATGAATGAAGGCATTACTTGAAGGTTTCTTATGTGATTCAATTTGACCTGAGTTTTGTATGTATTACAATTTTAAATTTACGTATGAATTAATTGATAAATTTTCGTTTTCAAGGTTGGCAATATGCTTCAAGTGGTTCCTTCAGATCCGGTCGAGAAGTCACCCGTCGCTCTGCAAGGTACACCGGTGAAGGGGCAAAAGGTAACTCGGCTGTACCCTACTATTGCTGGCTAAAATAAGTTAGATTTTCAATTCTCATGTCTCGGTTTGTCATCTCTTTAATCTACCATGATAAAATTAATCGACATAGGATTTGACATGCTTTTGAAGCAGCTACATTGGTTGACTGACTGATACTGTTTAAATCACTCCAGAAAATACATCAACACCAATCTTACATTTCTATTTACAAGCATCAACGGCAAACGTTAATTATTATTCCTTGAAAACATCAACTGCAAACTTGAATGAAATCATTTGAGAAATCTCAAATAAAATCTCATCTCTGAAAATTCTAGGATTAATGCAATCTTGGATTACAGTAGCCTACTACTTTTTGTTGTTTCTTTCATTTGAATTATTTTTGTATTTTCTTCATAATCAGCAACCAATAAATTTTTTAATCGTACTGGACGTTTCTATTCTCAGACCCGTGTGACATATCTTTTTCCTCTGGTAGCCAAATTTATGCGAAGTGAAGTTCAGGTTCATGAGAAATAAACATAGTAGTTCACATGTTTTGAGGGTCGAGTGTAAAAGAGGGCAAACTACGCCTCAACTCTGCCATCTAGGAAAATTAAGGCAATTCTTCAATTAAATTCATTAACATAACATTCTCTGCTGTAACATAATTTACTTAACATAACATAATTTACTTCTGGTTTTTAGAATTTCAATTTATTAATTTTTGTTTCTTCAATTTTATCAATGTTTACTTCTATTTGAGAAAAGATCAGAAATATACGATCTTTATGTCCAAGGTAGTAGATTTCTGTGCGATTTCTGTACAGCATGCTGCATATTGTGCAGCGCTCAAAAATCGACCGTCTGAACATAAAGAAAAGTAAAAGCACAAATTCTCTTTGACGTAAATATGTTTTAAAAAATGATCATGTACGTCCATTGGTCTGACAGAATCAAATATTTAGTTATCATTTAGTGACTTCCTATCAATTTTTTTATTAATTTGAAAATGGTTCTCGTACGATAGAAATTTAATGATATGGTGTCAGTGTACCTGTCTTCAGAAGTATTACAAGATATCATTTCATTATAGAAATGATATAAAAATTTAGTAGATCTTAGTAGATTTTTCATTGAGATTCTACTTTAAGAAACTAAATGTAGAACTAAGGATACACTCTCTCAGGAAGTAATAATGTTTGTGTTCTAACAATGGTTGGGGTAGAAGAAATGTTTACCGTGGCATTGGAAATTGACTGAAGAGGTGAGTAGAATAAATCTAATTATTCTTCAAATTTAATTTTAATTTATAATTCTGAACAATTTTAACATTCTACAATACTATAAAACATGGTTTAAAGATGAAATGTTGTCTGTTCCTCCTCCTGTTTTGTGAGGATAAATGAAAAACAAAATATTGCCAAACCAATTTAAATTTCTGTATTTTTTGCTACAGTGCATTTTGATTGATTTGTGTGTGAGTGAATGTAATATTGAAAAACACTTTTTTTAATAATCAGGCGAATCAATTAACATATTTTGGGAGATAGGCAAACTTCTTCCATATTGCATCGTGGTTAGTACGCATTCAATACGTACCCTTTTAGTATGTTTCTATTCAAACGCAACATGTTTCGCTCTCCTAAGAGGCATTCTCAAGTGTGAATGAACAAATATATACAAGCGAAACATATTGAAATGAAAAAATACTAAAATGGTACTGTGACTTCAATTTTTATTTATTAAAATAGCTGACTATATTCTTTAGTCAGCTGGTCCTTTACAGTTTCTCAGACTCCTTGCAGACAACATCAGAAGTTGGAAGGGACAGACGAAACCGCTCTAATTTTTGTTGAAAATTCTATTTCTTCTTGTTTTTTGCCAACCTCCATTTTTTAATTCATGTTTTTCTTTATTGAACTTATATTGTTGATTATTATTTTATAACAAACAACCCATCGACCATTGCATAAGCTGTAATGTGTGTACTGTGAATCTTCTTCTTTCCCTAGTCGAATTAATTTTCAGTTACTGTAAATTATTGCTTTCAAAATTCAACTGAGTCACTTTTGATTGTATTGTTATGTTGATATTGTGACACCGTAAAAAGAGGTGGGGTTTCCTTTATGCGTAACGGTCTGACGGTCAGCCGCAGTTGAACAACTGTAGACAATCACAGCTCTTGTCTTGTCCTTGAGCTTAAGCAACAAGAGCTGTGATTGACTACAGCTGTTCGACTGCGGCCGATCGTCGAACCGTTACGCATAAAGGAAACCCCAACTTAAATTATAGAGTTGTCAAAATTTTTGAATGTTTATGTCATAATTTCTTTGAACTTGTGATTGTGTTTTAGGTTCCTGACGGTGGTCCAGCAATGATTCAGGTTGGTAATATATTGCAGCTGATACCATCACCGGCACTATCCAGCACGGGATCGACGCCCGTCAAACCCGCGTTGGAGGCACACAGTGCCGAATCGGCAGTTGCTGAACCGGCCGCCAGTGGCTCACAGCAGCAGCTCGATCAGCTGACTGGAAGTGTGGCAACAGCGCCCATGTCCACCATGACAGCCGCTTCAATTGTGGCCGCCCTCTTCAAAAAGGACAAACATCCGTTGGCGTTACCCATGCCTCCTGGTGAGTGAATTTAAAACTAATTCATTCATTCTGAAATAATTTAAAGTAAATCATTTTACTGTATTCATTTAATAGCCCAAGCAAATTTGATCGAGTAAATAGAATATCTTAATATTACATCACACTTTGACGTATAGGCCAGTCAACACAAAATAATACAGTAATATAAAAAGAATATTTATACAACACAACTACAAACTGCCACAGCAAATTTAACACAATTTTACTACAATAAAATATTTATTCATTTGAAAATCCATTAGTATCTTTATAATAATGAATATAATAATAATAATTCCTTATTATTATCCTAGCAGGAATTATTAATTCCAGAAGTCCTTTGTCTATTTACATAGCAATATATGGAGATTCTATTTAATTATTATTATAATTATTCAGCAGTATACTGCAATAACTAATAATTCTTCTATATAATTTTTTGTTCATATATTCTCTGACAGAATAGAAGGGATTATTAACTAGGATTATTTCCAGAACAGTTCTGAAACAAGTGTACTATAGTAGTACAATAACTTGTTCTAGAAGATAGTAGTCGGATAAGTCGCCTCATCTGAATGGGAAGCCTATTCATAATTTCAACTGTGACATTAGAGGGGCCGTGATCTGTCTTGTGGATACTGCTTCTCGTTACATTAATAGATTCACTTGATCTTGTATTAAGTGTATGTGTAGCACTCCTTAACGCCATTTTATCGGTATTAATGATGTTCCTCCAAAAACAAGGTAGGGTAAAGGCACCAATTATTGACACTTTAAGGAAAATTTTGCAGTATTTTCCTTATAGTTCCTCACTCCATGGACCAATTTTCACTTTCTAAAGTTTAAACTATTGGCCAATATCTGTGCTACAACTCCTAATTTAAGTTTCAAGTCGAATACTTCACTATTTTTTTCTATTATCTAAAATATAGGAGCATGTTTCCTCCCATATTATTGACACCCATGAACCAATTATTGACATGTAAAAGTACCAATTATTGACACCTATGAACCATTTATTGACATCTGAAAGTACCAATTATTGACAATCTACAACCAGATATTGACAGGATAGACACCAATTAATGACACAATTTGAGATCAAAATAGATTTATCTACAATTCATGAAAATAAGAAATAAGTAGGCCTGATAGAATATCAAATGGGCATCAATCAGTAAAATAACACAATAATAGAATTGAATCAATCAATCTACTTCTAATTGTTCTGAAAATAACATTCTTCAGGTTTTGAGTGGAAACCAGAGGTTCAGGTAGTTTTACCATGATGTCTTTCACCTCAATCGCTACCTCCTCATCTTCTCCCAATGTGAATACATTCCTCATTCGGTTGCAAGGTCTTGAAAGGTTTCCTATCACCTTATCATACAATATTTTCGAAATTTTAAGAGCAGATCACATCCTCCTCTTCTCTCCTTAATAGTTTGACAGAATGTAATCACCTTCACCAACTGCTAACTCAACTCCATACTCTTGCTCTAATTCAATGTTCTCTTAAAATTGGAGATGTTCATTCAATCTGTCCTGCGTAATCTCTTCATTCCTCATCTCTCCCATAATACAGCCTCCAACATCAATCACCACCTCATTCCCTCCTTCTTTCATTTTTCCACTTTTCAACTGTTTTTCCATCTTTTCAAATTCTCCCTCAGCTCCTTCCAAAAAATTTTTATCCAATAGGATCGTCTCATCAATACCTGGGAAATTCTTTTGATCAAAAATAATAAATTTATCTTGTTCAACAGGTTGTTGATTAGATGTTATCAAAGATGGAGCTCTGAATTGGATTTTGAGTCTCCGGTTGTTGATCTGTTTTTTTCCTCTTTCTTTGAATTTCTCCCTCTATTCTCATCTGAATAGAGTTTATCTCCCTCTCTATTCTCATGGAACATGGTTTCGGGGTGAAACTCACCCCATCCTCAGCAAAACTATCTTGCTGTATCCATAAAACCATGGTTCTGTTGTAAAAAGTTCCAAATGCAAGTTGTTTTTGACAACTTCCTTATCTTTTTATTTTCTCCATATAAGGGTTTAAAACTATATATATAACGTTTTTTGTTATCTGTGATCTCAGTCCAAATAGACTCATCCTGATTTTATAATCAATTCAACAATTGGGCATTCTTACTGTCAATAATGGGTGTAGAATGAATTAAATTATTGACTAATGAACTTTAAAACTTAGGGCTGCTTAAAATAATTGAAAATAAAAATCAAACACCCTTTTTTGAAAACTTTAAAATTATAAAAACAGATACATGTTTCGGCACATTAGCCCATTCTCAATGTGGATAAAAATAGTAATGAAATAAATAAACAAGATTAAAAAATATAAGTCAAATAAATCATATGATTGCAATTGAAAGCATATGTTATAACTCATATTCACACAAAAATCTAGGTTTTTAAAATTTTCTCAAAAATTGGATTATTATTAAAATTATATTCATTTAATATTTTGTCGCCATTCAACTTTTTCCCTTTGTATATTTGGAATTCTTCTTTTACATTCAATTTAGTATTTTTGCTTCCAAAATTCAATATTACCAAATTTGTTTTTATATCTCTGTAGCAATGACTTGAATCCAAAAGATGTTCAGCAAAGGCTGATTTTTGTGTGGTATTTCTGGCTTTTAAAGCTTGATCATGTTCCCGAAATCTAGTATGAAAACTTCTTCCCGTTTGACCCACATAGAATTTATCGCAATCACTATATATCAACTTATACACTCCAGATTTTTTGAAACAATCATGCTGTGTTTTTATTTCTTACTTCTTTTTTATTAAATCAAAAGAATTGTTTGTTGTCTTGAATGTTAAATTGAATTTATTTTTTGTAAAAGTTTTTCTAATGGCTCTATTAAGCGTTGTGCTATATGGAACACAAATATATTCCTTGTTATTTTCATTTTTGTTACAATTATGCTTACTTTTTTGCTTTTCTTGCTGTTTATACACCATTTTATTAATAATTTTGGTATTGTATCCATTTTTTACTGCTAAAAATTTTATTATCTTTATCTCTTTGTCATAATTTTGTTTGGTCATGGGAATGTTTGTTAATCTATATATCATTGATCTAAAGGCTGCCATTTTTTGTTGCCAGGGATTGTTTGAATCTTTAGGAATTGATGCATCTGTGTGTGTGGGTTTCCTATAAATACTAAAATCATGTTTGCTGTCTTTTTTGCTAATTATTAAGTCTAAAAAATTGATCTTTTCCTGTTGAATTTCCATGGTAAATTTTATTGATGGTGAGATAGAATTCAAATATGTTTCTAAGTCCTTTATTGTTCCATCTTTGTTATTGTACAAGCATATTACGTCATCTACATATCTGTTCCAGTAAATAATATTATCTTTTAACGGATTGATATTATTCAAAATTTTAAATTTTTCTAAATTATTCATGTATACATTTGCTAAATAGCCTGATAGAGGTGACCCCATTGCCAATCCCTCCTCTTGTTTATAAATTTTATTATCAAAACTAAAATAATTTTGATCCACACATGCTTTTGTTAATTCTATCAAATCTTCAATTTCGTTATTGTTGACTTTATTATCTATCAAATTTTGTTTTAAAATAGTTATTGTCTCATTTTTAGGTATAGTTGTGTACATATTAGTAACATCAAACGATACAAAGATTGCTTTATCAGGAATTTTTATGTCTTTGATTTTTTGAACTAGCTGGTATGAATTTGTTACACTATAATTTTGATTCAATATCATTTTTTGGGGGAAGATTTTGTTCAAAAATTTACAAGTATTATAAGCTGGAGCACTGCGATAATTTACTACTGGCCTTATAGGTATTCCTACTTTATGTATTTTAGGCTGGCCTCTGAATATTGGGGCTGATGGATTTATCATTTTCATTTTAAACTGGTTACATTTAGAAATTGTTTGACATTTTGAAATAATATTATTGATATTTTTACTATATTCTCTTGTTGGATCTTTTGATAAATTTCTCTACTTTATCATTATAATCATTTTGTTTTATTATTACTGTTGTGTTACCCTTATCAGCTTTTGTAATTGTGCCGAAACATGTATGTGTTTTTATAATTTTAAAGTTTTCAAAAAAGGGTGTTTGATTTTTATTTATTTTTCAATTAAATTATTGACATACACTTCGACCTATTATTGACACCCCCTGTCAAGAATTGAATCCTCTTACTTTTTTAGATTTTCAATAGTATCAATGTGTCACAAATCATTTAAAGTATCTTAATATGTAACAGGTCAGTTTTTTATAGAATCCCCTATTATTGACAAATGTGTCAATAATTGGGAAAAAAGGTTTTTTTCCAATCCAATTATAGACACTGCAAAAATCAATTTACTGATAAAAATTAACCTCTAAAAACTCATTACTTATCAATTATTCATCAATATCAATCAGGAAAACAAACATGAACAACAGAAAAAAATCATAAGTATCAAGAAACCCCCATTTTAAAAGCTTACCTCCTTAGCAAAATGGATAAGGATTCAACTGCTGCGATGGTCACCTGAAGAATGATTTTTTTCTGGTCTTTAAGGTAATAGTGGTGACTTGAATGGGGTGGTGAAATGAGGATTATGAGTGTGGATTAGCCTGGCACCAATTTGAGAAACATATATGGTATAGGTAGCTTATTATTGAATGTTGAAGAGGTTTGTGTCAATAATTGGGGTGGTGTCAACAATTGGTGCCTCTTCCCTAAAGCTGGAAATGGTGCAGCTTCATAGTCCGGCATCTCAAATAAGTTCAATATGAGTTAGCAACTATTTCTGATTACGGCGTATTTTATTATGCCTAAAAAACCTAATGTTTTCCTATGCTAGTCTACTGCAAATCAGCAATTTACGCCTGACAAAAATTGAAATTGAAATTTCACCCTTCTCAGCTTTTGAGTCTTTGTATCTTCCGTCTGATGTATTCCAGGTACAAATCTAGCCAAGCTGAACTGTTATTTACTCTGTAAAGTTTAATTTTGTTTGAAATTCAACAGCCATGTCGGAAGCAGAAAAAATCGAACAAAAGAATTTGGAAAAGAAACAGAAACGGTTGGAGAAGGAGGCTCGCAAACAAGCCAAACTAAAGAAAGCAACCAAGAAAATGATTCGGGTAAGCTGCATACCATACACAGTAGTACAGTATTTTCAAATTTATTGAAAGTGTTGACATGTTAATTTAAGTTTCCAAAACTGCATTTATTGAAATTGAATATGAATATTTCACTTATCTATAAACTTTCATAATTGAGTCCTAAAGTTCTCTTAACCTAACGGTTCAGATTTCATCTACCTGTTGTAGTGGCTTATCATGTACATACATCCTTATTAGGAAAAGAGTTTTACTTCTTCAAATATCTGAATCAAAATCCTTCATTTAATAGTTAATCCATCCTAAGTAACGATCGGTAAGATTCAGTCTGCAAAAATCATTAATATATAAAAATAATTCAATGAAACTTTTAGTATTAATAATGGGAAAATTAATCTTTTTCTTGGTTTGCAGAAAGCTTTGCTATTCAAAGAAGGACTGACTCTCAATTCCGACGTGGACAATGAAGAAATGAAATTGATAGAGGTGAGTACTTCTAATGTTTGCCATCATATTCGAAGCTACCAAAATATAACTCTGATTTTTTCCAATATTATAAACTTTAAATCATGCTTCTACCCCTTTTTAATAGCTTTACCCTTCTTTCGGAGAAGACGTAAGCCCGTCAGTCCCGACTGTCTGAAAAGCAGTCGTTATCTCTCATCATCGCCCCTCTCATTACCTTATCTCATTATTACCTTATCTCCCCCTCTCATTATGTTTAGAGCAGTGGGTTTCATTCTCAGAAAAAATTCATTCATTTCCAATTATTTGTCTATAGCTATCAGTTTCCTGTTCGGTGTTATTCCATTCTTAAATATATTTTTTTATATTTGTGATATAAATAACTAGCTCATTTTTTTAGGAGGCCATGGAAGCATCTACAGAAGAACCTGGGCCGACAGTTGGCCATCCTGATGAAATTGAAGATGTCGAAGTTAATGAAGAGAAATTGGCAGCCCTGAGAAAGCCTCTACCTCCTCCACCTGAGAAAGGAATTCTTATCTCACCCGGCTTCAGGTACAAGATCTCTTACTAGAAATAGTTTGAAATTAATGTCAAAATTCAATTGATTATAGGTGTTTACAAAGGAAGAAGCGGTTGGCGAATGATTTATTTTCGTAGCTTTGTCAGGATATTAGTTATTGTAAGTTTATTAATAATAAATTGATAATGAATGACGAAATACATTTCACTACTGAAGAGGAGCTTCATTAGCCTGCCACAAGAGGAACTAGGTCTTAGGGGTTGTACTAATGGTGGTGGAAGGTTGATGAAGCTTCTCTTCAGTAGTGAAATGTATTCCTCTTCACTTCGGTAGGCCAAAAAGTAAGTGATTTTAATAAATAAATCACAGTACCCTTCAAAATCACAACTTGTTTGAACTATTAATAGTCATTCTCAAATGAGTTTCAGAGATTATTTTATTTTATCACAACTAGTTTCGTACTATTAATAGTTTTAATTACTATTAATAGTCCGTACTATTATAAACTAGTTGTTATAGAATAGAATTATTTCAACAGGCACTGTGATTTATTATACATTAGTAGCCCTAATAACAAAGTTATAACTTACTTTTCAAGTGATTTCAAATTATTCACAGTTAGATACAGATCTTATTTATAATGAAGTAGTGTTTCGTCTTGGAAAACAACGTTATTAATAACAATTTTGTTTGTGATTTGCACAGGGAGAAGCCGATAGTGATCGGGCAAAAATCGGAAGCGAAGTCGGTGTCATTTGCGGACGGCATCCGGCCCGGTGAAGGCTCGTCGCCGACCCAGGCCGAGGAGCATCCGCACTCGCCGCCCCCCGTCACCAAGCTGCCCAAGAAGAAGAAGCTCTCCGCCAAAAAGAAAAAGAAGAGGAAGATCAAGGTGAAGATAATCCGGGTGGAGGAGGGTGACGATGACGACGATGATGATGAGGATGATGACATCTCTCCCCCGCCCCCACCGCCTGGATCCCCTCCACCCATGTTCCACTATCCTCCTCCACCACCGGGCTTCGCTTACCCCCCGCAAGCTTTTACAGGTTGGTTTACTGATTCATTTCTTGATTATTTTTTATGATTTCAGGTATAGTCTGTCCAAGCAAAGAAGACATTCTGGCAAGATTGGAGAAAAACTCCAGCTCAGCCAATATTGGTTCAAAGTTGACCAATTGAGCCAATTGGTTCAAATTGTAGAAAATATTATGCTCTACAATTTAAAAGCAAATGTATGTTGAACCGATATTGACCGAGCTGGAATCATTCTTCCATCTTGCCAGAATGAACGTCATGTTTGCTTGAGCAGGCTATACTTAACTGTTGCTAAACAAGCTTGAAATAGTAATAATATCGTCATATCGAAGAGTTAACTGGTTTTTATAGTGGCTTAAAATCTCAAAGTTTATTTTCTATTTTCAAGGAAATTGTGTGATAAATTTGGTACATTGATACATTTGGTTTCTCATCCTACTATACTATAAATTCAAAGCTTTTATAATATTTTTCTTGGACCAATAATTCTTGTGTTAAGTGCTGGGAAAGTGTAGTCTGTCCAAGCGAAGAAGACATTCTGGCAAAATTGAAAAAATACTCCAGCTCGGTCAATATTAGTCCAAAAATAATGAATTTGGCCTCGATTTGTAGATCAGAATTGTTTCCTACCATTTGAGTCAAATTCATAATCTTTGAACCAATCTCTTGGCGAAGTTTGAGTCATTTTCCCATCTTGCCAGAATGTCTTCTTTGCTTAGACAGACTATGCGTAACCATCATTTCGGACTTACTATTCATCTAAATTTGGTAAAAGACGTATTGGACATGAGTTTGTTTTTTAACCAATTAATGTATTAATTCCTATCAATTAATAAATATATAAACGAAATAAAAAAGAATGGTCAATTCAAGTTCGTAAAACCATCTAAAGTTGAACTATGCTTAACTTCTCTTGTCATAGTTCGCTCGCGCTGAATAGAACTTCAAGATCTGAATACCACCATAGAGCGTTCTAACCTATTCTGGCAAGATGATCTGTGCATTATAAATTGTGTGTTCATTTGTAATAGATCATTTACAGTGTGTTGATGGTATTTTTATTTTGTTTAGTACCAGGGTGTGCGACGGTAACGCCGCCGTGCGGTGACGGCCAGCCGCAGTACGCACCCGTCTACCAGCAGCACCATCACAGCAGCACCGTCACCACGCACACCACCACCACCGTACAGTTCGGACCCCCGCCCCCTCCGCCACCGCCTCCTCCTCCACCATCCAAGCAACGAAAGTGAGTAATATAACAGCCTAATCAACACACTTTTCAATTGAATCACTTCAGAGGAGTAAGAAAAAATGAACAAATAAATCACTAATCAAAGTACCCTTTAAGATAAGCTTAAATACCGAGAACTAAATGATTGAGTATACTTACTTAAGTATATAGTGCATCATCTGATGATGATCATCAACAAGAATGAGCCCTAATAACAAAGTGAACATAAAAAATAAACAATCTTTTTGCGTGTGAGTATGGCACCTTAGCCACTAAAAACCATAACCAATAATAGACGCATCATTGGTAATGTGTATGTGTCCGCATTTTTTTGTCGGGACTGTGTCGTATCGTTGCTGGTTTGTCATCGCAACTGTAGTCATCACGGATGATTTGTTTATTTTGTCTCAAGTTATTGTGAATGAGGTATAGTGATATTTACTACTCACATATAACTGTTTTGAGAGTGGGAGGTAGCTGTTGGCCATTTGCCGAATAGCATTATTAAACTTTTTAAATAGGCTACTTAAACTATGAAAATGTTCTCACAATACTCAACCATTGAGGAATAGAATCAGCCTATTCTCAATATGGCGGCGATCCATGGGCGTTTCTTGTAAACTTGTGAATTAAAAGTCTATTAACTCTTGTAACTTTTCTTGGAACACGGCCTACGCTAGGCTAAATAAATGGGATCTAAATCGATCAGAATCTATTGATGAGATCAGTGTAGTCTGTTCAAATAAATAAGACATTCTGGCAAGATGGGAAGATGAATCCAGCTCGGTCAATATTGGTTCAACTAATATTGACCGAGCTTGAGTCATTTCCCATCTTGCCAGAATGTCTTCTTTGCTTGAACAGACTATACCGTATCGTTACAGACATAGAGACTGTATAGCGAGGTACAGTCTCGGTATCTTAAAATAGGCTATTCAATTCAAAGTATGATAGATAATGTATCATAATGAGATAAATCATTGATGCCTTTATCAATGAAACTATTATTTGTAATAATGTTTGAAAATCATTTGCATCAATTTATTTCCAATTGCTGAATTATTTCTATTCTTCGTTTTCAGGTAGTTGGACATAATAGGAGATTAATAAATTAATAGAAGAGTAGAGAGTTGAAGTGAAACTCATTAATTGCAGATTACCTGCTTTGTGGGATACAATGCAAACTGCTATACACGTGATTGTATGAATTATATACACGTAAATGATTCTATATTTGTTTTATTGTAGTCAAAATTTAAATAATTGAAAAAATTATCAAAATATTTATGACTCATCATTGGTTGTGTTTTCAATGTTATGTATTTCAAAATTTTATGCAATATTTTTGCTAGTATTTGAAATCAGCTAGAAATAAAATATAAGTAATGTAATTGAATTACTTATTTAGAACTCAAAATTATTATAACATTCCAAATACTGAATCAAAATTTCAATTAAAGTTTTATTACCTATTGGTTTCAGCGTTGACCTAAACAATATAATGTTTGATTATTTCTGATCTGAGCTACTTTACTCATATCGTAAACATCTTCATTAAAAATGCTTTTAAAAAGGCAGTATTTTGAAACAGTATTGATAATGCACTTACCTGAAATGTTCTATCACCGACTACTTTTTAAACAGATTTTTTAAGCATACTTTTCCTCTAAACGTACTTCACTGAATCGATTCACTAGGTAAGGTATAAAGGATAAAAATTGTATCCTTTATCTGACCTTCAGTGACATTTGAGGTGAGATTTAACCAATTAATAAAATATATTCAACTCAATATAACTGATGTCCAAAGCTCCCTCAGAGTCATAATAGAAAAAAACAGTAAAATTCACGCAAGCTCATAAAAAACGCCGTTACACACTGTAACGGCATTTTTCTCAGATTGTAAGAACTATCCGACACATCACTTTCTAAAGATATTCATGAATATTTTATTGATATTAAAATTTAACAATAGCTCAGTATTCCATATATCTCTATTTTTTAAATAGTTGTATGATTTTGGATTGGGTTTGTTTTATTGGTTTCCATTCATTATTTTAAATGAAGTTGTTATTTTAATTCAATGATATTATTGTTTTAAATTATTGTCTTGATTTCAGTATCATTCGATCTCTGTATAATACTAAAATTTATTATTCTAAATGGATTCTAGTGTTATTTATATTGAAGGAATTAAGACTGCAGTCACGGCTAAAGAATTTGGTCATGCTTGTTTCAATGAAATTTGTTTTTTAATGTTCAAGATGATGTACCCTAGTTAATTTTATCTCAATTCAATCATCCTCTGAAAGATTATATATGGCTCAAATCTAATCTAGATTGAAGTTGGGACAACTGGGGATAGAAAACAAATTTTGAGGAGATATAATTATATGAATATTTAAATTGATTTTATAGTAGACAAGTGCAATTCTGAATTTGTACAGATTATATTTATTTTCTTTTATTGTATTTTTACCGCATAATTTTAAATCTCATTACTTCAATCAGTCATGAGTTGAGAATGTGATAACTTATTAATGATTGTAAATTAAAAATATAATGAAATATTTTCAACTCTGGTTGCCAACAAAACATCGAATTAATTGTTCAGTATAAAATTAAACACTTTTTCCTATTTCCTTTTTCCTTGCTGTAAACCTTGCTGTATTCTTGGATCTATCAAATTGGTTCAAGGAATTTTTGACCAAAAGTTATTATTACAGCTTTCAATAAACAAAATGTCCATATTGATAGTAACATAAAAACTATGTAGTAAATCTTTAAACTCGCATTTTAAAATCGTTAGCTGTCATTGCCGTGATTTGCCTCTAACTCCAAGAATATTTATTTTTTAAACAAATTAATCATTCTTTTGAAAAGCCTTAAGGCCTGGCGTATGCTGGGACGCACGTGTGCACACGCAGGCTAGCCAGCCAATTACAGCTCTTGTTGAGGACAAGACAAGAGCTGTGATTGGCTGGCTTGCGTGCGTGTGCATTAATGCGTCCCAGCATACGCTTGGCCTAACTAAAACCATCGGAGTTGTGTCTACCGAATACCTTCAAAGCTCACAATTTCATAGTCTCAAATTTTGCTCTAAAGTATACAGTCAATTCAACAATCTTATGATTATTGTATAATATTCCAATTTAATGGATTAGAATTATGAATATGTTTTGAGATGGGTTATTGTTTAAACCTCGTACGCCCAATTTGGCTGCGAGGTATGAATATCATACAAATCTCAATATTGATAGCATTTCATAATCATTGTGATGACAACTAAATTCAACACAATTATTATGATACCAATAAGTAAATGAACAAATTATGATAGTTATTGTATTAAAGTTACAACACTTTTTTAATTTTCTGGCTGTAATTAAATACATTACTGGCCTTTCAACTCGCAATTCTGATAGCAAGATTGAAGCTCTTCTTGTAGGGATATGCATTTCATGAAAGGTTTTTGTAAATTGATTATTTTAATCATAGCATAAAACAATAATTGAAAATTGGAAGAAATATAAACTTATTGTTGATTAATAGTGTTTCATTCAATTAAGTTTTAAATATTTCAATTTTATGTTATATTTCAATGAAAATATGGTAAAATATAGTTGGGAATAATATTACCGTTTGTATTTAAATCAATGGCATCAGTACAGATTGAACTCTAAGTAATAACATGTAAATAACAGTTTATCTGAATGTAAATAAATTATCTTTTTTCATCAGCTCGTCTCAGTTTTTCCAAGTTTCCATTCTCTACAACTGTCCCATCTATTAAGGGGGTCGTAGACGAAACGTTTCGTTAAACACCAACAAGCCAGGTTATAGGACAGTAGCAAGACTCAGGTAAGTAACAAACCCCGGGACAGCTACTAAGAATGTAGAAAGTGACTTGTGAACTTACCAGCTTGTAGGAGGTCACGTGACAGTCTTCAGCGCTCCTAGTGACAAATTTGGAACCCTTTTTACTACAGCGCTCCTATAGAGAAAAGTTTTGAAACCTATTTACTACAGCCATTGACTATTACTCTAATAGTACGGTTAGCCCAGGCAAATTAGACTAAAAAAAGGGCCTAGCACCTAAAAAATGATGGATGGCTGGAAATGATCTTAAACCACTGTGGACATCCCAAATAGGTTTATTATGAGTTTGCGACGCTTTCTGAGTGGCGCGTAATACAGAGTGCCCAAAATACCACGGAAAATTTGTTCTTTTTCCAGTTTTTTGCAACTCACGTCAAAACCAAGCGTCGGACAGAAAAATATGTGATTACAATGTTTTAGTAAATAAAATTCTTGAGCGATTGATATCAAATCCAACCCTCTGTGATAAGCGACAAATAAAAAAAAGTTAATTTTAAAAAATAAAAATAAGTAAAAGTATGAGCGTCTGGTTTTTGGGGGGTGAAAGGTGCAAAATTTCAGTTTTTCGTGAATTGTAGCCGAACCAAGCGTCGGACGAAAAAATTCCAGGCATGTTTTTTCTAGAGAACAAAATTTGGAAGAGATTGAGACCAATCACAACCCTGTATCATCAACCGTTTCAAAGTTACAATTTTTTGAAAACTCCATATTTTTTTCACAGGAATTATTCCGTTACTTTAAAAGTTTGTAACTTTGAATTGGAAACTCTTGCCAAATTCACACTTCTATGTTCAGTGGTTCATATGCTACGGCGATTTAAAAAAAACCCTTAAATTTTATGAATTTCAGATAACATTATCATAATTTTCTCGAAATGATCTTGTCATATATTAATGTTGATTACAAATTTGTAGAGTGAATTACTTTTTGATAATTCGTCTTTATGGAATAAAGTTGTAACACAACTGAGAATTTTCAGAAAAATTGAAGTATTTCAACCGTTGAACATTATTTTCAGAACATGAATACGAGATATAAATGTTTATCACGATCTATGAGTTTTGAAGCTCATAGGAACAAATAAGGTACACCATTGACGGAATTGACAAATAGGCCTATTATAGTCTGAAGGACATTAAAATTGTATTTTCATACATCCCTCATTTGATAAACATTCCTCTTCTACAAAATTGCAGAATAAAAGTGATGTGACTTATTGTAGTAATTCCTATAATGCCACTGTTCCTTTACAAAAATTGAATTCAGAAATTTGATCGCTTTATAATGATATTATTCTGTTATTGATTGATTTCACGTCTATCAGATTACATGATTCTACGACAGTAGAATTGCAATTTCAATTCCGGTGCAATTTTCCTTTCAGAAATTGTACCTCAAGATTACAATTATTCAACATTCTGATTCTATTGAAATGAAATGAGAATAGTCTTTATTAGGCAGAGTTGAGTGGAGTTAGGACTAGGAAGCAGTGCCGTAGACACGAATTACGGGCCCCGGGCAAAATCGCCTGACATAGCCCCTCATAGCAGATTTATATAAAATATTCCCATGTTTTCGATTTTATAGGTCCTATTTTCAAAAGTGTTGAAACAAGGAGGTAACATCCTCCCACGGGAAATTTCCAAAAATCACACTTGAATTGGAGCGTTTTTAACAAATCTGGGCATTGTTTTGTAGCTGCTTTTTATGAAACTAATTATACAATTTTAAAGAATGAATAAAAATTACAAAGGTTTTTTGGACCAGGCATGGTTTTCACCATTTCAACAACACTGTATAATCTACATAGGCCTAAATTTTCCTTGAGTTTAAAAATATCCGGTTCAAGAATAAAACATGATTTAGAATAAAATTGCATTATGTTAGAATAACAACTCTTTACAATAACATGTAATATTATGTTCTAATTAAATACAAAGTTATCAAACATTTTAAAATTAGTGACTGACAAAAATAAATTAAAATAAAAACCGAACATGAAATATTATAGTTGTTTCTAATTTTTTTTCTTGAGAAAAAAGGTATGGGAGCGTCGCTCCACGCGTTCCCCCTGAAATCAAGCCCTGGTTAGTATAGTCTGTCCAAGCAAAGAAGACCCTCTGGCAAGATGGGAAAATGACTCTAGCTCGGTCGATATTGGTTCAAAAATTATCAATTTGATCTCAAATTGTAGGAAAAAATTTGATCTACTATTAAGACCACGTTTATAATTCTTGAACAAATATTGGCCAAGCTGGAGTCATTTTCCCATCTTGCCAGAGGGTCTCCTCTGCTTGGACAGACTATATTAATATAATAACTACACACCGGGGCAAAGAGAGCTATTAACTTTCTGGGGCCTGAGCTCATGGGCCCTTGGCGACTGCCAGGTTACCATCACTCAGGATAGACTGGTGACTGTCAGGTTACCACTCAGGACGGACTGACTGGGCCTGAATAAATAGGAATATATATATTTTTAATACTCAATATATGGAGTTTTGAAATTTATTCCACTTTTAAGAAATAATAATAATATTCGTGTAACCTGGCTGGCTCAGGTCTAGTGTCAGAGTTTTCAGGTCGCTCCTGATCAATTTCAGGGCCTCTGACATGACTTAACAACTGTTTTTAGGCAGCCGGAACCGACAGCTTAACGTGTCCATCCGTCATTTAGAAATGAATGGTATGTTTGAGACAATTAATGGTTGAGTAGTTCAAGAAATCAAGTCTAATTCAATTCTAGTTGAAAAAAGATAATTTTCATGGGCTAATTGAGCGGAGCGAAGCAAAGCTCTAATGGATTAGGAAAGTCACTCTTTGTATAACTACTCCTCCGGAACCGCTCGACCGATTAAATTCAAACTTGCCATGGTGATAGTAGACATGGACGACCAGGTTATAGGCTATAGAGCATTTTGAAAATTTGCATATTAAGGACGAAAAAAGGAAAAAAAGGATTGCTTACACACTATAACTATACACATTATTCATGCTATATTCATGCTCTCTGCACTGCAGGATTGCAACCCAACATCAGTTTTGAGAAACGTTCCTGGTCAGAAATGTCTATTATGCTCTTGAAATCATGTTGGTATCACTGGCAGAATCGGCTCCTCATCGAAGCCTCATAGCCCAGTGGTTAGCGACGTGGACTAGTATTTCACTGCTTACCAATCAGGGGGGTTTAAAACCTGAGTATAACATATTTTTTTGCCGATTATTTTCAACTTAGAACAACTTTTTATATTATTTTACATAGAAATAAAAGAAATAAACGACCTTTTAAGATTTGTTTGGTTAAGAGAAAATTAAAGAAAAAATAAAAAATTGTAAGTTCAATGGTTCAGCAAGATTATGGATGAACTAATTTGGAAGATATTGAATAAGGTTTTAATCTATGTCCAATATACTTTCTAAAGGTTACACTTAAAAATTAAAAATTGAAAATTTAGAATTAAAAATTTAAAATTTAAAAAAATGTTGATATTTGGTGGGCAGGTTCAGATGAGGTCTAGATATGTTGTGTTAGAATATTTTTGAAATCCGTTCAAGATTAAGCAAGTAATATGTTTTTAAAAATTGTAGATGTATTGCGAGTTGCATATCTTCCACCTTGATACAACATATCCAAATTGTAAGTTCAATGGTTCAGCAAGATTATAGATGAACTAATTTGGAAGATATTGAATTAATTTTTAATCTATGTCCAATATACTTTCCAAAGGTTACACTTCATATTAGCGTTTTACTATTTTTCAGAATTTTCGGAGTTTTTCTTAGATTTTTTGAGAACAAATTGGCAGAAAATGTTGAAATTAAGTAAACAGGTCCAAATTAG
The DNA here is from genome assembly GCA_017141385.1 of Sogatella furcifera. Taxonomy (NCBI): domain Eukaryota; kingdom Metazoa; phylum Arthropoda; class Insecta; order Hemiptera; family Delphacidae; genus Sogatella; species Sogatella furcifera. The sequence goes on from CM029554.1 coordinate 15,030,035, forward strand.
GTCTAGAAATGCTGTGTTCAATAAATTTCTAATCCCTTCTGAACGGAATTTGCAGACGAGCGAAGTGAGCCTGTTTGTCTCAGCTGACACTGGCAGAGGTTTTGCAGGCGAGCGAAGCAAGCCTGTTTGTCTCACTTACACTACCTAAACTGTCGGGTGTCCAGGGGGCGAAGCCCCCTGGCTAGGCGGAGAAGGCAAGCGAAGCGAGCCGGCCAGCTAGTTCTGAATAAAATGGTGCCTGATTTGTCAGGATTCAATGATAAATAACTGAGATGACTATTTTAATTTCAATTTCAACCTTTCACATTCAATATGGTAGTTTGGAAAAACTTAATGTGTAATACTGCCTGCGGCTCGTGCGTAAGTGTTTCTCTTGATGCAGCAAAATCACTCTTTGCGTACTGATACACAAATAACTATATTGTACTGTGTGAAGGAGGCATAATGGGTTTTTTACCTGATGTCTTTATTAATAAAATTATTTATTTATTTGCATTCATTCAATTTTTCTCAACATGCTAACAAACAATGGAAGCTTGTTGTGGAAATACACCAAAATTTTGCCCAAATTTCATCCAATAGGCTCATTTTTTCGCAATTTTTCAAGTTTATATTGATTTTCCTTTATAATTTGCTACTGAATAATTATTTTAAACAATAAGAACACATTTGAGACCAAAAAAGGTACGTCAAATGCTGTATTTACAAAGTTGAACCACTCATAGAGGAAATGACTCCAGCTCGGTCAATATTGTTTGAAAATTATTGATTTTGTCTCAATCGTAGGAAACATTCTGACCTTCAATTTGAGCCCAATCAATATTTTTTTAACCAATATTGACCAAGCTGGAGTCATTTTCTCATCTTGCCTTATCTTATCAAAATAAACACTCACTTGAGAAAACATTCACTTAAAGGTCGTTGCTCATATTTTATATTCTCATTTCATAAAATTACATGGTAATAGAATGAGCCACTTTCACCATCAGCTAGGTTTAGCTAGGCTTAACATACCGGGAACAAATTTTCGAGTCCACACGCTTCAAAAACTTTTGGACAAAAAGGAAGCTCGCTCCGCTCAATTTGCGGCTGCCTCCGCATGCGCTTCCCTAGTTATTAAGAACTTGTATGATTGATAAAAAAATTTTCAACCCAATTTTTCCGGGCCCCTGCCAAAAATTTATGGTCCCGGGCCCCGGGTAAATGATTATAAACGATTTTTCGATTATAGCTTGCATTTATTAAAAATAATACTAAATTAATAGGAAATACATTTTTGCCATTAAACATTAATGTGATTCTCCTTAGCCCACCTTTTAATAGTTCTAATAATGTTTTCTACTTGTGAACTTGCCGAATTTCTTAGCAGTTGTATAACGTCAGTCAATTGAGTCCTAGAAAAAAAATAATATTCAATAATAATAAAATTGAATTGAATGAATCCAATAAATTGTAATGCTAATTGCCTCATCCTATGTACGGTAAATTGAATACAAGGGTATTCATATTGTTATCTGCGTGTTTAAAGGTACACATCAGCGTCTCCTGTATTCTGTATTCTCCTAATTCTGTAATCTCATGTATTCAGCTGTGGGTAAACTGCGACATTGTAACAACAAAAATTTTCTAAAGTTTTGGATACAGACTGTGTCAAGTTACGTAGAAGAAATCTGAAATGTTGCAAAATATTTGCGAAATAGCTAGTTAGCTAGATAATACCAGAAAATTATCACATATTACCATTATAACTATGCGTATGTGATAAGTGTTATAAACTATGTTATTGACGTGTAGAATAAATTTGCTATGAAATCAACCACCTTCTGAGGTACTGATATTGTGCAATGATAGTGCGGTTTGATGTAGACGTAGAAGGTAGGTCTACATGTAATGATTTCGGCTTGGCTTATAATTATTAGCACCTCTGGAAGAAACTTATAAACGTGACTGAACGTTGGCAGGTATGAAATTATGTAGGATCATTTTGGAACTATAATGATGATCAACTACTGCTATTGTGTAAGTTATTATATAGAAGAAGAAAACTATACTAGCTCTATCAAATTTAAAAACGAGTAAAAATCAATTTAAAAAATGGCTGTTACAACAGAAACGAAGAGATTCTATTTCCTGTTCTTATTCTTACTTGGGATGTTTTCCGGCAATAATCATCTGGAAAACTCCTGCACAGGCGCCACGTTTCCCTTCCCAGTGCTCAGGATTTGGATCAAGGCGCTCCAACATGTCGAATGCCTTCAGTGCATGCCAGAAGTGACCCATGCGGTAGCAGTCATTGCTGATCAATTGCAGCAGAGAGAACGACTCAGAACAGGTCTCCATTTTTAGGTACAATTCCCATGCTGATTGTGGTTTACCGTTCATTATGTCTGGAATCACAGTAATTTTTATAATTTTTGTACAGAAGGTACTGTAAAACAGAACAAAATTTTTACCGAATAATACCAACATGGATGTTGAAGACACTGTGTCAGATGTTTGTATTCCATTCCAATTATTATCACTCTTCTGCCAATTTCGAACAATAATTATTATATTTTAAATAAAAATTGAAGTTGAAGGTTTTTTTAATATCACAACTCATGTTTTAGCATTTTAAAATCCATTTTCCAAAGTGTGAATTAACAGAAATGAACAACATTAATTATTAGTACAAATTATTGATAACATGAAAAAATACAATTAGTCCTAAAAACATATTTGAGCATTATTATTCTATACGGTACCTACTGTAAGCTGTAACATACAGTAATAATAACCTACATAATAACTGCACGTTCCGTAACATAAAATAAATGTTGTTACATGAATTTTTGTAGTTCAAAATGATCTATCCATTCACATGAAATGTAGTGAGGAGCCTCGTAGCAAAGTATTTTTTACGTTTTTAGGTTTATACTGTATTATAATATTGAGATTCACTTACAACATCTTGCCAAATGGCTGATGTAAACATATTCGTTCTGCAATTTGTCATTTTGGATTAGAAGGAACGTCTCTTCAGCTTCTTTATAGTTACCCAACGCGGCTTTCGCCTGTAAATAATTTATAAATTGATTGAATCAATAAATTCCTTACCCAGAAAGGAAGGATTATAAGAATGCTTCGAAAAAACAAATCATGTTTGAAGTGTTAATAAATTGAAACATGAAATTCAATCAAAATTATTATTATCATTTGAAAAAGCAAGGAAGACCAGAGTAGTAAAAAAATTAGGAGACTAGAAGAAGAAAAAAGAAGACCAGAGTAGAGAAGAGAAATCAGTATCAGATATGAATATATGATTAATTTGAAGTTTTCAACCTCCTTAATCGTACGAGATTTAAAATATGGACAATCAATGTAATTTTTCCAAACGCGACTTGTATTCTTATATTGCAAATGAAGATTACTTTTTTCTAATAAAATGAATCCAAAGAAAACTTCTTTGGTTTGCTTTACCTGAGCATAGTTGAAATTGAAACTATCATCGTTGAAGTAGTAGCTCTTGATTGAGCTCAAATAGAGCTGCACATCCTCGAATTGTCTTTGTAGGAAGAAAGAGGAAGCCATGCATTGTCGACCTGGAATTGTATCACATTCGCTCGCGCTACTCCCGACTAATTGAAAAAATTGCTGAGCCACTTTCATGTGCTCTCTCTGAAAAATGAGAAAAAACAGTTGAGGAGTTGTTAGGAACTGCATGAAATTGTTTACCTATCTAATTTGAATTAGAATATTTACATGGAAGATTCCAAAGAAAAATAGATGGTACATGAGAGCCTACTCATGGGTGGCTCGTAGGAGGAAGTATAATAACGTGCCAGTCTGATAACCGCAAGGAACCTGGTTCGAGTCTTGACCATGGAACAATTTATTGACCGCAGCACAATCACACAGCTTTCGGAGGAGACGATAAGCCGTCAGTCCCGACTACCTAGAAGTTAGTCATTTCTCATCATCATCCCTCTCATTACCCACCAACCCACGAACAAGCCTAAGAGCTGATGTGGGAATCACCCTCAGAAAAACAGTTCGCATGGATTTCGACACGATTACGGATTACTAAACAATAATGGATTGCAAAGCAACTGAATAATCAATCAGTATGTTTGTAATGCAAATAATGACTGGTTCGGTAATCTAAATTTTCAATGACGTGGTTCTTTCTTAAACAATAACTTTAATATAAATCGACTAAATGATTGAGAAGGAGTTAATGTATGCATATGCAATTACATATATGTAATTAATTTTTGTAGTTCATTTTTAATTTGATCTCTTTCAATGAATGGAATTTCTTATTTTATCGACTCAAGTTTTGATTTATAAGAAGTGAAACTACGGTCTCAATAAACTTACTGAACCAGTTTCTTGGCCGATTGCAACATTGACGATTCCTTTCAAAATGTACTCTTGAGGAACGGAGGGTTCAAGATCTCTTATCAATGCGAATGCTTCTTGATATTCATCCTAAAAAAAGAAAATCAATATCAGTTGTGAAGGAGATACTTGATCATTTTTCAAGCAATGCACAGTAAATAATTATTTATAAACTTATTGAATAACTCTTAAATAAACTAATCAATGTCATAATAGTCCAGTCAAATTAAGCAAAAAAAGTAAAAGTCGGAGGACCCAGCTAAAAATTTGCAGATATGATCAGAAAAGGGCGCTGAATAACATACTACTAGGGAAGCGCATGCGGAGGCAGCCGCAAATTAAGCGGAGCGAGCTTTCATTTTGTCAAAAAGTTTTAAATTTTAAATTTTAAATTTTAAATTTTAAATTTTAAATTTTAAATTTTAAATTTTAAATTTTAAATTTTAAATTTTAAATTTTAAATTTTAAATTTTAAATTTTAAATTTTAAATTTTAAATTTTAAATTTTAAATTTTAAATTTTAAATTTTAAATTTTAAATTTTAAATTTTAAATTTTAAATTTTAAATTTTAAATTTTAAATTTTAAATTTTAAATTTTAAATTTTAAATTTTAAATTTTAAATTTTAAATTTTAAATTTTAAATTTTAAATTTTAAATTTTAAATTTTAAATTTTAAATTTTAAATTTTAAATTTTAAATTTTAAATTTTAAATTTTAAATTTTAAATTTTAAATTTTAAATTTTAAATTTTAAATTTTAAATTTTAAATTTTAAATTTTAAATTTTAAATTTTAAATTAAATTAAATAAAAAAATTAAAAATAAAAAATTAAATTTTCTCGTCCAACGCTTGGTTCGGCCACAATTCACTTAAAACCCATTCCTAGTAGGTAAATTTTACGGTTTTTTCTAGATGTCTGCCGAAGCTCACAGGGGACTCTTGGGGACTCCTAGTATGTTATCCAAGTATGTTTGAAGTTGAGAATCTCATAAATTTATTTGCTTCATAGTCATCAAATATTTTTAATGTGTAGAAGGTAGGTACGGGACTTACTTGTCTTAGATGATAGATAACAAGATTCAATCTAGCCTCGGGAATTACATCGACTAGTGGAGGTAATACTTGAAGGGATCCAGTCCCTCCCCTAAATACCACCAAGTTATGTTTGATCAAATCATGGCCGAAATTGAAAGAGCTTGAACTCTGATCCTGAATAAAAAAATACATAAATTCAAATCAATATATACTTACGTTAATCACAAAGGAAATCCAACTAGACAAAATTCCCACAAAACAGAAGAATAAGTAGATTCGAGTAAAAAATTAATGACAATAATAACGGTACGGTACAAGAAAACTTAAATCCATTTTCTTTATATTTGGAAGATTTTTTTGAAGGTAAGAAGGAATAAATACTTTGCAGAAAAAATTAAAAAATAGAGAAAGGAGTACACGAAAAGAAATTAATGTATGATGATTTAATAGATTATTTATTTATCTAATCTATCATTAGAAAATAATTATTGAAGATGAATGCAAATTTTATGCCACTGTCAACTATAATGACATTAGGTAGGGTCCTACATCACTTGTGTTGGTATAGTTTGTCCAAGCAAAGAAGAGCCTCTGGCAAGATGAAAAAAGGACTCCAGCCAGGTCAATATTGGTTCAAAAATTATTGATTTGGTCTTAATTGTAGGAAACATTCTGATCTACAATTTTAGACCAAATAAATAATTTTTGAATGAATATTGACCGAGCTGGAGTCATTTTCTTATCTTGCCAAAGGCCCTTCTTTGCTTGGCCAGACTATATTAAGCTGTAGAATTATTATTCTAAATCACCATGACGGATGAGAGAAAACGTTAATAAATAATCATTACTGAAGTTCATAATGGAAATATGAAATTGAGTATGCGCACATTAATGCACATAAATCCATTTACCATTGCTGTTACTTATTACTACTACTTTACTACGGTAGGCTACTGTATTTTCTATTCATCAGTATCCAGTAACTTACCAGGAGAGTTTTCATTTCAGACTCAGCGGCCTTACCATTGTAGAGTCGGAAATGATTGCAGGCTTTCAGATTGATTGCAATGGCCGAATCTGGATATTTTTGCAAATAAACCGCCAGCACCTCCTGGGAAACGTCGTAATAATCGAGCTTGTAATAGCAGAGAGCAACATAAACGTTGAGTGCCAAGTGTTCTCTGCAAAATGAGCAGAATAAAACCATTTGATGAGGCAGTATCTCTAGAAGAAAGTAAATTATTAAATAGATTCAAATCAATTTGACAGTGTAGCCTGAAAGTTGAAAAATTGTAGGACATTATTTCATTAGAAATAAAATATTGGAAATAATTCATGGGAGAAATAATAATTGCTACCTACATGAAATTTTATAAATGCAAAATAATCTTGAAGAAAAGGTTATTACCGTATGTTTATTACTCATAATATTATGAGTCACTAACCGATTATCGAGCAAAATCCTTTTGTAAATATCTATTGCTTCCTGATAATGTGATCGCAGGTAGTGTATGGAGGCTAGGCTTAGCTGGTCCTGAATTATGTCCTGGAGATGCTGATGATGTTCCATGAGTTTCTTTTCATCTCCCAGCTTGTGAGCCAAATGGAATTGCAGTCTGGTTTTCAATGGTGAAGCATCTGCCGTTTCCAGTGCCTGAAATAGTAATCAAGTTTGTGATATAGGTAGTATAAAGGCAAGTCCACACTTCGCCAGTAGCCACGCGCAAGTAGGAGAGTAGATGCAGCACAGAGAAGAATCTGTGGATGCAGATTCTCCTTCTCTGTGGATGCAGTTAATTCAATATTTTTATTGAAGTCGGTCCACACGCTGACAAATCGACTCAAGTAAGTGTGAACTGACTTCAACATTTCGCGTCTATTCATCCACACTACGCAAGTCTACTTGTCAGCGTGTGGACCGACTTTAACATTATGAATCAGATACATCCACGAATGACCTAAGCAATCTATTCAACTATAGGTACTCGAAATTATAAATCACAATGTTACACAGCCTGTGTTATAAGCTATTAAATAGAGATTGAAGAAATCAATAATAATTGGGATTGGAATAGAACTTTAATAAGTTTGTAGACATTTTAAATATCAGGCGATACTACACAAATTTATGTTGGTGATTATTTTGCAATCTCTTTAGGCAATTGAATTATAGTAAAAAAAAGCAACCGAACTCAGTTGCCCAGTAGGCTTCACACGAATTATTTTTTCCAGAATATATCCTATTGGAGCTTGTGCCTTATTCTTAGCATTTTCCTCGGTCTTGGGCAGTCATTATTTATTTCTGTTACCAATCTTTAATCATCTCAGTTATACAACAATTTTGAAATCAAATTAGGCTATAATTATCTCACTGAAAAATTAATTTCTGTTTATTTCGTTATTTATATAGCAGTCATGTTCGACTTCATCAATTTAATTACCTTCAACAATCATTGAATTACCTTCGTCATTAGCATTACTACGAAGTATCTTTTGTTTATTCACTTGATAAAAGTCAATTCAAAGTCGCATTTACTCGATTACCAATTTATTTAAAATCACCTTCTCGGCTTGAGGATACATTCCCAGAAAAAAATAGCAGCAGGCCAGATTGGATGTTGTGTCTGGTGGAGGCTTGGGCATGTGCGACAGAGTCTGATATATTGATAATGCTTTTTTGTAGTCTCCCAAATGGAATGCGCAATAGCCAAGCCATAAATCAGTCGTCTCTGTACCTTTGCCACTGCTTTGGTCGAACTGCAATCAACGAATCAATCATTATTTTTGATTCAATAAATCAACAAATCATTATAGTTTGATTCAATAATTTATTTTAATAAATCATCAAATGAACCTAATTTTCTAAAAATGTTAATAGATTAACTGATTAATAGGCAAAAAATGATTGCACAATCTGTAGATTGTGTATGACCACATATTTCTCAGAATTAATAAAGAAATTGCATTTCTTTGGTTATTTAATGAGAAATGAACCGATACAATAGGAATAGAGTAACAAAGGACCAGACTTATGACGATTAACAAGAAAAAACTTTCAAAAAAATTGAGTCTCCACCCAGGATTGAGGTAGAGAGCCAGGCACTCCACCATGATGGTATGGATATGATTTGATACCGTGTACCTAATACCGTAATTAATTATGCAATTTTAATGAATAATATAAATCAAATACTCTGATGCGCTACGGTATAAATTATTGGTTGAAAGACTTTCGTGAAGGCAAATTTCATGTTATTATATAAGTTACACATACGGTACCTAATCATGTTAAATGTGATTATTTTTAATATTATTTTATTCTATTATTTTCAATCTTTAATATCAAAGTATTATTTATGTTGCTAATTACCGACTACCGTGGGATATTCGAAACTCCATCTCTCTTGCAAATTTTGACATTTAATTTATTGGATTTAAAGAGATGAATTAGTGAAAACCGTTTTGTTTATAAGTGAAATTGGATGTTTCTATATTATCAAATTAATTGAAGTACTACAGTGTTTTTGTAATTTACTAACTCTACTGTAAAGCAGCTTGGAATAGAGGAAATTATACATCATTATACTACTGCAGTAGTATACTATTTGTAAGTGCAGTTTTTAGACATAAATTCTTCATTATATTCTTTCCACAACTTATTTCATCAATCATTCACAACAGGAAATGTGAGCATCACCCTCAGTAGATAAATAAGCTGTGTTTCCACCAGCATGATGTAGTGTACCGCATGTGTACCGTAAGGTAATATAACTATAATAGAGTATTATAATATTGAAGATCTTAATAAAAGAGAGGAGTAAAATGAGTAGCATATTCAGAAATGACGTTTTTACTAGGGTAATTGAGAAATTTATTATGCTACTATTAAATACTACCGTACCTCTAGAAGTGTGATTGCTCCAGTGTAGTCTCTTCTGGAAAGAAAATCATTCAACGACGGTAGACTCCGAGATGGACCTGGCTGATCATTGAGATTATCAGAGGCTGCAACTGCCGGCTTTGTTCTTGATAATATCTGAAATAAAATAATGAGCAGTCTATGTATAGTGTCAAAAAAAATCTGAACAATGTATTTCTCAATTTGATAGGCTAATGCTGCAATCCAGCTTGAATAATATTTTTCTGCAAAAATTTATTAATCTCTCATTGAATAAAATTAAGAACTTTGTTTGTAATTTGGTTAATCATTTATGCTTTCAAAAGAAATGACAAATAAAATTGGTTAATTATTTATGCAAATGGAATGGCACAATAAACATAATTTATTTATAATAAATAAATATTCTGTAATTATTCATAATTTATATTTATTGCTGTAATGGAGGCAAAATATATCTTTGATCGGTTGCTTCCTCATAAATTATTTTTTGTTTCAATAAATAAATAAATAATCGATAGCCCCAACTTACTTTTATAACATTAGTTTCTAATCAAGTACCTAATTCAATTGATTAATTTTATTAGAACAAATTTTCACTGAAATGAAATAAAAATTGAATTGGAATGAAAATTATTTTTGACATCAAAAAATGACAATGAAGAGTGCATACATAGAATCGTGTTTCTATCTTACAAAAAATTATGGAGAAAAAACTCACCATGATGACAATGAATGAGTAAAATTGAATGAATTACAAGTTCAACTGCATTCAGTATTCATTGTGATTAATGTCTTTAAAGAAATTAAAGTCCAAAAAATTGTTTGTTAGCAGTAGAACGTTGCATTGTGTACTGTTTTGTTGATAGTTGGGTTATTGGTAACCATGGCAACACATCTGCAGTTTGCAATGCGCGTGCTTATAATTTGAATGATTTTTTGAAACTTTAAAAAATGATTACTATCAGAGTAACCTTTTATTTTGAAATATTTTTAAAACATACCCTTATTTTTAAAAATATTTTTTTATTTCACACATGTTTCGGCGAATTTGCCATTTTCAAGTGTAAATAATAACAGTGAACAACATTAAACTTATTGTATTTATACCTATTCTAATAAGATATAACATATTGTTTGATTTTAGCATAAATTTCATTAGAATATATATTTAGCCTTATAGGTTCAAATTGGACTTAGAGTCCCCACTTTACAGGTACAATTTATACATTTTTAGATTCAAAATTTCATTTTGAGTCGATTTCTGGTATCAAAACTTGCAGCCGGGTATCAAATAAGAAAGTTATAGCCCTTCAAAGTTACTAATTTTAGTATGTCAAGATAGGTTAAGTATTTGAATGTGACAATAATTACGTGTAAAAATGATCAAATCTTATGTAAAATAGCACGAAAAATCCATTGAGATCAAAACTAAATTTGTAGCATTATTACTTTTTTATATATTATAAAAAATATGCAAAGAAAAATAATTCAATTGTTGAAGGTTAGTTTTTACCTGAATCCATTTTGTGGAACAAATTTCAGCCATATAACTACTATTTGAGTCAATTTAACTGGTTGAATATCAATATCCGATTGCGATGACTGCAATTTTCATACTTTCAAAAGCAATATTCAATATTATTCTGAAAAAATTTCACTTCTAAAGACATAATAATGTGACCTTGTGACCTACTGAACTGAACTCAGTGAACTGACCTATTGTTATTTATAATAAGAGAGCAATTTATGTATGTATGTTTGTATATGTATTTATGTTTGTATGTGGAACAATGGATCTAGAAAACGGCTCTAACGATTTCCTTGGAATTTGAAGTGTGATATATAACCGTGATAGAAAAATAAGATTGCACCAGGTCTCATGTCCAGGAAAACTATCTGGCAGGATTAATGGAAGAATTAAATATTCCTTCAGGAATAGTCTCCTGCATATAATGGCTGTTATTGTTAGCTGACCAACGCTATCCAGCTGGAGTTACATTCAAGTCTATAACACATGTTCATGTCAAAAAATTGTGAGAGGAGATCAATTTTGAGCGCAGCTCAGTACCAGATATTAAATACAATAAGTTTAATGTTGTTCACCGTTATTATTTACACTTGCAAATGGCAAATTCGCCAAAACATGTGTGAAATAAAAAAATATTTTTTCCTACAGGTAGCAAAAAAGTGCATCTTTACACACTGAATAGAGTTTCTAAAATGGGCCATTCCACAGAGAAGAAGTTCCTTCTCTGTGGCCATTCTCACACAAGTGTCTAAAATACTTTACGCACTAGTGCGTAAAGTAATCTGGTTTTTCCAAATTTTCAACCAATCACAGAAGAGGAAGTATTTGAAAATGTGTTTCCAAAACTGGTGGATTGTGTACATTCAATGTATCAGTCAATTCTGTCAGTATTTTTATCAGTCCATTTATCCAGTGCATCCTATCAGTCCACTCTTTCAATCCATCAGTTCAGTTCATCATTCCATTGTTTCAGTCCATTCTGTCAGTTCATTGTCATCAGTCCATTCAATCAGTCAATTTTTTCAGTGAATTTCTCAGTCCATGTTATAAGTCTATTCTGTCTCTTCAATTTTACATTCCATTCTGTCAGTCCATTTCATCAGTCAATCATCAATCAGTCCATTCTTTCAAACCATTTTATCTGACCATTTTTTCAGTCCATTATGTCAGTCCATTCTGTCAGTTTGCTCTACCAGTCCATTTGGCAGTCTATTTCATCAGCCCATTCTGTCAGTTTATTTTATGAGTCCATTCATTTCGTAACTCCATTTCATCAGTCTATTCTGCCAGTCTATTCCATCAGTCCATTCTGTCAGTTCATTTCATCAGTTTATTCTGTCAGTCCATTTCATCAGTCTATTCTGTCAGTCCATTTCATCATTCCATTGCATCAGTTCATTTTATTGTTCCATTTCTGTCAGTCCATTTTTTGAGACCAATCCATCAGTCCATTTCATGAATTAATTTTTTTATTCCATCTCATCAGTCCATTCTGTCAGTCCATTTCAGCAGTCCATTCTGTCAGTCCATTTCATCAGTTCGTTTTTTCAGTCCATCTTATCAGTTCATTATGTCAGTCCATTTCATCAGTCTATTCTGTCAGTCCATTTCATCATTCCATTGCATCAGTTTATTCCATTGTTCCATTTCGTGAGACCAATCCATCAGTCCATTACATAAATTAATTTTTTCATTCCATCTCATCAGTCCATTCTGTCAGTCCATTTCAGCAGTCCATTCTGTCAGTCCATTTCATCAGTTTGTTTTTTCAGTCCATCTTATCAGTTCATTTTTTCAGTCCATCTCATCAGTCCATTCTGTCAGTCCATTCCATCAGTTTATTCTGTCAGTCCATTCTATGTCATTGTGTCAGTTCATTCCATCATTCCATTTCTGTCAGTCCATTCCATCAGTTCATTTTTTCAGTCCATCTCATCAGTTCATTTCTTCATTTCATCTCATTATTCCATTCTGTCAGTTCATTATTTTTTGAGTCCATCTCATCAGTCCATTCTGTCAGTCCATTCCATCAGTTCATTTTTTCAGTCCATCTCATCAGTTTGTTTTTTCAGTCCATTCTGTAAGACCAATCCATCAGTCCATTTCATAATTTTTTTTCATTTCATTTCATTTCATCATTCCTTTCTACCAGCTCATTTCATCAGTCTATTCTGTCAGTTGGTCAGTTCATTCCATCAGTTTATTTTTACAGTTCATCTCATCAGTCCATTCTGTCAGTTTATTTTATTAGTTCAATCTTTCAGTCCATTTTATTAGTCCATTTGTACATAGTGTATTATAATCAGTTGAGTGAGATCATATAATATTAATTAATTACCCTTCTTGACGACCCAACAACCCCCAATTTATATGTATAGGTCTCTAAATCAACATCCTTCTAATTTTTTTCAAATTTGATGGTAACTGTAGGAAAAATGTAATGTGTAACTTGAGCTTAAAGTGTACTTGCTGCACTCAAGAAACTTTTTTCACTCGCCTTTGGCTTGTGAAAAAAACTGTTTTACTTGATGCAGCAATCTACCACTTTAGGCACTAGTTACACAATAACTATTAAAAAGGGTACTCTGATAGAAATTATTTTTTAAAGTTTCAAAAAAATTCATAGCCCTAAAAGAAGAGAAGTATTGCATGATTGTTGTATTCATTGCATTGTGTTTCGTATGCAAAGAGCTAGAAAATCAATATTGTTAGATGAGAGTTTGAATGCTCTAAACCCTATTCAGTTCAACCTCCACGCTCTTAACATGCACACTGTTAAGCCACACAGGGGCACAATACTCAGCTGCAGAGTATACCAGGGATAATGCAGAGGTCCGTAGAACTCTAGCATTGGCCCCCATGTTGTTCCTGCAAGATACTGCAGTATGTTTGACCTGGTTCTTACTTTTGTGGCAGTCTTGGTTAAGTGACTCTTAAATGTCAAGGTGCGGTCCAGTGTGACTCCCAGATACTGAGGTCGTTTGTTGTGATTGAGAGGAACATTGTTGAAGGAGACATTCAGTTCAGTATTGGCAAGTCTGTTGTTCAGATGAAAACAAGCTACTTCGGTCTTTGTTGGGTTGGGTTTTAGCTTCCAAGTCCTAAAGTAATCATTGAGAATTGAGAGATCATTGGTGAGTGAGAGTTCAGTTTGTTTCAGGTCATCATTTTGTGTAGCCAGGGCAATGTCATCGGCATAGATGAATTTCCGAGACTGTGTTGCTGGAATGTCACTAGTGTAGACATTGAATAGCAGGGGTGCCAGGACTGAACCCTGCGGTAGGCCATTATCCTCAGTGTGCGGAACTTACTCTCTTTCTGGCCCAGAAAGACCTTGATCAGCCTGTTGCTTGACATAGAATTCAAGAGGCCCTGTAATGCCCTGCATGGGATTAGCTTGTAGAGTTTGACCAACAGCCCCTTCCTCCAAACGGTGTCATAAGCTGAAGACAGATCAATGAATGCAGCATCAGTTTTCTTTTTCTTGTGAAATATCCATTCTCAATGAATGATGTGAGGGCCAGTACTTGGTCACAGCAGTTTCGGCTAGGCCTGAAACCTGCTTGTTCAACTGGGATGAATTCATTCAGAATTGTACGTGCTAGTCTATTAAGTTATATAGTAGACGTTCAAGCAGCTTATAACTAACACTAAGAAGGGCTATAGGTCGGTAACTTTTGACACAGCTCTGATCTTTGCCTGGCTTCAGCACACCAATTATTTTCGATCTTTTGAAAGTTGCCAGGTCACCACAAGACATTATGTTGTTGAAAAAAGAAAGGAGCAGTCTCACTTTAGGTCCAGTATTTTTCAGAAGTTCAGGGAAGACTCCATCCAGGCCTGCAGCCTTTCCACTAGACATCACAGAAATAGCCCTCTCTAACTCATCCATAGTAAATTCTTTTGAAATTTCCAGAGAGGCCTCCTTTCTCTTTTTTATCATATTGAACTCATCTGAAATAAATTTGTCTGAGGGTTGGTGACTTGATTTGGAAAGACCTGCAATATGTTTAAGTATAGCTCCAGGATCTGGATGAGACAATGCTTGTTTTGCCATAAGCTTTCCAGTAGAGTTTTCTCAGCAGTGACCAGGATTTACGGCTACTGTGGGTGAAATTAAGAGATTCAACTGTCTTCACCCACTTATCTTGCCTAGCTTTGTTGAGGTTCTGAATCAACTGGTCAGCTGTCTCAGGGTTACCAGTATTATTGAACTCTTTGTAAAGATTGTCACACTCTTCATTCCAGCCTGGAACATATTCTTTTCTAAACCCTCTTGGAATAGCCTTTTTAGCTGTAGAGAGAATCAACCCCACAAATCGATCGTAATTTTTTACTAGGGGGGGAATGAAACGGATTGCAGTTTCAAGCCTGTCAGAGTAGGATTTCCAGTCAGCTCTATTGAAATTCCACCTTGGCCGAGGGTGAGATCTAACCACAGGAATCAATATCCCCATTACCACTATAGTACAGGCCTGTGCTGCGAATGAGGAAGATTTCCTAAAACCTTTCTGCTAGTGTGCATTGGCTTGCCACTCTGATCTGAGGAGCAGAAACTTAGGTCTGGTGAGTAACATCGGGCCCAACGTGCTGAGAAGAAAGTGCTGGAATCCTTTGCATCAAATATCAAAAGGATATTGTTTATTTCTGCCCATCCAGACAGTCTTTCACCATTTCTGTCATTCACTGCATAACCCCACTCATTGTGATGGCTATTGAAATCTCCCACATATAAGACTGGGTGATCAAACTGGTAGCACACATTTTTTATCAATGGAAGTTGAAGAGAGTCGGATTCTAAAGAAAAAGTTAAATGGTGGCGATTGTGTAAATCTTACCCAAATCTCAGAAATGGCGGTCAAAAATCGCAAAATTGACTAAACATAGCACAAGTGATGAATTTGTGTTTAGTAGCATTTTGTTTTAAATCGCTGTAGTTCAAAACATATTGAACACAAAAGTGTGAAATTGGTCTCAAATGAAAGAAAAATGAATTTCGCCGAGAGAGATTTAGAATACGATAATGTACGAGTGCTCAATTTATAGTAACAAACTTTATAAGTGGGAAAAACTTTAACATCTTAATCCTATGAAAAAACTAGGGAAGCGCATGCGGAGGCAGCCGCAAATTGAGCGGAGCGAGCTTTCTTTTTATCCAAAAGTTTTTGAAGCGTAGACTCGAAAATTTGATCCCGGTATTTCAAGCCTAGCTAAACCTAGCTGATGGTGAAAGTGGCTCATTCTATTACCATGTAATGTTATGAAATGAGAATATAAAATAGGAACAACAACCTTTAAGTGAATGTTTTCTCAAGTGAGTGTTTATTTTGATAGAATAAGGCAAGATGAGAAAATGACTCCAGCTTGGTCAATATTGGTTAAAAAAATATTGATTGGGCTCAAATTGAAGGTCAGAATGTTTCCTACGATTGAGACAAAATCAATAATTTTCAAACAATATTGACCGAGCTGGAGTCATTTCCTCTATGAGTGGTTCAACTTTGTAAATACAGCATTTGACGTACCTTTTTTGGTCTCAAATGTGTTCTTATTGTTTAAAATAATTATTCAGTAGCAAATTATAAAGGAAAATCAATATAAACTTGAAAAATTGCGAAAAAATGAGCCTATTGGATGAAATTTGGGCAAAATTTTTGTGTATTTCCACAACAAGCTTCCATTGTTTGTTAGCATGTTGAGAAAAATTGAATGAATGCAAATAAATAAATAATTTTATTAATAAAGACATCAGGTAAAAAACCCATTATGCCTCCTTCACACAGTACAATATAGTTATTTGTGTATCAGTACGCAAAGAGTGATTTTGCTGCATCAAGAGAAACACTTACGCACGAGCCGCAGGCAGTATTACACATTAAGTTTTTCCAAACTACCATATTGAATGTGAAAGGTTGAAATTGAAATTAAAATAGTCATCTCAGTTATTTATCATTGAATCCTGACAAATCAGGCACCATTTTATTCAGAACTAGCCGGTAGGCTCGCTTTGCTCGTCTAAAATTTCCAATTTTAAATTTTTATTACTTGCTTATTATTACTTGCTTAATCTTGAACAGATTTCAAAAATATTCACCAGATTCAGAATTTTACCGATTTTTAATTTTTTTTTTAAAACGTTTATTTCTTTTATTTCTATGTAAAATAGTATTGGAAGTTGTTCCAAGTTGAAAATAGTCGGCAAAAAAAATGTTCTGCTCAGGTTTCGAACCGCCCCTGATTGGTAAGCAGTGAATTACTAGTCCACGTCGCTAACCACTGGGCTATGAGGGTTTCGATAAGGAGACGATTCTGCCAGTGATACCAACATGATTTCAAGAGCATAATAGACTTTTCTGACCAGGAACGTTTCTCAAAACTGATGTTGGGTTGCAATCCTGCAGTGCAGAGAGCATGAATATAGCTGAATAATGTGTATAGTAATAGTGTGTAAGCAATCCTTTTTTCCTTTTTTCGTCCTTAATATGCAAATTTTCAAAATGCTCTATAGCCTATAACCTGGGCGTCCATGTCTACTATCACCTTGGCAAGTTTGAATTTAATTGGTCGAGCGGTTCCGGAGGAGTAGTTATACAAAGAGTGACTTTCCTAATCCATTAGAGCTTTGCTTTGCTCCGCTCAATTACAAATTTTTTAAATAATTGTATCTCGAAAACATTCAATGATAAAAAGTTGCAATTAGTCTTATTCTTCTGAAAATTTTATTGTCTACAAAAAAAACCTATGTAATTTTCTCGTCTAGCGCCATTTTCTGATCATATCTGCAAATTTTCAGCTGGGTCCTCCAACTTTTACTTTTTTTGCTCAATTTGACTGGACTGCAATATGATTTCAAGATTCTCATGCATGAGAAGAATAAAGAACTATACTCGAAATACAATGGGTCAGGATAGAATATCCACTATAACAAAAATTTACTATTCAACATATTAAAACTATAACACTTTTTTGATCAAAACTATAAATGATTTCATAAGTTAGACATATTGATTCTTCAAATGTAATTTATTGGCCATTCAGTTTTGTTTCATTCAAACCTGATTTCTGAGTTTGTGGGACATTTTAGATTTAGGCTGTTCATTGACTGAACCTGTTTTATTTAAAATTGAATCATCTACAAACTTTCACCCACAGAAAAGTAAGTTGAAGCATCAGGTAACCATGTTAAACCTCTTGAACTTGAAAAATACTGATTATTTTCATATTATAGCAAATATATCAATAACCACTGCAGATACAAACTTCTAACCAGTTCCAGTCTACCAGGACCAGTGACCAGTTCTCAGTCCTATAGAAAAAGTGTTTTGTATGTACGTAATTGCTCGACACAAAGCTATCAAATTGTAGACGATTATTCACACTCAACAAAATTAGTCTAGTTTTTAATAAAAAATTCTGACTAAGGGATTTGAGATAGACCCCTTTACTTGGTCTTATTTGGAGATAATGAAAAAGGAAGTTTCTAATCTATGGAAATTTCTCTCACCCTGGAAAAAATCGCGAAAAATCTGTTTGAGGTTTTAGATAAACTTGAAAATCACTCTTTTCCAACTTAAACCGCCCAAAAATACTGCTCAATAATCGATTATGGCATGTAGAATACCTTAAATTGTAGTCGGCCAATCTAAGTAGATTATTTCCCTCTCCACCCAAGAAATAGCTACGTTGTCAGATTGTGAGAAATTGAAACTTCTTCAAATCCTCGATTAAACCCCATATCTGTATGTAGAATTTCATCCTCGACATGCCAGTAGTATTAAAACGGTTCCTGGGTAAAACGATTCAAAGGAAATTTGATTTTTTTTATATTATTTTCTGTCGTACCTATATCACTTCACTCACAATCTTTGGTTCTAGTGAAAATCATGTTTTTATGTCAAAATGACAAGGAGAATTCGTGCTTTCTAATGGTTTTTGAATTTTTTATATCCGACCAACAATTCAGCTTCTATTTACGAATATGTTTGTCAATGTCGAGTCTACTCGAACAGAAAACATGAAATTTTTGATGATCTAGAAACTTTTTTTGTTTCAGAAGATAAGTGGGTGGTGAAAGCGAGAAAGTTGCTCCAAGTGTCAAAAATAGTCGGATGATCGTAATTTGCTCTCTGAAGAGTTTGAAAGTAAGAAGAGCGGTATATGCATGAATCATTGTATGTTAAAGATTGTTAATCATTGTATGTAAAGAGAATTGGAGTTGTTGAAGCTAATCGACTTAGATTTTCGAGCTGCGAACAGCTGGCTTATCATAAAAAATAGTACATTACACTACAAGCACAGAAAGTAGAGGTTTACGGTATGAGGATAGTTTCCCGGGAATATGTTATCCGAATACTGTAAACACCTTTCTGTGAGAGTTGAGTACGATACTTTTCGCCACACTGCGAGAATAAGAATAATAAATATTGTATAAGAATGTTTTCGGCGATCGCTGATTCGAACTGAAGTAGGCTAAAGCAGAAAAGCAGTGCATTGTCACCCAATCTAGCGGCTGGATAGGTGCACAGAAAGATACCTCTTTCGGAGCTAGTAGCAAAACCGCCTGTAAATGGCGTCTTTCAAATCTCTTTAATGCACAGAAAACAGCTGCTTTCTGTGCAGTGTGGCGAAATAGTGAGTTTTACAACACCACATGATTTTTCCGAAGCTACACTGTCACTTTTAACATTCAATAGAATGTGTTTGTATTAGAAGAAGTTCCAATTTCACACAATCTGACAACGGAGCTTTTTCTCATGTGGAGGGGGAAATAGTCAAATTACGTTGCGCCAACTATAATGTGAAATTATTTACTCTTCCCAACAATACCTTTAAAAATAAATTTTGACAAATGATTCTTGTGATATTGACAATTTAATGACTGTAAATAGGCCTACTTGAAAAATATCTAAAAATCCATGGTTTCTGGATTCTGCTGTTACACCTTTCGTGACACTCTGTATATCATCAATATTTTATGCTCAAAAAATAGGGATTTCGGCATTTGATTGGCTATAGAAAAGACGTTCTAAAACACAGTTTTTAAGTATACTTTCACAAAATTTGCCGGGGGGAGGCCCCCACACCCGCTTGGCTGAGGAGGTACACCCCCAGGCCCATTAGAGCCCCCAGAATTTGATTCAGTTTGGTATTGAAATAGATTATGTTTTACATACATAACAGAATTATCAGTGATCAGTATACCACTACCCAGAAGCAAATCTTGCCCCCCGCTTGCCCCCCCAATGAAAATTTTGAACTTACGCCCCAGGGCCCTGGCTTATAAAGATTTACAGCTTGTTTTTCTGATGAAAAACAAGCGATTGGGATTGTAGATTCACCAATAAAACTCTCGAATTACAATGTTCCAATTTTTGTAAAGGATCAGCTGTTGAATCAACGATCAGCCAAAACTCACTAGAAGACCCTAACATTCGAATCCAAAATGGCCACGATGGTTTGAGTGAAATAGGAAATACCATGTATTCTTTATTCTTTCTTTACAATTGCGACTTGGTTTCCAAGTATTTTAAGTAAAGGATGAATGAGTGATGATGAATAATGAAGGTTTAAGATGTAGGTTATATGTCTATGTAAATTGGTTCAGACAAAAAAATACAGTATATCGCTGTTCAAACTCAAATCATCGCGGCCATTTTAGATTACAAAGCTAGGGTCTTCTGAATTGGTTTGTTTACGATTTTCTTTGTAGGTTATGATAATATTTTAGCAACATATTTATATTATATATATATATATTATTATTTATTATTAAATATATTTATTTTAATATATATTTATTATTAAATATATTCATAATAATAAATCAATTTCTATATCAAAATCATTAAATTAGGAGCAAAGTTTTGGTTTTAAAGGAATAGCATTGGACTATTCCGATATTCTATTCACTTGAGGTAAATTCGTTTCATGTCATTTTTTTAATCAGCTGAAACTGTAGAATTTACATTTTATTGGAAACGTTTATGAGACAGAAACGCCCATAAAATCAACAAATTATGAGTAACGTGGATTGTAAAATGTTTATAAGCCAGGGCCCAGATCATATGTACAGTATAATTCAATTTAGTCCATTCTATCTAGTGTATGTTTCATCCGTCTGGGGGAGGAAGGGGAGGCACGTGCCCCTGTGCCCCCCCCCTGGATCCGCTAGTAGTACTGGGTACCGCACGTTGCTCTATTTTACTGAAGATCTTTTTTCAATTTTCAGAATAATTTATATTTACAACAAAATAAGATTGCAGTATAAAGCTCCCTAAACTTCAGGAAACTCAAATTTATGTTAATTTTATTTGTAAGTTGATTGGAAAGTATATAAAAAACATTCAAATTTATTTTATAATAATTTATAATAAGATAGTAAATCTAACAAAGTGTCAGTTGAATCTAACCTTTCAAATTCAAATATTGCCGCCAAACACATGGTAGACGATCGCTGCCAGAACGATCACAAAGAAGCAAAGCAAATGGCTGATTGTTTGTTGAATGTTGATTCAGATTTG
Source organism: Sogatella furcifera (assembly GCA_017141385.1). NCBI lineage: Eukaryota > Metazoa > Arthropoda > Insecta > Hemiptera > Delphacidae > Sogatella > Sogatella furcifera. Next base: position 15,051,401 of record CM029554.1, read on the forward strand.
TTTGCAAAGTGACAATTCTTGTCTGCATTTTGCAAACACAAGTTTCAAATTTGTGTCAATCTATCGACTAATTGTGTTATAAGATCCTGTTTATGATGAATCAATACTATCACTCAGTTCAAGCAAACTTATAATAATTTAATTTGTGTTTGTTGACGAAGAATATTGTTATACTGAACAATAACCTTTGGGATAACCTAGTTATTTGAAGATCAACTTTCCTGTTATATTTTTGGATTATTATTGAACCAATTATTCACAGCCTTATCTAAATTTGTAAATCAAATAGTTTTTATTTTGTGGAACTGTTGTGGTTATGCTCGATTACAGCCGGAAAGATTGATGTCAGATGATAACAACATGCCTCCGTTCTGTAAAGAGTTTAACTCCTTCCAAAAAGATGAAGCTTACCAAAGAAAGCTTTATTTCTTAAATGAAAAACTGCAAATTATGGTCCGAGAACTGCCACTGTAAGTATTACAAATGTAAATCAAGATGTTTCATATTTCGATTGTTAGAAAGTCAAACCAATTTTGAACTATTTTGATGGTCTTAACAGAAGCCTACGGTACATTACCTGCTCTTTTAACATTAATTCTGCAATATATTATAGATGTATAATTCAGTTCAATGATAAAATTCCAGACTTGAATATTTTTGTCTTAATATCTTGTCAGAATGACTTCTTTGCTTGGACTATAGTTATCAGGTCAGAAGTTACCTGTTTATCAAGACTAACATTCTTATTAATATCTACCAACTTATCTTAATTCCAATTGTTGGATTATGAGTAAAGGTAAATAAGGTTAGATTATAAGTTAGGTATAAAGGTAAAGTGGAATCAGCTTCTCTAAAATAACATTTCTAAAGATTAGTTTGCATTACTATTTATTGAAAATATAATATTGATTCTACTAAAGTAGGTAGCCTATTCTGTAAAAAATAGTACCTATGTGTGTGACTATTAAATATCAATAACCACCTTACGGTTTTTTTATAATCATTCAATTCAAATAAATATTTTACAGGAAATACCAGCAGCGTATACCAAATGAACTATTATGCAGCTTAGCGGAATCATTAGCTGATAACACCGTATTCGGAATTGTCAATAGCTTGATGGACATCCAACATGTCACTGAAAAACAATTATTTCAACAGCGATTACAATTTACTGCAAACCAGTCCAGTAAGTTTTTTCTATGATTTTACTATTTACTTATTTTATAAACCAATATATCATGTTCACGATTGGAAACCATTGATAACGCATTCTAAAAAATGTACAATTATAGGCCTACACTGTGATTGAAACCATTGTTTTTAGACAGAGTTGAGTGTTCTTTGAGTCAAATTCAGTTTGATTATCTATATTCTAGTGAAGCATTAGTTTCTGATTAATAATAATTCTATTGCAATAAGTTAAATGGTTGTTGCGCGGATATACCCTCATCCACAATTAAGTATTGAATAAGATGAGAACGATCGAATTAGGAATTTAGGTTTTTTAAAAACTAAAATGCATTCTCAATCATAAATATGAATGTAAAATAGTCTTACTTGAATTTAGCATATTTTTCAAAATTATAATACCATGTGGGTCAGTCAAACGACACTATATTATCTATTAGACCTATAATAAATATTTTCAAGCCATATATCGTAAGAAATTTTGGTTATTTACAGAAACATTTTCAGTTTTTTAGTTTTACTCCAGTTTAGGTGACAACCAACATTTTGCAAACACTGTTTAAATCTTACACTTGAACTCTTACTAACACTAGAAGTAACAAATTTTAATCAATTTATACTAAATTTTTCAATCTTGAATTTCTCTATTGAATTAAAAGTATTTTAACCTGTCAACCATTTTTTCAAAATCTTGAGGAATACGGACAGGGAAAGGTTACCGTACGGTAGGAAGCTAGTAGGAGGTTGAAAGATTTTATCCTCACCACTGGAAAACTCACCACAGAGATTTACTTAGCCTGCTCCTAAAAGATGAATATCTTTTCTAGTCCAAGTTGAATAATCATGGATATCGCTGCCAACTATTAATGTACGAGCCTCGTATTTTGCCTAGATTTTTTTTTGACATTGATTTAAAAATTCATTAATGACTGTTGATATTGAATTTTCCCTGAACAATGGTTTACAATGTGTGTTCCTGGAAGATTGATTTCATATTAATACCAAAAATAGTGCCTTTAGACTGGCCCACCTTGTATAAATAGATTTGGTCCTTCTCTCACAGATAATGTACCAAATTAAGAAGAGAGGTTTTGTCTAAATTTCCATCTAATGAATGTGAGTTACTTTTATGATGTGAATTATGAATAAGTTGTTTTATTTTTGGATCATTGTGGAGGTAGAACTGAATTTTGTGTCACTTCTGTTGAGATACGTTTTTGGAGATTACACTGATGTATTATTTGAAAACGTGAGCTATCTCATGCTCATTTCAACAATTCTTTATTTACAAATTATTTAAATTTTTCGAAATTTCAGCGATTATACAAAACATTTTCAACTTTTCCCTATCAATTGATATTCTCATCCTCATGTGCGATGCCTAAACCAATGGTCAAATTTGTCAAAACAATTTTCTATCAACAGAATATTTCAAAAGTTCCGAAAGTTTCAAAAACTTGTTCAACTTTTGTCGTTAATTTTCAATTTGAATTGTCATGATTTCAGGTGCAATGCAAAAACTAATGGACGAAATCAGTGATAGTACAGAAAAAGAGACACAACGTGCTGCTCTAGAAAAGAAACACAGAGAAGATTTAATAGAATACGACAAGAAAGTTATTATTGAGCTCGATAGAAAGGTAATATTATTTGTTTATTTCATCTTTTTATATGTTAATTATCCGAAATTTTCAAAACAATTCAGTTGCTTGCTTTGCTTAAACTCCATATATTGTAACAGCAGGTGAAGATCGCATTAGCATTACTGAAAGGAAAGATACTTTCAGAAACGGGTTGGATATTTGAATCAGTTCATAGATGGATGGATGTCTTGAAGTGATAAATTGGAATGGAATCAACAAATGGCATAGTATTGAGGTTTTTATAATCGATCCAGTTTAAATGGTTTTTTCTTAGCCACTAAAAATATTCAAATACTCAATAGAATTAATTGATTTCTATGATACAGATACATTCTCATTCTCAGTGTCTTATTTGGGTAAAGAAATGATAGGTTTCGTGTAAAATGTGTTGAAAAAACATGCAATAATCGATGAAGCCGTTCAAGCGTTTGTAGCTGCAGTGTTTTGGGGGGAAAATTTCTGTATATTTGGATTTTTTTAAGAAAATAAATTTTAATAATTTAATATCAATTTTAAATAAGATATTTACGGGAGGCCAAGACCTATCAATGGGTTGTAGAGCCAAGGAGTAAGTGTAAGTTTGGATAAATTTGTTGCTCAATCATCATTTATTATCCTATTATATTAAGCGAGTAATTTCTGTATGTATGTATGTATGTATGTATGTTTGTATGTATGTGGAACCACGGATCTAGAAAACGGCTCTAACGATTTCCTCGAAATTTGAAATGTAATATAACCAAGATGGAAAAATAAGATTGCACCAGGTCTCATGTCTGTGAAAACTCTCTGGCAGGATTAATAAAAGAATAAAATATTCCTTATTCAGGCATAGGCCTAATCCCAAGTACTGCGTATAATGGCTGTTATCGTTAGCTGACCAATGCTATCCAGCTGGAGTGAATGGAGTTAAATTCAAGTCTATAACACATGTTCATGTCTGTCAAAAACTTGTGAGAGGTGATCATATCAATTTTGAATTTATTTTTTACAAGGCCGGAGGTTCCTTGATTTTTTACAATAACTTATTTATGTAATTCAATAATAATTTATGTAATTCAACGGTTCGGCCGCAGCTTCAGAGCGAAGCTCGGTACCAGATATTTAAAAACTTAACAACAGATTATTCTATTCTGAAGATAAGTCAGGGAATAATACAAAAATGTACTCAAACTTCATAAATCTGATATTCTGTGGGCAACACTAGAATTTATAGAATTTTTCTGTGTCGTTTTAATCATCTTCCTTATTTCTAAGGTTTTAGTACATTTCTTACTTTTGGGTGACATTTCATCTCCAGAACTAAATATTTTATTGATTCTCTCATTTCAACGTTCAATTTCCGAATCAAAACAAAGTGCCAAGTTAATATAAAATTTTTGGATATCATTCACTCAATACTAGAGTGGCTAATACAAAGATTAATTTTAGCCTATAATGGCCTTTCTAAGATCAATATAAAGTAGTAGTCTAGTATCACATACTAACTTTTTTTAAACTATTTAGAAAATAGGTATTTATACTAGAGATAATTCACTCTTATCTTGTTAGTTTATATTGGAACATGTATGCCCCGAGGCTATTCTCTTAGTGGGCGACCAATATTCTGTACAGAATTATCCATTCTATTCCAATGTCTAAACTATTTTTCCTTCGATAAATTTCAGGTACATGACCAACAGAGGATTCTTGATATGGCAGGTGTACCCGGGTTTGATATAACCGATGATCCGATGAAGATTCAAGTGCAGATCAGGCTGTTGGACTTTATACTTCGACTCAGTCAGATGGATATTTCGTGACAAAACAGTTTTTGAGCACGATGTACAGTTCGAAAATAGTTGATAAGTGAGTTTATATTTTTTACTATACTCGGACAGACACTGCATTTACATTTTTCTTCTAATCAAAAACTGTTGTTACTTCGATGTTGAAAAACTCCTATTAGTAACTCGTTTGATGTGCTTATGCATATGTATGATATATTTTTATATTGTCACTTTCATTTTCACTTTTTTGTGCTTTGAATTATATTTTCATAAATACATTTCAATTATAATGTCTTTCATATTCATAATTTAGCTATTTGAAATAGATTAATGATTTTTGTACTTCATGATCAAAAGAATTGATGAAAACACAAAATTGTCATGAATAATTATAATAATTAATGAGACATTGTGTCAAAAGTTTGAAAGCAATTCTTCAACGTCCCCAGAAAATCGAAGTAAGCGATTAAAAAAAAAAAATTATCAAGTTGGATTATCTCTCAATTTCTTGATAAATCAGAATAATTATTATCATATATTTGAACCCATAACTTTGCGTATGCGTGAACTAGTTCTACTGTATTAATGAAGTGAGTAGTTGAAAAAAATCATCACACAATTCTCCTATAAAATAAACCCTTCATCGACTTTCAATTCTATCAAGAGCTAATTTTTGAACCAAAGATCTAGTAATGTATAGCTTTTTATATTCTCTTCATCGTAATTATTTCATTTTCTTAAGTTATTTCAAAAGTATTATAGTTTCTTCAGTGCGGTTAAGGCCTTATGCCTAATTATCAACTAGATAAAATTTTTTCTCTGAGAAATAACTGTTGCTAAGGGTAAACGCACAGTAGTGCGACTAAGACATATAAGACACATACATTTCGTATCGTCAATTCAGAAAGTCTAAAAACACTAATCCAAGACTAGAGAATTTTAATTAGAAAAAAAATTGGAGCACATAAGTTTGACGTGTTACAATTTTGACATGGATAAGGAATTTAAAAGATTTGACTAGGTTCTTTGTGAATTTGTTTCTGCTGTATTTAAGACTTATCCTCTTCCATCTTGGTCTGTCCTCTCTAAAAGGGAATTTATTGATTATCCATCTCATCAATACTTTTTGAAGTATTGAAATCATTTTTAAACGTACCATTATTCTTGTTGGTTAATTCATTGAAATCTAATTTTTGCGAAAGATTTAATTAATTATTAGTATTCTTCAACTGTCATTATCTTACTTATCGTTATCACAGGCTACTTCTCAGTTCATTCTTATTGCGATACGACGTGACAAGTACAACTGTACAACTACAAAATACCTTCTAACTACCACATTACATTACATATTTGAAATTCTCCATGTGTCTCGATATACTACCACTTTTTACTTATAAATGCTTATACCTAAATAATTTAATATAGGTTCTCAACACTCTAAAAAATTTACATTAATTGAAAATTAGGAATTTATTTGTTGAACTCTACTTAAAAAAATACATTTTTGTATTGCCAAATGATATTTCAGACTTCAGCAATCTTTTGAACAAAAACTGAAAACAGTTTTGTTACTCTTATAAATTCCAACCAAGAATGTAAAATATATGTGTATTTTACAAGAATATGAGGTGTCTATGTCTTGTAAATGCTCGTATGTATAATGTATTGAAATAAAGTTTGTTGTAAGGTGTTTTTTTAATATGTAATTTTTTATTTATTGATCCATTGAAGCCAAGTTTCCATTTTATTTTGGAGAAATCAAATCATCTATTCATTAATTCAACTTGATCAAAAGTATAAACCATACTGTTTTAACAAATACTGTAGATTTCTTTAGAATTTGGTGTGATCGTAAAGGTACCAGAGCAAACAGGAGGGATCGAACAGTAAGCAATGATAATTTCTTATTCAATTTCAAACAGAAATTCTGATGAAAATGACAGAAAAACAGAAAAAAGAAAATGATGAGCTATTAAACCATAGAATCCGACGTACCAATCAAAAGTTATAAGGGAATATAAATTATTAGAAATAAGGGGATGCTTTTGACCAACCCCCATGAATCCTATGATGGTCTTGGTCGTGTCAACAATTTTTATGACAGTCTAGGGTCTCAAGAAACAAAATCTAGAAGTATGAGTCAATCCTAATATTTTTAGTATTTTTTTTGTATGATAAAATGTGATTTTAGGGGATTTTGGGATGTAAGGGGTTTTTTAAATCGCTGTAGCACATGAACCACTGAACATAGAAGTGTGAATTTGGTCTCAAATTAAAGAGAAATGAATTTCGCCGAGAGGTATTTTGAAATACGGATGCAAGTGTTTCCAATTCAAAGTTACAAACTTTTAAAGTAACGGAATAATTCCTGTGAAAAAAATATGGAGTTTTCAAAAAATTGTAACTTTGAAACGGTTGATGATGCAGGGTTGTGATTGGTTTCAATCTCTTCCAAATTTTGTTCTCTAGTAAAAACATGCATGGAACTTTTTCGTCCGACGCTTGGTTCGGCTACAATTCACGAAAAACTGAAATTTTGCACCTTTCACCCCCTTCCACCAAAAACCCGACGCTCATAAGGGTGTAAATTTTTACCAAACAATAAAGGGCTTGTATAGAACAAGTTGGCGTAGGAATCGTCCTTTCTCTTTGGATGTTGAGGTTCGGTCTTTTTTCGAACTAATTGCACCGTACTACTAACTTAATTCAGGTAGCTAGGGCTCTATAAAAAGGGGGTAGACGCACGGTCCGCCATTCTGTGGTCAACTTTTAGCGCTAGGTTTGAATTCATATAAATATTTTTGATGATAGAGACGATCAACATATGTTTATCAAGTTGAGCAAATGAATTAAGTTATTGTTTTGAACTTGGAGGGTTATTTGTCATATAAAATGGTTCATATTGCTTAGCATCAAATTGCAAGAATTTTAACCATTTTTATCATAAAACTGAAATTAAAAAATACAAATTTGCCAGATGCAGGAAGATGAATCAAGGTTGAAATTTTGACTTAAAAATTGCCAGACTGGAAATTCAATGTTCTGTGAAGTGAGTATTTTTTTCTGACATAATTTTTATCATTAATCATATGTTTGACTGTCAAATTTAATGAATTCAAACCTGGCGCTAAAAGTTGACCACAGAATGGCGGACCGTGCGTCTACCCCCTTTTTATAGAGCCCTACAGGTAGCGAATCCCAAATGTAAAACAAATGAGCTCTGTAAAACAAATGAGCTCAGATGCAAACAAATAAAATGTAATAGATTACATGAAATGAATGCAAATCTGCACCTCAGATCCTGAAATGAAATAGATTACATGAGCATAGCGGTCAATTTAATTTTTTTGCAATTAACCGTTTGCTAGATAACAATTACTTTGGCATTTTTTATAATCAAATCAAATTTCAATTAAGTCATTATAATTTGTATTCGTACAATTGATACATATTTTTCGCTACACTTCACGGAAATAAGCTGCTTACCAGTCCCTATGTAGACTAGGAAGTCGTAATTTACATACATAATCAATCAGCTGCTGCCATCTAGCGAGAGAAAATGCAACTACAATGGACCATCACTTTCTTTGGAACTGCCAGAAATTTGTCAAAAACAAGAAACTTTGTATTGCTATTGTACAATCTAGGATGATCGTACAAAAACTATCATGAGCTTAAAGATTTCTGGACTAAGAAAATCGAGTATTATGATAGTTATTAAGTAATATCCATTTGATTAAATAAAAAAAATTGTGATGCAAACTTTCAATACTTAGCAGTTCAGCTTACTCCAGATTCAGCTCAGCCGAAGCTAGTATAAAAAGTTATCTGGTCTTAGCTTTTCTTAGATTTCATTAATCCTATTTGTTTTGTTCATTCATGAAATTAGATTGATAATATTTATTTGAAGTGTAGCGAAAAAAATTATACACAACTCGCCCAGGAAGTTTTTTACGGTATTCGGAATTATTCCCAGGCTCGGCAAGCCTCGCCCGGGAAACTATCCTCATACCGTAAACTTTTCCTTCCCAGGCTTGTGGCGTAATGTACTATTATTGCTTAGGAAATCTCCGGGTGTTGATGGAAAATTATCAAGTTTCTCTCATTTTTCATACTTGACATTTTAGGTACTCATTTTTACTTTACCTATTTACCGTACTTGACTTATTATAGTCCTAATTTATCCAGAATCGAATCAATGTCAACTTAATTTGATTCAATTATTTTTCGACTCTTTGATTTTGTAACTGAAATCATATACGTTTTACAGTTTGAAAACATATTTTCAGGTTTTTTTTCCTTAGGAGAAGATCTTCTTCCCAATTGAATTGCGTTGTTCAGTGCCTTACGCCTGTTCCACTTCTTCATTAATCACTACGCCACTATTTCAACAAGACTCAGAGGTCTGACTGTTACACTTTTCTCTCTCCAAAGAGGGAAATTTCCATCGGCAAATGGGAAATTTTCCTAGGCTGGAGGGATATTTTTTAAGGAACGTTCGAGAAATCGTTGTGGGATAGCAGGAGGGTTGGCATGCCGAGTATTTTCAGAGGGAGGCCTTAGTCGTTCAGCTGTTGAACTAGCTCTTCTGAAATAGTTCGCCTGAAAATGAAATAGATCCTGAAGTTACCTCAATCTTCATTATCGGTAGGCTACTTAGACAGAAGTCTCGCTTATCCGCTCTTATATCCCTCATTCCATAATAATTATTATTATCTAGCAACTGGCATATGTATAGTCTGTCCAAGCAAAGAATACATTCTGACAAGATGGGAGAATGACTCCAGCTCGGTCAATATTGGTTCAAAAATTATAAATTTAGTCTCAAATTGTTGATCAGAATGACAGAATGTCTCCTAGTGTAGGAAACACCGCCTGATTTTCCATTCCTTATTAGTGCATTTCATTCGAAAAAATGCACTATTGGTCTTGCCCTGACAATCGAAAATTTATGATATATATTTTTTACACGTTTCCGAGCCCCTAGAACACGAATCTGATGTCCGTATCTCTATATATATTTATATATGTACAGATTCTTGTTAACACGATAACTCCCGAAGGGCTTGTCGGAGAGCGACCAAATTTTGTACAAAAACCATTAGTGTTAATATCTCGGTCAAGTTTGTTAACCAGCCAAATTGGTCCAATGGTAGGGGGTGAAATCAGGGGATGAAAATTTTGAAAAATCACTACAAATCGACCAATAACTTGATCGTTTTGAAAATTGGTGTGTATAATACCCTTATTATGCCCTACAATTTGAGCCATCAACGAAAAAAATCCAATAAAAAATGGCGGAGAAATTGGCAAATAATTTTCCAAAAATTAAGTTTTCATGGGTTTTTCGAAAACGGCACTTTTGAATTCATACCCTGAATAGCTCATTATAAGTCGTATGATTTGAGCTATCATAGAATTGCATTTGAAATGCACTCTTTCCGACCGCCAGCTGCCGGAGCGAATTTTTGTATTTTGTAATCAAATAAAAAGATAATATTAAGTTGTTACTATAGTCGGCGCTATCTAAGTTGACGAAAACCCCCTCCACCCGAGAAAAAGCTAGGTACGTTGTCATTTTGCGTGAAATTGAAACTTCTCGTAACGCGCAAACACATTCAACTGAATGTTAAAAGTGACAGCGTAGCTTTGGAAAAATCACGCAGTGTTGTGAAACTCGCTATTTTTATGATAAACCAGCTGTTTGCAGCTCGAATATCCAAGTTGATTAGCTTCAATAACTCCAATCTTTAACATACAATAATCCATGCGCATATACCGCTCTCCTTACTTTGAAACTCTTGAGAGGCCAAATTACGATCTTCCAAATATTTTCGACATTTGGAAAAATAATTTCAATTGTTTTTGAACAACTTTCTCTCTTTCACCACCCACTTATCTTCTCAAACAAAAAAGTTTCTAGATCATTGAAAATTTCATGTTTTCTGTTCGAGTAGACTCGACATTGACAAACATATTCATTAATTGAAACATAATTATTGGTCGGATATAGAAAATTCAAAAACCATTTGAAAGCTCGAATTCTCCTTGTTATTTTGATATAAAAAACTTTATTTTTACTACAACTCGATTGTGAGAGAAGTGATATACAAAAGAAAGTAATATTTTCGCGATTTTTCAATTTTTTCAAAAAAATTAAATTTCCTTTGAATCCTTCTACCCAGGAACTATTTCAATACTACTACACTAAAATTCTACGTCTAGATATGGGGTTTAATCGCGAATTTGAAGAAATTCCAATTTCACACAATCTGGCAACGCAGCTATTTCCCGGGTGAAGAGAAAAACAGTCAACTTAGATTGCGCGGACTATAACTTGTTCGCTCTTATATTAATGTTCTTTTACGTACGGTACATGATTACAAGGTTTTCAATCAGTTGAACAATTATTGATCTTTCTTATCAGTTTTTAAAAGTGGAATCCAATCATTTTTCTCTGTATCGAATGTTTTTTAAATACTGATTATTGCTGTAAATTTTTGGAATTTTACAAATTCTATGTCTTTGAAGTAGGTTACCTAAAATCACTTACTAAAATTTAAAAAAAAACATGCATTATAATTCGGAGTGTCCTATATCTATTTCCTCTCCTCGTGGCCCGTATCCCTTAGTGACATGCATTCATTTTATTTATTCATTTATTCATACAGAAACAAGTAAACTTATTGGTTAAAAATACAGACTACTGTCCAAAACGTCGTTTTACCAAATTTTGATTAATAAGTATTAATAATAATGACATCAGACTCATGAGCATCTCCGGTACAGTTATACAGACTATTTGCAGTCTTAAGTTTTGTCACCAGCTCTAACATGCAAAAATGTTTGTTAACATCGTTAATGTCCAACTTTGGAAATGTTAATGTTTAACATCGTCTAAAAAATTGCATGGGACTCATGGGCGACTATACTCTCCGGTACAGTTACGCAGACTATTATTTAAGTTTTGTCACCAGCTCTATTATGACCACGTTTTGATGGTCGTTCAATTAGAGGAACCGTTCCCGAATGAACTATTTGCACGCAGCAGCGCTGTCAGCGGGTGAGCGCTCTCCTCTCAGCAGCTCAGTCGGGTGCAGTGTGTCCAACCCTAGTACATATGTACTAGATCTAGTACATTTTCCCACCATCTAGTACACTAGTACATTCAAGGCAGAATCTAGTACATATTTTTCACCTTGTAGAGAAAATAATCCCTACAGCTTGGAGGCAATCTGACTGTAATTCAGATAATTAACTATAACTATATTGATGGTAAACAACATTAAATATAATTATGTCAATTATGAAGCAACATTATCATCAAACAGAGCCAGTCTGTATAGTAGCCAAGAGAGGCAGTTGCAGACTGCAGAAACGGTCACTTGTTGAATAAAGTCTTCGGTACGATTTTCTGATTTATCATTACTAATGTTGATCTGTAGATTCTAGAAAATGATAAAAATGATATTACAGAAGTGTTTATTTATTTATTTTATAACACATGTGAGTGAGTAGAGCTGATGGAATTTTGGAAGACAGTATTCAGTTTAAAAAAAGAAGCCAACAGCTTCTTTTTTCATGACAATAAATTCTGTATAAACTATGTTTTTCCTGCCTCATTCGTCAGCTATAATAACTGAGAGGGTATTTTAATCCATTAATAAAAATAAAAAATAAGTTGAGAAATTATCTATCAACCCTGAAAATTAATGGACTTTAACTATCTAAAGGAAAACTGAAACATTCTTCTTCTGAAAACTATAATATTTCCTCAGAGATTCTGATACAGTAATTCAAATAGACCACCTATGTAGGTAAAATGTAAAAGAATCGTTATTTATTAAAAATGGGCTAGCTAGTGTGAAAATGGAGAAAAGTACCGGTAAATAAAATATATAATAAAACAATAACAAAAAATGGAATTAAAAAATTAAGTTTTAAGATACGTAAATCGATGGTATATCAAACAGTGATCATTGAAGAGACGTTATTTTGATGGAGTTAGCTGAAAATTAATGGACTTTAACTATCTAAAGGAAAACTGAAACATTCTTCTTCTGAAAACTATAATATTTCCTCAGAGATTCTGATACAGTAATTCAAATAGACCACCTATGTAGGTAGTGCTTTTTCAAGTACACCCACCTTGAAACATCAAAGATAAGATTATTTTGATTAGTTTCAACCATTTTTAATGTTATTATTCAATACTCATGAATTTTTTTACCATCTAGTACATTTTTCAAAAATCTAGTACATTTTGTAGGGGAAATTTAGTACATAATTTTTCCCCGTGCTGGACACACTGGTCGGGTGTCGATAGTGGCGCGATGTAGCCGCGGTGTGTCGACATGTTGTTGTCGCGAGTGTTGGTGCTGTGCTGTGCATTGGCCACGGGGGGACAAGTGCTCGACGAGGAGCTCGACGACGAACACTACGACTACGGCGTCGACGAGCCTAATGACGACCACAATGGAACGGGTAAGCAATTCTAACTTCAACTGCCAACAACATATTCCACGGTATTTGCATTTTTCTAGAGTAGAATGATCAGAGACAAGCAGGTTTTTAAATTGAAATAAATGGCTTTTGATTTTATTATTAAATGGCAGGTTTAGATGGAAATATCTAGTTTAAATAACTGAAAGATTGTGGTTTCTGCAGAATGAAGTTATAATAGTAGATGAAGATAGCATCAGCTGACTTGTCCACTGTCCAGTCTCACTCCAAAGATTTGATCGGCTTATTCCATCTGGAACCTAAAATTTAGTGATAAGAGTTGAGTAATCTTGAGGGAAAACATCAGTACCTATCTTGAATGACAAGAATTTTCCAAATAACAATACATTTCAAAAAGTGCACCAGTTTAATTATTCAGTATAAAGATGGACATTCTTTTTTTTTGAGGGTGATGCCCACATGGGCTCTTGGGCCTGTGCGTGGGTAATGGGAAGGATGATGATGAGAGATAAATGGACCTACTGCTTTAGGTGGGTTCCGAACCACCGGGAAGCGATTTTTGAGGCTCATAAATTGAATTCTGAGGAACCGGTCACCAGTACAACAGTGGTGGCAGAGGCACGTCGCTTATCTAATCTCACCGATTAGACGCTCTGTACCACTGAGACAAACCGCTTCCCTGGATATTGATAGTCTGTCCAAGCAAAGAAGTCTTACTGTCAAGATGCGAAAATGACTCCAGCTCGATCAATATTGGTTTAAAAATTATTAATTTGGTCTAAAATTGTAGGAAACATTTCGATCTACAATTTGAGACCAAATTTATAATTTGAACCAATATTGCTTTGCTTTGACAGACTATATTATTGGTCGGCTAATTTCAACAACAAACTCCGCATATTTTATGATTTTTGTATTCCTATAAAATATAGGTTTTCATGTAATGAGGGTCAAGGAATTTGATGGAAATATCTAGTGAAAGATTGTTTGTATAGTGATTGAAAGATTCTCATGCTTTTTTTCTAGAATGGAGTTATAAGAGTCGAGGTTTGCACCAGCTGACCTGTACAGTCTCACACTGAAGATGTACATTGATTTTATTAGCTAATTTCAACTGTTATCCTATATACTTAAGAGTTGATAAAAGTTGGGTAAACTAAAGCGCAAATACCTGTTTCTTAATGTAGGTACCTAAAAAGTCATATCTTATCCATCATCCCTCTCATTACCCACGCACAAGTCTTGGATCTTATGTGGGCATCATCCTCAGAAAAACACATTCCACGACATTTAGTATTTTTCACTTTCCTAGAATGAAGTAATAAGAGTTTGGTAATCTAAAGGAAAATCATCAGTCTCTTGAATGACAATAATTTTTTCAAATCACAATAATTTTCCAAAAAACAATCCTTTTTCAGCTTCAGTGGTGCATTAACACCACACTGTCCAGTCACACTATAAAAATGGACATATTTTCAACTGCTTAGTATAGTATTTAATTATTTATTCAGAGCCTTTTGACTTACAATGGATGAAATGTGTGGTAAATTTTCGAGAAATCAGAAGGAAATAATACTTCCCCTCCTTGATCCTTTCACTATTTAAAATATGGGAAAAGCTAGATAACAATGCTATTTGATGAGTAATATTATGTAGAGATGAACATTGATTTGATTGTCTAATTACAAATAAATAGCAAATTAAATGACAAGACAAGATGTTAGTTTTCAAACCACTGATTTATAAAAAATAGATGCAATAATAAATCAGTGGTTTAAAAACATCTTGTCTTTTCATTTAATATGAATAACTATCACAATATCACATTCACAACTATGGGTACCGTATTCAAAAAGTGAAATAACGCAAACCCATTAATCCAATTTTTTTTCTTATTCATTGGATTAATAAATATTGAATTTGAAAGAAAAATCTCCTTTCTACCTTTAGTGGTTTTCGTCTGAAGAATTTTTTGTATTTTTCTTGAGCAGTTGAGCACTAGAAGACCCGTCCAATCCCACTCTTGGGATGAACGTTATAGATTATAATATAGTCGGCTTATTGTAGCTGCAAACATCCAAGAATAAATCTTTCTTCGTGCGTTTGAATTTTCTTCCAAAATATATTGATTAGTGATTAGTCCAGGCATTTTAGACGAAAAAAAGGTCGAACCTCCCAATGAGAGCAGCTGAGCTAAATTTTGGCACAAACATCTATAGTGGCATTCTAAATAAGGATTCAAAAGTATAATACTGTATCACGTTTGCAAACTTTTTTATACAAGGTCAAAGATCACGAAAATCGGTTTTTGCGAATAACTTGTTTCCTGTTGAAGTTATGTTCTTCGATGTTCTAATAAGAATTGTAGAGCTCAGAAATCCCTACAAAATTGGTCATGTGCATTTTTCTCGAAAAACTAAAGGTTTTCGAGATACAGCGCGGAGAGGGGGGAGCGCGAACTTCATCAAGGGATAATGCCATAACATACGAAGTAGAATGTTCAATTCGCTGTGAAAGATTGTTTTTGCAACCAAATACTATTAAGGTAGCATTCCTAAGCGACGGCTTGGGCTGTGCATCTCTAGCTGCAGGGCTGCAGCTGTGCGTCTCTAGCTGCGTGGCTCTATCAGCGCGTCTTGAGCCGTCAAATCAAATCAAATCAAATCATTTATTGTCGAAAAATACACTTGGTATTATAACAATGTCAACATGGTATCATAACAACATTTTTTAAAATCACATAGTAGTCTACATATAATATTAAAATCAGTTACATAAAATTAATTGAATAATTGTTCAAAAAGTAACACAAAATTTATTTGTTCAAGCTAGTACCGTATCAAAATATTCTCTTACATCATACAGACATTTATCAATGAGAATATTCTTCAAAACCTTCTCAAAACGCTTCACATCCATATCCTTAATACCAGTGGGCAGTTTATTAAATAGCTTGACAGACATATATTCCCAGTTATTTTGAGAGCTGCTGTAACTACATTGTTTGATTCTTAAATTATTTTTCTTTCTTGTACCATATTCATGTATGTTGTTATTGACCTTAAATTGATGAATATATTTCTTTACCATCTTCATGCAGGCAAACACATACAAAGATGGCAGAGTTAGTATACCTAATTCAATAAATAATGGTCTACAATGAGTGGCAGGTGGTTTATGGCATATAATTCTTATTGCCTTTTTCTGTAGCCTGAAAATAATAATGGAAAGTGTACAATTACCCCAAAGTTGTATACCGTAAGCCTATGTATATGTGCAAAGTAAATGCTAATTAGAATGGTTCTGTCAACAACTTCTCTTAGCCTTCTAAGGAGAAAAATGCCTTTATTGATTTTTTTTGCGATGTTGAAGATGTGATATTTCCAATTCAGATTAGTGTCAATAGTTATTCCTAAGAAATTAGCTATGGTGGCAGTTTCCACTGATTTCCTGCTGAAACTAAACCTTAATTCTGATGTCTTAGCAGCATTAAGACGAAGATTGTTAGCTGCACACCAATCCTCAATAATTAAATTGTTTTCAGCAATCAAAGTGCGTACATATTCATTTTTACTGTGGCCTACCTTTACACCCAAATCATCAGCATATAAATACGGACTACTACCCTTATTGGACGTACTGATCAAATTTGGCAAATCGTTAATATATATGATAAATAAGAGAGGTCCCAGGATGGATCCCTGTGGCACCCCAAACCTAGCTAATCTACCTTCTGAACATTCAGCATTCCTGAAGACAAATTGTACTCTATTCATCAGATAAGAACGTATCAAATCAACAGCAGATTTATCCAAGCCATAGAAGGAGAGTTTCTCACATAATACACTATGTTTAACTGTCTCGAACGCGCATGTCATATCATGACTTATAAAATATACATTTTTTTGCTCCTCCAGATCATCAATCACTTCTTTCACAAGCCTTGAAACATTATCACAAGTGCTACGCTTTTTCCTAAAACCATACTGATTATCAGAAAATAAGTTATTCTCTTCAAAATAAGCTAACAATTGTGAATAAAGCAATTTTTCAAAAATCTTAGATAATAAACTAATTATACTTATGGGTCTATAATTATTTATATCGGATGTATCACCTTTTTTGTGAACAGGAATTACTTTAACTTTTTTTAACAGATCTGGAAAAATACCTGATTCTAAGCAATTATTAAAAATAAAAGTCAAGACTTCATCAATACTAGGAGCAGCTAATTTTATGATATAAGAATTCAATCCATAAATATCAAGACAGCTGCTATTGCTTAGTTGATTTATTGCTTCAAAGACCTCTTCCACCTTAAACTGTTTAAATTTGAAACTTGTATTCATTGTTGTAATTTTATTTACATAATACTCAAAATCATATTTACTTTTTGGTATATTTTCGCTTATTTGTTCCACTTTATTCAGGAAAAATCTGTTGATATCATCTTTTGACATGCGACATTTATCTCCCATGGATTGGCTGTTTTTATTTACTTGTTTACTAATGAGTTTCCATGCTGCTTTAGTTTTATTTTTACTATTTCTGATCACTTTACTATTATGATTAAGTCTAGCTTTCCTTATTTCAGAGCGATAGTTTTTTCTCATATTATAATAGGCCAGTCTTGTAATATCCCCACCCTGATTCCTATACAAAAAATACAATTGTTCACACTTTACCTTCAAATCATTCAACTCTGTACTATACCACTCACACTTGGGCCTAAGAACTAATTTTTTTTTTCATCAATGGAAACGCAAGATTTACCCTACTCATGAATAGATTTTGGAATTCTTGAATTTGAATTGTGATATCACTTAACGAGTATACCGATAACCAATTCACAGTGCATAGACTTTTAAGAAAAATACCTATATTATTATCATTAATCTGCCTGTAAAGTATTTTTTCTCTAACACATTTCCTCTTCTGAGAATCTTCGAGTTTTAATCTAAAACCAACCGCAAAATGATCAGAGAGAGAAGTACAAACTATTTTACTTAGCCATCTACTTGAATGGATATCAGTCACAATGTTATCAATACATGAGCCACCTGTAGTATTATTTGGTCTTGTAATCTCAGTTGTTGTAATACCCATACTAAAACTAATTAATAAGTTAATTAAATCATTCCTATGACTAGACTGGACGTTGAAATTAACATTGAAGTCAGCACATAAAACAATATTGAAACCTTTAAGCGTATAGAGATGGCTTAATATATCACTAAGAATGACTAGAAATTTATTAAAACAAGTATTTTCATTGTTGTATGGCCTATATAAGGACAAGACTATAACATTAATCTTTGGAATTTTTATGGCACTAGCCTCACATATCATTTCCTGTGACATATCACTTACTTTTTTAATCTCAGTGTACTCAAATGTATCATTGATGAAAATGGCCGAACCTCCATGAATATGATTTGATCTAGAAAAGTGTGAACCCACCGTGTAACCCCCCATGACAACACCTTTAATCTCCTCTGCCCTCATCCAGTGCTCACCCACAGCTATTATATCTATATTATTTTCATGCGCTATTACTTCAAGATAGTCAATTTTATTACTCAAACCTTGACAGTTCCAGAACAATATATTAAAATATTCATCAGTTCTCGCCTCTCCTATTAATGGTCTCCTGGATTTAAAGTTATTTCTAAAAAACCGACATCATGCAAAGGAATAGCTTGGTCTGTAATACAGTTACTTGATTCATTTATAGTAATATCACTCTTATTAATAATCTCAAGAATACGATTAGATATGTAGTGTTTCGCAAGCATATTTAAGTGAAAGCCATGTCGAGTGTGAAAACGTCTTCCAAGTTTACTAATTTCAATAACACAAGCATTTTTAAAATATTTACAAATCTTACGAATCTCAACATTTACTTTTTTTACAGCTTCATTAACACAAGACCATCTTGGTAGATCGTACCTGAAAGGCACATCCGTGATAAAGACTCTAGTGTGTCTCATGTTAAATAGTATCTGTCGAAGCTTTGACAAATAATTATCCATCTCATTACAAGCTATATCATTTGACCCAGATATAATCACTGCCGCATCTTGCATTGCCAAATCTGAGCATTCTTTTATGCAATCTTTAGTGACGTCTTGAAATTTAGCTCCTGGCTTTAGTATTGTTCTGATGTCATAATCACTCTTATCAGCTAATAGGTTACCTACCATTCTACCTTGACTACTTACAAAAAGTCTTATCTTATTCCTATATTTAGGTTTCATAGTTTTATCTATTTTGTTTACATGGCTACCTTCATTAATTTCTAAATTCTTATTACTCGGTACTATCAGTTTACTAGTTTCTCTAAGCTTTGGTTGACCAACTGTAAGAATGTTGTTTGGAATTTGTGAATCAAAGCAATTTACTATCTCAAATGAATCATTAATTTCTTCTGTTTTACTTATACATTCTACAACCTTGAAAGTTCTCTGTTTCACATACTGAGCAATTGTACTAAGCACTTTCCATCTAAACTTTTTTTTGTCAAACCTTGTGAATTTAAGATTCAGAGCAGCACCCTTATCTTTATTTTTCACCCTCATTTTTATATATTTTTCTAGATGATAGAGAACAAAAATCCCACAATCATATGAATTTTCCTGCTTCAAACAGTCTACACTTCTGGTACTTTCTATTTTTAAAACTAGCCTTAATCTATCCAATAACATAAGCATGGGTTTTTCATTGAAGTTATTCAGAGAATCAAAATGATAAACGGAAGAATCAGTGAAATCGTAGATAACAAGACTCCAGTGAGAGCCGTTCCAACCAGAACTCGATTCACCTTTACCATTCAGATTATCATTGAGAATGAACGCTATATTTTTCTTTGTATATGTGTCGGAATTGAGAAAAGAAGAATCAAAGCTACTATCATTAATCAAGAGCGATGTAACAACCGGATCAACAATCACAATATCCCCAATATGAGCGAACATTTGAGAACAATATGCATTAATGTCATTATCAGATAAAAGTTCATCATCTACAAAAGTATTCAATCTATCAATCAATGTAGAAGCCTGACTCTGAACGACAGGTGGATAGCTCTGCTCGGCCGATTCTCCACCAGCAGCACTGGAAGAAGCGTCGCGACGCCAAGTCGAAAATGGAATGTCACCACGAGAATTGTTAACTGAATTGTGGGTATTAGATGGGTCATATTCAGTTCGAGACGCATTGTCAGTTGCACCTTTCTCTGTAAAACTCATTATCAGCAAATCGTTTTGAATGGAGCGATCGACTGCTGCCTGCCACTCGGCTCTTAAGCGTGTAAGTTTTTCTCTCAGGGACTCGTTTTCCTGCCGAAGATCAGCTACCTCTTTATCATCCTTCATGGTAGGAAGTTCAGTGAAGATAAGAGAACTGTGAGAGCTACAATTATCAGACAAGTTATGTATTGTATTATCTCTAGTAGGAGTTGAAAAAGGCCCGATATCCTCTATAGCACTGCTATTCAGTGAATTGCAAGTCGAAACCTCGGCTAATATATTCTCTGCCTCGTCGCTGCAGAATGAATTAGATTTAGAAACAATAATTGATGATGGATGACTGTGACGCTCTGACCCTTTCTTCAAAATTTTTGTTATTTGCTTATCTGTCTTCAAGGTAGCTTTACAATATCTATTCATACACCTCCAAGACAGATCACCTGAAACCATTTGTCTATCTTTCCTATATGAAAACCCATCATAATCAATTCTTTTATTCCCTTTTGAAGTGTTATTTATTTCAAATTTTGCCATCTTGTTTTAGATATTTTTCATATAAAAATATCACACTAAGCTAAAAACTGAGAGTGACATAGAAAAGCCGGTATTCGTGTGTATTCTAACGCTAAAAAGTCCAATAGTATTGATAAGAAAGCATAGAGGCAATCATATAATAAAGCAGAAAAACTATAGTGATTTTTATAAACGCAGAAACGATTGTCCAATTTCAAAAGCTCCCGCCTTAGCCCGACCTGCATTACGCACAAACAATTCCACCGGTTGCTAGGATACTAAATTTCCCGCCCGAAAGTCGAAAGTTCGCACAGCTGATTATACTCATTAGCAGTAAAAGTACATTCCAATTCAGAACTAAACTGCCTTATCTTATCACCTGAAGCAACCGAAAAGTAAAAACAACATTGTTCAACTCCTCTATATTTGTATACAAGTGTCACTCTGTAAGTTCTCAGATATATAATCTATCTCTTTTGAAGAAAGAGAATAACTTGCACTGACAAATCACTGTCTACTCAGTTTAGCCGGTTGAAAACTTAGGTTAGGTTGATAGTCAGAAATGAAATTAGTAATTACCACTATCCACTCTCAGTCCACAGGGAATTCACTTCACATTCCGGTAACCGCCACTTTATAATTCGCAATATCGTAAGTAAAACTTATACATTCAACAATAAAATTTAAATTCAACGTTTAAATGAAGAGCCACATTACAGCCTGCTTACCTATCCTGCGCATGCGCACTCTCTCACAGCTCTAGACTTGTAACTATATATTATTTAAATAATAATTATACTTTATAACCTGCAACGCTATTGACGCGCAGCTACTGTAAATATAAATACGAATTATTGCGTAAGTAGAACCACTCTTGCTGCTAAACCTCGGCCGCGGCTTATTATACTTCACCTCCATTGAAATTTTGAAATAGGGGAGAATCGGTATCAAAACAGATAATTTATAAAGAATTCGTTAACAATAATTATGGTAGCATTCCTAGGCGATGGCTCGAGCTGCGCAGCTCTAGCTGCACGTCAATAGCTTTGCAGATTATAAAGTATAATTATTATTCAAATAATATATAGTTAAAAGTCTAGAGCTGTGACGGCTCAAGACGCGCTGCTAGAGCCGCGCTGCTAGACCCGCGCAGCTAGAGACGCACAGCTGCAGCCCTGCAGCTAGAGATGGACAGCCCAAACCGTCGCTTAGGAATGCTACCTTGATAGAATTTTGTTGCAAAAACAATCTTTCATAACGAATTGAACATTCTACTTCGTATGTTACGGCATTATCCCTTGATGAAGTGCGCACTCCCCCCTCTCCGCGCTGTATCTCGAAAACCTTTAGTTTTTCGAGAAAAATGCACATGACCAATTTTGTAGGGATTTATGAGCTCTACAATTCTTATTAGAACATCGAAGAACATAACTTCAACAGGAAACAAGTTATTCGCAAAAAACTGATTTTCGTGATCTTTGAGCTTGAATAAAAAAGTTTGCAAACGTGATACAGTATTTTACTTTTGAATCCTTATTTAGAATACCACTATAGATGTTTGTGCCAAATTTCAGCTTAGCTGCTCTCATTGGGAGGTTAAATCCTATAATAATCCTATAATGCCTGGACTAGTAGTCGTAGTCGCAGTCGGAGTTTCGCCTCGGAGTCGTAGTTTAGCAGCCGTAGAGTGAACATCGTCTCAGTTGTTTGTCGTAGTTTAGTGTAGTCAGCGAATTTTTTGTGAGTGTAAAGAAATTTCGTCAGCTAGTGAAAATAATTAGGTCAACGCTTTTAACTGTGAATCAACGTTTATTGTGTAAATAAACTGTGAATTACGATATGAAATGGGATCACCAGAAAAACTTTCTCCATTTCTAGCATCGGAGTATGAAGAGAGTGATAAAAAAGATTGTGAAAATAATCAAGCTGAAAAAATAATGGAGCCTAATAAAGATGATAATTTATTCTATAAACTTTGGACTTTAAAAGCATCTTTTAAGGATTGGGGCTCGAAACTGTACGAGAAGAGAAAAATATCTCAAGCAGACTATAAAGACTTTCTTGTTCTTTGTGAGGATCTAGGAGTAATCGCAGGAAAAACCGAAGTGAGCAGTGAGGCAACCGCCAAAAATACAAAGATAGATGAGAGACTCAACAATATTGAAAAACAAATTGAGAAGCTTTCATCAAGTCTGATAGTTTCCAGTACAATCAGGAAACCAAGCTACGCCGAGACGGTCCAACTACCGAAGAAGAAAGAAGAAAAGAAGCCAGGTGAAACAGTAAAGGAGAAAACCAGTGAGCAGAGGAGCCGGCCAGTTCCAAAGGACAAGACTATTTTGATAAAGCCAAAGGAGATCCAGGGAACCGAAATACAAACAAGCGAGAACCTGAAAAAAGTTATTAAAAAAACTATTTCTAACGAGAACTCTCTAAAAGTAAAAAAGGCAATTAATGTGAATGGTGGGGGAGTTCTTCTGGTTATTGACTCTAGTGTAGACAAGAAAAAATTTTTCAATGATTCTTTGCTGCAAAATGCTGAATTTGAGGTAAGTGAGCCACATAAAATTAAACCTAAATTGGTAATATACAATGTTCCTGCCGAGCTGAGTCAAGAAGAAGTAGTTAGCGAAGTTTTCAATAGGAATTTCCAAGACTACATTTCATTTGAGCAATTCAAAAATTCGTTCAAACCAATCTTCAAAATAGGGCCAAAAGATAAAAAGCAGGTTAACTGGGTTGTAGAATGTGTAGCTGAAATAAGAAATAAACTTAAAAATATGAGGAGAGTATTTATAGATTGGTCATCAAGTAGCGTCAAGGACTATGTATCAGTAAGCAGGTGTTTCAAGTGCAATGGACTAGGCCACATCGGTCGTTTCTGTAAGCAAGAACAAAACACATGTAGCCATTGTGCAGAGACTGGTCATGATATAAAGTCCTGCCCAAACCTGGACAAGAAAGAAGTATGTGTGAACTGTAAAAAACGTAATAATCCAGCAGACCACAAAGTGAGTGACAAAAGCTGTCCAGAATATGAAAAGGCACTGAGGAAAGTAGTTGATATGACCGACTATGGGTATTAAAAAGTTTTTTCATAGTACCTTGCAACACTTCAGTAAACATAAAGTTTCTATTGTAGCACAAAATAATATCATTAATGGAAATATATGTGAAATTCTTGACAAATTAAAAAAATTCAACATGACAGTAAAAACCCCAAAAAGTAGAATCAATCTTGTTTATAATTATGGAGAGTATGTAGATTTAGTCATTTCTTTTGCATGCAAAGAAGGAAACTGTATGATATTATCTAAGGGGCTGTCAAAATTTTTGCAATGCTCCAAAATCGAAATTAATGAATGGCAACAACTAACTTACACTGAAGTAGACTATATAAAAGCTTTCTCTCAAAAATCTGAGTGTCCAGTATTCATTGTAGAAACAAATGAACAAGCTCATCAAAGATTTAATAACATGCTTGCTCTATTGAACAGTTGGAGTTCAGTCAATTACCCACTAGTAATAGGAATTGATATTTTCGACTATGCAATTCAAGATATACCGGCAATACGTATGTTAAGCTCTGTACTGGATAATGAAGCCCTCCGTTTCGTATTTTACAATCAAGGAATTAGAAATATCGATTACTTAGAAATACCGAGTCAACATAATGCTACAGAGTATCCAACTGGTTTTTTCGAGGGAGCATCAAAGTATGAAAGATATATTAATATGATGATAGACCTCCGTAACCTCCTGGAAAAGGCTGATGCTGAAAATGCTAAAATCTACAAGGGGATTCTTAAAAATATTTGTGAAGACGTGTCAAACAGAACGATTGGTGCAGTTAAGAAAAAGATATGAACATATTTGATAATGTAATGAAGAAGTTTCTATTCAAAACAGACACTCTTTACAGAATGGGATACAGTCTGGAAGAAGGAGGCAAATATGTTGAGTTCGTAGAGAAGGAAAATAAGTTCAAAACCACTGAAAAATACATATTAGTCACTAGAGATACAGAACTCATGCTAGACGGTGAGCTAATTAGTAAAATAAACAAAATTCACATCAATAAGCCTAGATTTCCACAAATAAGTTGGATAGAAGGAGTGCCTCGTTGTGGGAAATCGACATATATAATCAGGAAGCACTCTCCAGGAAAAGATTTAGTACTAACTCAAACTAGAGCAAGCATAAAAGATATAAGAGATTCGGTTTCAGCAAAGTACGCCAGTCAGAACATACCTATTCAGCTAAGAATGGATTACAGGACAGTAGCATCATATATTATAAATAATCCAGGCAAGAAATATGAAAAAGTATACATTGATGAGGGGCTAATGATGCATGCTGGTTACATTGGCTTTATTGCAGAATTGAGTGGAGCAGTGGAAATTATAGTTGTGGGCAACTCCAACCAGATACCATACATCGAGAGATCACCAGTAGTTACCAAGTGGAATAAAATTTCAGATTTCTGTGAACCTGAAGAATATATAACAGTAACAAAGCGGTGTCCAGTGGATGTATGTTTTGTACTTCAATCATTCTATCAAGGAATCAGCACAAAGAATGCCCGAGTAAGATCAATTCTTCCAACATTCAAAAACGGCGAAACCCATCAGCTCAAGGAAGATACTCTAATCCTCACATTCACGCAAAAAGAAAAAAAAGTTCTCCGTGATTGCATGAAGAAATATAAGTCCCAGAGAATTAACACAATTCACGAAGCGCAAGGGCTTACTTCAAAGGATGTAGTGTTAGTGAGGATTGACACAAAAGACAATAAAATATACAACAGAGTATCACATGCTATTGTCGCAATATCCAGGCATACAGAAAGCTTCAGATATCTAACAACAGGCTACAATGATGCAGTGCAGGATATTATTGATAGAGTAAACGGGAGGACAGATGAAGAGCTTTTGGTATGGAACAACAAAAACTTAGAAATAGAATCCAATACAAAAAATTATAAAATTGATGAATAATCTGATAGAAGAGCTTGACTTAGCAGATGTAAATGATTTTTCAACTCTGGATCCGAAATATGTATGTGATAGCTTGAAACAGTTTAACCTGAAAATTATCAGTTTTAATATTAGAAGTTACAACAAGAATATTGACGAGTTCCTGATACAACTAGAAGACTTACAGTGTGATTTTGATGTTATTGTTTCAACAGAATGCTGGATTTCTTGCAATACAACTCCCGAGTCATAAGTAACTACAATCTATATGCAACCGAGAAGAATCAGCTGCAGAATGATGGAGTGATTGTATATGTTAAAGCTGACATTAACACTGAGGTTGAAGAGCCAGAAATTCAACACGCCAACTGTTTGAACCTCCGCCTTGATACTGGAGAAAGTATATTTGTTGTAACTGCAATATATAGGTCACCTTCCAATCCGGATTTGACAGAATTCATCAATAGTTTGAGACAAGTATTCGAGGGATCAAGTCAACATTCCCATGTAGTTGTAGGAGACTTCAATATTAACACCATAGAACCAAACAAGCATCGACAACTGGATGATTATGAGAATTTACTCAGTGAATTTGGCTTTGTTCACTGCATCAAACAGCCTACTCAAGTCAACAACAATACCACCACATGCCTGGATCACATCTTAGTGAACTTCAAAAAAGATCTTATGCCAATAATATTTCAAAACTCAATAACAGACCACTACACTACTATTCTTGGAATAAAAAGCAACAGAAACATCAATAATGTGGAGTAAGAGCAGCACAGAGAAAAATTTGATAGAGTCAAGTTTTCATCAATGCTTTCAGAAGAAACTTGGAACTCCATTCACATGCAGGATAGTACTGAAGACAAACTGAAAGAGTTTATTACTATAGTGAATGGGTGCCTGGAAGAGTGTAAGAAAGCTTACATAGTTCCACATAGAAAGAAGAAAATCAAGCCATGGATAACATTGGGAATAATAACATCTATAAGGAAGCGAGATAAACTTCATAAACAATGTAAAAATAATGCATCAAATCTCCAACTAAATCAATATTACAGAAAATTCAGAAACCTATTAACCAGAGTTATAGAAGAAGCAAAAAAACAATATTTCTCTCACAAGTTTGGAGATTCAAGAAATGCAAAACAGACATGGAAGGTGATTCAAGAAATAACTGAAGTTCAGAGACCAAAAACACAAATCAAACAAATAAATGTGCAAGGAAGAGAATTGAAACTGGGAGAGAATGATGAAGACATAGCAAAATTTTTCAATGAATTCTTCAAAAATATTGGATCTGAACTGGCACAAAATATGTTGAACAATCAACAACCTGCAGATGAACCACACCCTAGAGTTACCACTACTAGAGTATGTCAATCAATATTTTTTACGCCAGTAGATGAAGAAGAAATACAAAAAATAATCAGCAGTCTCAAATCAGATAGTGCACCAGGCCCAGACTACTTCAGACCAGAGCTCTTCAAACAAAACAGTGCAGCCCTAACTAGACCATTAACATTAATTGCCAACAAAATCCTACAAGAAGGTGTCTTTCCCCACTGTTTGAAGGAAGCTGTTATATGTCCCATTTTCAAATCAGGAGACAAGAAAGATTTGAATTGTTATAGACCAATATCACTTTTAAATATCCTGGCGAAAATTTTTGAGAAGTCTAGACTTATCAACTTCCTTGAAAGAAATAATATTTTATCACCGAATCAATATGGCTTTAGATCAAACTGTAGTACCAATGATGCAATCCACAATGTTATTTCACAAATATCAGAAAAAATCAATTGTGATGAGAAACCTTTGGCAATATTCCTGGACCTGAAAAAAGCATTTGATACAGTATCACATGATATTCTGCTGGATAGACTCTACAACTATGGTATCAGAGGAGTAGCATGGGAATTATTCAAAAGTTACTTGTCAAACAGAACCCAGAGTGTCAGAGTCAATGGAAAAATAAGTAGCAAGCTCAAAGTGGATTATGGAGTACCTCAAGGTACAGTTCTCGGTCCAATACTATTTTTGATTTATATAAATCCTCTGTGCAGTATGGAAATTGAGGGGAACATCACCACCTTCGCCGATGATACTGTACTTTTGTTTTCAGGACCAACTTGGTCAATAGCATGGAATAAGGCTGAAATAGGACTACAGAGAATCTCACATTGGTTGAATCAGAATCTGCTCACCCTAAACTATGACAAGACCCACTTTCTAACTTTCTCAGCTACACAGCATGGACAACCTACAGAGAACCTTTTAACAGTCAACATTTCCAACAGCACTGCATACACTATCCACAGAAAACCAACAATAAAATATCTTGGAATCATACTGGACTCTTTCCTGCGCTGGGACCATCATATAGACAACCTATGCAAAAAGTTGAGAAAGACTATTTACAAGTTCAAAATGCTGAGGACATTGATAGATGAGAAGTGTATGAAGATGGTGTACTATTCCTTAGTCCAGTCTTTGATTACCTATGGGATTGTGGGATGGGGAGGGACAAACTTCGTTCACCTTGACCCTCTTTTAAAAGTACAAAAACTGATAATTAAAATTATTAAGCAGAAACCACTTCGCTACCCATCAGATCAGCTATACAATGAGTTCGGAGTGATGGATGCAAGACAGCTCTACTCCCTGGAAATCATTTGCAGACTACACAAAAAACCGGAAAACTTTCAATGGAGAAACCACAGTCATAACACAAGAAATAGAAACCTTCTGATCGCAAACGTTGCTAGGAAGGCAACATATCAACGACACTACAACCACCTAGCACCAAAAATCCACAATTTACTTCCTGCACACATCAAGATGATAGAACACCCAAGAAAATTCAAAGCCGTCGTTAAAAAGTGGATTATAACAACTGGAAGACATCACATAGAAAATATTATTTCTAACAGTATGTGAGCTCACTTACCCAAAGTATTCGCACCCCCACCCAAAATTTACACCTACTCTAGCACATGGGGTTCCCATAGTTGAGTAGGTTAATTTCCAATAAAAATAAATAAAAAATTGAAACTATTCTTCAATTCTTTAAACACTAACTGGATTTGAATTTAAATTGTACTCATTACATTTGCTTGCTGTTTTGTTCATTTTTGTTTTTTTTTTGTTTGTTTTTTAAGGAAATAAAATTATTATTATTATTATTATTACTAGATGGAGAATTCGACGAAAATATCTTGCTGGAGTAGTTTACTTGCTGACCCGTCCAGTTTCACTCAGTATTGCGATTACTGTCGGTAATTTCAACCACAAAGCATCCATTCCAGACTTTCAATTTCTCCCATCAGGAACTACAGTACTCTTGAAGTTTTATTTCTCAGTTGTTAGTTTAATATCATGCGTCCAAATAATGATCTCTTGATTCAATTTATTAGAGCACCCAGAGAATTTAATATTGTTCATCCATTCGGCTCATGTTTTTGAGCTGCTGAATATGCAATTATTACCTGTGGGTGAGGGTGGGAGCTGGGAGGTGTTTCCAGTGGTTTTTCTTGTCCAATTCTAGTATTAAAAAATCTTTAGTCGGTCGATTGTCGTCGTGTGACTATCTAGACTATCCATCTCCGTAGTTAAGATACTATCCATAGTTATAAGACATAACAAACAGTGTCCATATTACTCTTCAAATAAATAATGGGTTTCCTCTATTTTACTTACAATACCTGTAAGTATTTTCAGATGGTCACGCTGTAGGACACACATAGGCATAGGACACGCTGTGTAGTGTGAGTTTTGAGAACAAAAACAGACTTCGCATTATGTGAAGTGGCTATTGAGGACGAATGGTTCTAAAAAATCATGAAATAGTACATTTTTACTCAGAAACAAATATATCGATGCAATCAGGTTCGCATAAGGAAATAGCATTTTAGATTGAGATTGTCAATTGTAAAAAATCAAATCAGGCATATAGTGGCCGAAATTCTTGATGAGGGCTTCACCCTCATAAAAATATAAAAGAATTAATATTGATGATAAAAATAGAATTAAAGTTCA
Organism: Sogatella furcifera; assembly: GCA_017141385.1. Classification (NCBI taxonomy): domain Eukaryota; kingdom Metazoa; phylum Arthropoda; class Insecta; order Hemiptera; family Delphacidae; genus Sogatella; species Sogatella furcifera. The sequence continues at coordinate 15,081,250 of CM029554.1, forward strand.
ATAATAATATAAAGAACTTTAAAACAGGGCTGTTTAAAATAATTGAAAAATAAATAAAACTCAAACACCCTTTTTTTGAAAACTTTAAAAATTATAAAACACACATACATGTTTTTTGGGATCTAAGCCCATTTTCAATGTGGATCTATGATCCACATTGAAAATGGGCTTAGATCCCAAAAAACATGTATGTGTGTTTTATAATTTTTAAAGTTTTCAAAAAAGGGTGTTTGAGTTTTATTTATTTTTCAATTCAATAATAATTCATTTTAATGAATGACCGTCACAAAAAGACAAAAATATTACAGCGTTAACTTCCAGGTTCCTGGTTCCATCTGATAGAAATTAAAGTGATCTAGCTTTTTTAGAGTCTTTTTATGCATGCGTATCTCTACGCGCCGTAAAATATCAAATTTATTTATAAGTAGCCTTTATAGGAGCAGATGATGATCGCTCTAATGATATAAACACTTATCGAAAACGTTAACACCATAACGTTCATAAACCAGTTGACTTTTTTTTTTTTTTTTTTTTTCTAATGAATGTCATTGAAACTTGTCTTAGAGACAAACCATCAATTTTCAGTTCACTTTTCTTAACTATAACACGACTAAAAACTTCAGTTCATCCAACGACGACTAAAGCAGTTCTGAGAGCAGCTCTGAAACTGTATGCACTCACTATCACCAGTAGGTTTTAAACTAATTCAAAAGGCTTCGTTCTCTTAAGCCTCCTGATAATATCTTGATTTTGGAGTAGTAGGCCTGCCTCGGGGTTGACATGATGATGGAGTCTGGACTCATGGCGCATAGCAAATCGTCTTATCTCACTAGACACAAACGGTATACGTAGATCTCTGTGCAAATCACTGTTTCTAATGTACCAAGGAGCGTTGACCATATTCCTCAATACTTTATTTTGAAATTTCTGTATCAAATTGACATTACTCTTACAGGCACAACCCCAGAGCTGAATCCCATACACCCAAATTGGTTTTAATATCTGGTTGTATAGAATTATCTTGTTCTTTAGAGATAAGCTGGATTGACGACCAATCAACCAATACATTTGTCCATATTTAATATCAAGCTGTTTCCTTTTTATTTTTATATGTTCCTTCCACTTCAATTTGACATCTAATGTCATTCCTAGATATTTAGCAGTATTTTCACATGGAATTCTATGGCCATTCAGGCTGATATCAATTGTTTCTATTACTTTTTTGTTGGTGAAATTTATTATTGATGATTTCGATTCATTTAGCTTTATCTTCCATTTCTTAGTCCATTGGCATAGTCGATCTGCAGCTACTTGGAGAGTGGTGGATGTTTCTTGTATAGTGGCGCCTGTAGTCAGAAGCGCAGTGTCGTCGGCAAATGTTGCAACAGTGATGCCATCACAATGTGGAATATCGCATGTGTACAAAAGGTACAAAATTGGCCCCATTACACTACCTTGAGGTACTCCTGCCCCAATAACTTTCAAGTTTGAGTAGTCATCATTCTGCTTTACTCTGAATGTTCTATTTATTATGTAAGACGAAATCAGTTCTACATATTTTTTTGGCAAAAGTGAATCAAGTTTTTTTATCAGTCCTTCATGCCAAACTTTATCAAAGGCTTGGGCTACATCAAGGAAAATAGCAGAGCAAATTTTCTTCTCCTCCAAACACTTCTCTATAATATTGGTTATTCTGTGAATCTGTTCGATTGTAGAGTGCTTCCTCCTGAATCCAAACTGATGTGATGGTATGAGCTCTCTCTCCTCAATTATTGGAAGTAATCGTTTGAGAAAGAGTTTTTCAAACAACTTTGAAATGACAGGTAGTAATGATATTGGCCTATAGGATTTGAGTTCATGTGGTGGTTTTCCTGGTTTTTGTAACATTATTATTTCAGCGACTTTCCATGAATCAGGGACATGCTTTAATCTAAATGCTGCATTGAATAAATAAGTGAGCAGAGTTATTGCTTTTCTTGGCAATTTCTTCATAATATTCCCTGTAATTAGATCGAAACCAGGTGCTTTCCTTGTACTTAGATTGGTAAGGATTTCTTTTGATACTTCATTTACACTGACAGGCTGTATATCAGAAATATCTGTATTTTCCTGGTCTCAATAACTTCGTTTGTAATTACATTGGGCTGAAAAGTTCTAGCTAAATATTCTGCAAATTCTTCCACTTTTTCACTGTCTTTACGAGCCCATGATCCATCTGTCTTTCTCAGTGGTGGGATATGGGATGTTGACATTTTCAATTTTTTCGTGGTCTTCCAAAGTGCAAAGTCTGTCTCCTCATCTGCTGTCAAGTTTTGAAGATAGGTGTTGAAAGTTTCTTCTTTCCAGATTTTGATCTCCCTTCTCAATTGTTGAGTTTTATTGTTGAGAATTCTTTTATCTTCTGGATCACGTGAATGCTGCCATCTTCTTCTTGCTCTTCTTTTTTCAATTACTAGATCTTTTATTTCTCTTGGATAGTTGATTCCTGCTGTCTGATATGTACGTTCTTTTGTATTTTGCCAGGCTGCTTTTTGTATTAGCTTGAAAAACTTTTCTGCTTCTTCTTCTAACTGCTGTTTGCTTCTTAATTGAACATTTAGGTCAATTTCATCATCTAAAAACAACTGAAAGCTTCGCCAATCTGTAGTTTTATTGACAAGTGTGGGCTTAGCTTGTCTTTTTATTATTCTCGCTGAGCGTGAGAATAACAGCAGAATGATCTGAACTTAAGTCGAAATTTTCCTCAATATGAGTAAAATTGGTAGATATTCTCTTTGATATGAAAAAATCTAGGAGGTCAGGGATTTTATTTGTGTCTGTTGGCCAATAAGTCGGACTCATTGAAGAATGAAAAATGCATCCTAATTCATTGATAGCATCTCTTAATTCTCTTCCTTTTGTGGATGACAATCGGGCACCCCAGTCAAGATGCTTAGCATTAAAATCTCCACCTAAAATGAATCTATCACCCAAGTGCTCTAATATCATTTTATATTGATTCTTTTTCAAATTGTATCTAGGAGGACAGTAGATTGCTCCAACTCTAAGATTTTGTGCGAGTGTTTCAATTCCTATTACTGTGACCTGTGCTTCTGGCAATTGTAGATTGCATTCTTCATAATGATTTATGTTGTCTTTAACTATTATTGCACTGCCCCCATGAGCTTTATTGTCCGGGTGTATTGTTTGATATATTCTATAGCCTTTTATTTTCAAACATGAATGAGTTGTTGAGTGAGTCTCTGACACTAAGCATACGTCAACTTTATTTGTTTCTAAAAATATTTCTAATTCAAGTTTTCTATTTATAATTCCGTTAGCATTCCAAGTTACTATTCTAAGTTCCCTCTGATTCATTTCCTTATTTGAGATTTGTTTGACAAAGTACTTCTAGATTCTAAAGTTTCTAACCTTTCAGAGAAATTATCCAACTTCTTCATTATCTCGTGCAACATAAATGTAATATTTGACTCATTCATACTATTTGGCTTGAGTGTTTTCATCTGTTCGTTATTACTACTTGTTTTGGTTACTTGTGCATACGATACATTGTTCACTACTTCACTACTTGTGTTGACTCTAGTTGGAACACTTTTTGTTCTATCTTTATACAAATTATCCCTTCTTTTTTGAAGTTCTTTAGCTACTAAACAGCCACGATAGTTTGCGGGTGAGCTTCACCACAGTTGTAGCACTTAGGTGGAGTACTCTTTTCCTTACTACAATCTTTGGTTAGGTGTTTTCCGGCACACTTGATGCACACAGCTTCATGTTGACAAAAATTAAAAGTATGAAAAAATTGCTGACATTTCCGACATTGGGGGATGATTTTGTTACTTCGGAGAGCCTCTATTTTTACTTTCATGTAGCATATGTGCTGAATATTATATATTTTTTTAATGTCCTCTGTGTTCTCAAACGTAAGCATGAAGAGTGGAAGGCGAATTATGTTATCTTTACCATCGACTTTATTTTTCTTTATTTTATTAACTACATCAATAATTTTGAACCCCTTATCCAAGAGATCAGTTTTGACTTCTTCTGGATCACAAGAAGGATGAAGATCTCTAGCCATGACTCTTATAGGCCTAGATTGCTTATTTTCATAAGTGTGCCAATCTAGCTTATTAGTATTCATTATTTTGGTGACTTCTCTGTATTCCTGATCAGTTTCTACATTTATTTTCAGCTGTTTGTTGTTCATTATTGATGCTCTATATTTCAAATTGGCCTGTAGCATGATTTCCTTCACTTTATTGTAATCATCTACATTACTCAGAATGATAGGTGGTGGTTTAAGATTCTTGACTATTTGCTTATTTGATGATTGGTTATCTCCTACCTTGTTTGACGATTTGCCTGTAGTTTCTGTTGGAGATGGCACTGTTGGGGATTGGCTTGCCTTTCTCTTGTTAGGTCTTTTATTCTTCTTGAGGATCCATTCAGTTTCCTCCCTCAGCTCGTCTTCTTCTGTTTCGTATCCTCCTGTCGCTGATGCTGTTGCTGCTGGCTCGGTGGACACAATACCGCGGTTTTTCTCAACATTTGTTTTTTCTGTTGTTGCTTTAGTTTCTAAAGCAAGAAGTCGTTCCTGTAATAGTTCTAATTGATTTTTTAATTCGGCATTATTTTTAACTGCATTTTCAAATTTTGTTGCTAAGCACTTCCATGCTTTTGCTAGGAATTTTTCTGTCTCTGATTTAAGTAGTTCAGTCTTTACTTCATACGTCACGATCTCTCCGTTTTCCTCTATCGGTATTTTTAACGATTTTTCACTATCTGCCATACTGCACTTTTTCAATAAATAGATAATGTTTGCTCAGCACTTCCCGAAATGGAGTTTAGCCTGCACTGGCATTGTTGTTGAAACACGCGCGTACACGCACACACACTCACGAGCACTATTGGCACAGCCTATTTTAACTGACTCAACAGTTCTACAATCTAATTTTGAAGATAATTTCATGAGCTCTAAAAAACACGACCGTTCACCTCGGCTACTGAAAGCTGACTCAAACCAGTTGACTGATAACGTGTTGTTAAAGCTTTAACGTGAAGGAACGAGCCATCAGCACGAGCAGTGTGTCATGAGCCATCGATCGCTGGAAATATTATCGTGAGGTCTGATCATGGCACTGGCACAGGCGTTTGTTGGTTCTTTCGACTTGACTCGCATCCCCATCCCAAAAGCCAGCAGATGGAAATTGGACATCCGCGCACCGCTGGTTGCTATAGCAACCGTATCGACCCCCTCGCGTCCCCCCTGCCATCAAAAACAACCCCCACAACACTCTCAACTGTTCCACAATCCTTGTTCGTTCCGATTTCTTCTTCTTTTCCTAGGGTTTTCTTCTTCTTTTTCTCGGTTTTTCTTCTTCTTCTCCTTTTCCTCGCTCGGTTTTTCCAATTCTCTGTCGTCCGCAGTACAGCATTCAATTAACGGGGGCAATTATACAGTTTGCAGTCACTACTCCCCCCCCCCAAATTCACCTACCTTCCCAAACTCTCCTCTACCTTCTTTCTCTAACAAATATGAAAAGTTGTATTGCGTTTTCCGTAGTCGCTGGAGTTTTTTTCCTCTCCTTTCTTCGCCTAACGAGCATGCCACCTCTATTTAAGACACACGGCTTAAGTAGATTTAATCAGATAAACAGAGCGGAAATTCTGCTCAGTCCCACGACGGGAAATTACATGATCATACAGCCTTGTATATATTATCGTCGCGGTAATTGAAAATACTGCATATAAATATCCCCTACCCGCTCGTTTCTTCCCCAGACTAAAAGGCTTGTTGGTAATTTGGATTAGAATTTCGGTTATCTATCTCAACCAATTACCAATAAACAGAACTTATGAGATGGTCGTGATCCTTGGACTGGAATTTTCTCACTTTCCATTATTCTATAAAGCTGCGGGGGAAACAATAAGCGCTCCATATTGATAGTGGTGGTAGTGACTGTTATTGCGCTTCAGGACAGTCAGCAAGCGTTTTTTTTATTGCGGATGATTTATTGCAGTCTCTAAGAGCATGTTGAGTCAAGGGCGACCTCAGCTGAAATGTTCATCATCATAGACCGCTTTATTCAGACTGTCGTCTTGACAGTACTAAGCATAAATAGAAAACAGACAAATGAGCTCAATTTTTTGTGATAAATTATTATTTCTTTGAAAAGTAATGTGATATCATAACCTCATTCAGACTACATAAATTTTCAATAAAATTCGGGAGATAAATAGTAAGGACAAATCCTGTGTTTTTTATCTCCCAAATCATTTGTATTTGATTATGTAAAGGTAGCCTATCTTTGAATAAATAAATTAATGAATAAAGTTTATGTTGAAAGATACAGTTCCATTTACATAGATTATAGCTTATAGGAATTCAAAATGTATTTAAAATGTTTTTTTTTGTTAGTACCTATTTACAATTGAAATAATTCTAATTATGTCATCTATTTCTATTCTGGAGAAATAGAATTGATTACTTTCTTAAATAATGTAGTTAATTTTGGTCTGAAAAAGTGTGTTTAACACAGCTTGAATTTATGAAACTATAAAGTATTATTCAGCTAAAACTCTAATTGATGGAGGTATAATATTAATTTCTAGTGGCCTATACTGGCAGCTATAATATATTTCAAGATGAAAGCTCTAATGTCTAATCGATTCAACTTCTACTGTCTTACCTATCTTATTAAATAAACTTGAGCATGTCTTTCAAGGAGGAAAAATAAGACACAGTGTTTGAAATTTGCGAACAAACTATTTAGCGTTTAATCCGACCACATTTTTATAATAATGCCGATGAACCACGACAGGCTATAGTGTTGCATTAGAGCCTATTTGGAAAATGGAACTTGCACATTATAAAGTCAGCAAGCCATTAGATGGTTAAGCTTTACAAGATCTGCTGCAAGTTGCCGGGGCTTCATGCTATTAATTGAGTAGATTATGAGTTTGCTGCTCTCTTCTCAAAAGAAACTTTCGGAAGCCCTTCAAGGTTTCTTTGTTAGTACAGGAATTTTGAACATTTCATGCGTTCTACGATGGAAATTGAAATGGCGATCTTTCAGTGTTTTCACATCGTAAAACTTGACGTCCTGGTACCATCCAATCCTGAAACAAAAAGAAAGTATTTTCAAAGAAGCGTTTCAAGGCTGTGATGTTGGCTGCCCCATAATTTTTAATTTGAAACTGGAAAGCTTTTTCCTATTAAAAGGGCATGAGTGCTCTGAATGTTCTCCATTGCATTTCTATTACGCGGAAAATCTTTGATTTTTTGAATGATAATAATTCAATTACCAGCTTGGGATTTCAACAAATTAATATTCTATGAATTGAGAAACCAGCCGAAATATAGTATAGTTATAATAGTTTTGTTAAAATATTAATACAAACCATGATGTGCTGTAATCACTTACAGACTTCAGGTTTATAGGTATATATTATAGTGAATAGGAAATTATTAGAGATGACAGATAATTTTTAGACAATAGGGATTAAAAAAAAAATCATAACACCCTGTCATAGTAGAAATAGTTATAATAATGATTTATTCCAATTTAAAAAAAAATATTTTTAATTAGCCTATTTAACCAATGAAAAAATTTCCAACTGACTAGGCCTGCTTATTACTCAAATTACAGAAACTGTGTTGGCCTCCTCAGTAAGTTATACATTTCCTGTTACTCAAATAATTTTTTTATCTTGTAGGTATAATCAAATATTCTATTCCTTTTTTATTAATTCAATTCTATTTTGTCTTCTTTTATATTTTACCCTTATAAATAGTACATATCTACTCGTTTTTTTCTTTGTTCCCAAACTGTATGTTATTTTTTCACATTACCCTCATTTTGCTGTTGATTTATTATTTTTTGTATATGTACTTTTTTATTATCTATTTTGTAACTGAATCTCCTATTATTCGAGTCATTCTAGGGTTGGAGGTGGAACTAATTGCAACAAAGATGTTTTATGGTGTAAATGGTAGGTATAGACATTATGGCAAGATGGGAAAATGACTCCAGCTAGGTCAATACTGGTTCAAAAACTATAAGTTTGGTCTCAAATTGTAGATCAGAAGGTTTCCTACAATTTGAGACTAAATAATAATTATAATTTTTGAACAAATATTGACTGAGCTGGAGTAATCTTCCCATCTTTTCAGAATGTCTTCTTTGCTTGGACAGACTATACCTGTATGAAAAATGCTCATGGGATATTCTAATAGAAAATATCGCAGAACATAACGCACTGTCAACTCGATGGCATTCCCAGGTGACAAGTCAATTCCGCACCTGCCTTAAGGCTGAGGCCGCACTGCCGGTGGGTAGAGCCTGGAGGGTGGAGGGTAGTTGGTAAATGTATAGAACATACACACCATCCACAGAAATACATCGTATGAATGGTATGTGTTCAGCCGCCATCTTGAAATTCTTAAATATGTACAACATAACCTCAAAAAACAGAATGACATCATACCATTCATACGATGTATTACTGTGGATGGTGTGTATGTTCTATAGATTTACCAACTACCCTCCACCCTCCAGGCTCTACCCACCGGCAGTGCGGCCTCAGCCTTAGGGTTGTAAAATTATCAAGAAAATTCCGCATCTTCCGCCTTGAGGGATATCTATGTAAATTGTGAAGACGCCATGTTTACTGCGAGACATGTTGTTGTTCAATTGCCTTTTAATATTCTAGAGAGCTTGAAGGGCTGCCAACCTACCGATGGCTCTCCAGGGGTGGATGATGGCCGGGAAATTTCTGTTTGGGTCCAGAGTCGTAAGCCCTGTGTACAGCATCCACGTCTGGCGCTGCCTGGCAACTGCTCTCCCGCACGGAATAGAACTTGCCCGTAATGCCGCGCACTGTCAAAAACCAACCAGCATTTATTCATTGATGAGCACAGCCTAGGATGGGAACATTCGAAACTGCTGATGGAATGAACAAAGTTTTCCAATCACACTTACCACACAGAAAGTTTAGGAATATTTATAGATTTATGAATTTTATATTTGAATTATTGCAGGCCACGCACGGATGTTGATAGCTGAATAAATTTCAGGCTACCCATGTAACAGTTTTGATGAATGAATTTTAGATTAGTTTTCTTAAATTGATTTCGTTGTTGAATTCCCTTGGTACGGTACCCTATATTATTGTAGTTCCATATGAGAAAGAGCTTGAATATTCAAAGATCAATTAATTTTATATTTGAAATTTTCTAGGCTACCTTATTAGGTACCGTACACTTATTAATAGGTGAATATATTTCAAATCCATTTTCTTAAATTGAGTCCGGTGATATTGAACCCCTAAAAGCATTATTTTCAGTTCTATTAGAAAGGGCTCAAGTATTTATAGATTAAACTACCCTAAATGAATATTAGCCCATGTCTAAGGTTACCATTTGTCCTCTTTTCCCCCGGACATGTCCGGTTTTTTGGTCATTTGAAAACGTACGGGCGGATTTTTCAGAAATACCTTATTTGTCCGAGGTTTTCACGGAAATGGGCAACAAACATACAGTAAATCATACTGGTTGCCCTAATATAGAGAAAATAGTGAATTATACTTTTTACTGTCTACTTTTTACTGTCATACTTTTTACTATCTTCTTTATCATAATTATAAAGATTCAAGTCGTCAGAGTTGTTATGTCAATGTCTTTCCTAAGAAAATTGTTTTTTTTATCCATAGGCCTATCAATAGCATCTATATCTTTTATATCTATATCTACCAGATCTATGGTTTGTTTTCAAATAGTGAATAAGATTTTTTGCATTATATTTTTGTATCAATTGTCAATAACCTAAACTTATAAATAATGAAGATTTTCAAAATATGATTATTTTATCCTTTTATTTATTAAATTAACTGGCATAACAAACAACAGACATGCCTGGATATTCTCAGAAAAAACTTCAGAATAGGCTATAAGAAAAAATTACATTAATTTAGGACCTCACAGTTCCAATGTGAAAATAAAGCCTGGTTAATGTGATCATTATGATTATTATTTGTAATAAATCTGTTTATTATTCCAAATTTATCTAATCATTTTAAATATTGATGATAATTATTAGAACCTTCTCATAAGATAAAGTGTGAGATTCAATATTCAAGCTCTCTCTCTAATACATTCAATATTAAACCCCATTTCATTTTTACAATTTATTACTTATAAAATAACACTTATCTGGTTGGATAGTTCTCGACTTAGATATCGTGATCTATTGGTTAATCTCAATAAATTTAGCTATTGGCACAACTACCCATTTAGCTATGAAAATGAATTCAGTTTTGAACTCATCATCATTAATATTAAAGTGATCAATATACTTTAATGGTAATTTTTAGTTCAATCATGCATTTCGATTGATAAGTCACCTACTATCATGAAAAAGCCTAGAAGATCAATCTTATTCACCACTTTTCGGCTATTGCTGAGAAGTTTATATAATTTGTTTTAAAATGATCAATTCACAACAAAATGCAGTGAGTGATTTATAATTTTAATTCCTGTCCTTCGAAAGGTAGGTAGCCGGGTACAAAAGTCAACAACTTGAAGACTACGAAGTGAGAAGTGATAAAAACGTTTGAACAGAAGTTTTTCACAGAACATTCATACAAATCAATAAATTTATTATTCAGAACTATATCCTTCCATCTATTTCTCTGACAGCCCCTTTCTGTGTATACAGAGAAAAATCAATGAAAGTCTTCTTCATCCAAATCGTTGCGGCATTCTATTGATGGAAGTCAAAACAAATTAATTATAGACTACTATAATTGGAATAGAAACCGGCTCTTTTCTATTGTACTTTCGTCCACACTTAACAATAGAAGGCTATGAACAATAGTCTTAGAAATAACGCTTGTACAAATTAATAGATCAGTCATTACAGAAACCGTCTACTCCATCTCTGTACTCTTGATTAATCACTAGAAAATTACCTATAACAATTATTATCACTATAACTAAACAAATCACTATAACAATTAAAACAATATTTTGTGAGATAATTTTTGGAAAACCATGTCTTCATCACCCCAAAAACACAGTAAGAAAATTCGGCAATTTTGACTCCCTAGCATGGCAACCTTTAATTTGGGACGCTGGCAACAATGTTGAGGCACATTTTGCTTCTCTGTGATCTGGTCATCGATTTTCCGGCCATTTGACAAATAAAATAGAGTGTGTGAGATGTCTGGTGTGGGAGTGGGGGGGGTTTAGAGAGTTGGACAATTAAATGGCTATGCCGTTGTTCCCATTCAGGCTGTCTGGAAGTGGAAACTCCTTCCCAATTCCCATTAAAGTGCCATCCCAAACAAAAGAACCATTCTCCTGATTTATATCGACACATACTAATGTAGGCATTGCGTATTTTTCTACTTTCTTGCCCAAAAAAAATCATTATACATTTACTAGTTCTAAAATTTCTATCATTGATTCCAAACCAAGCGTTATTCATAGAAAATATTAATCTTGGACTCAATAGAGCACAAAACGAAAGAAACCCCCTAACAGTAGTTTTCAACTTCTGAGTAATTAACAAATTGTAGAACAGTTTAGAAAGTATTAGAGTAGTTGAATACTTGAATACAAGATTTATTGAAAAATTGATTGTATCATCTTATAACCAGTACAGCCACATATATAATTATTAATTGTACTTTTATTGTTAAATTTATTTTCACTCATATTGAATTATTCAATTCATGAAATATGGACTACACTACACTAAAAATAATTAATCAAATTTGTGGTATTCTATTGGCACTCCTTCTCTCCTTATTGAAAAATGCTTTTCCATTCTCTTGTTACGTGCTTTAATTTGGGTGACTTAATTTGGAATAAATTTTTGGAAATCACGCAACAAATAGAATAGGAAATGTACTTGACCAACTAATTGAGGAATTTTGGAAATAAGAACGAGAAGTTAGAGAGAGAGAGAGAAACTTGGCTTTATTACAAAAGCTTTAGTCATGACAATGCATAATGTGGTGGAGCTGACCATGATTACACGCTCCAAAAATATTCCTTTCTCTAATATAAACAGCAAAGACAAATCATCACAAATCAATTTATAATTACTTCCGTTGTTTTGGTGTTTGGTAAGATTTAAATCTTAATTATGCTTCAAAACAGAACTACATCAATCAATTGTAATTATAAGAAAGTAATACTTGATTCATTGAATTAGTAAAGTTACAATAGGTTCCAAATTTAACTTGAAAAGATTTTGGACAAAGCCATCATTTAATCTTGGCAAAGGCAAATTCATAATAGAATTTGAATTGATAGAGACAAGATAATCAACTACAAAATTTTAGGAAAGATAGTAGGGTACTCTATGAATGGTATCCAAAGAATATTATAAGAATTTATGATTTATGTTGAAGACAACTCATCCATTACATGAGATTATTCATATTTTCATAATTTATGTTAGATCAACGGATTTTTAGCGTCAACAGTATATACCTGTCAAACAAATTAATTGTAGGTGACTTGAAGAAAAATTCCTTAGATTAGGAATACATCTCAACTTAACTTGAACTCTTGTAAACTAAGGCACAGGAAGGAGATCTCCCTAAGCACTAGTTAGGAGAGCAATTACTGTCAAATCAATATTCAAAGAAAGATAAAAGAATTTAGAATTTCAGAAATAAATTTGACATCACCAAAATTAATGTTGTTCCGTAGGAATCAAATTAAAAGATATTCAAAGTTAAATAATCCCAAAATGACTTGTATAAAGAAAATTCAGGGCAAAGTTCCTGAATTTACAGGAGTTCAAAACATGTAAAGATAAACTGTAAAAGATAAAATTAAGAGTTCTGGTGTTCCAGAAAAATCATTTAGACATCTGGTGTTTCAGAAAATTAGAAATTCGTACTTCAACAAGTTAATTAGTTAATTAGAAGAAATGCTACACTTACTCCACGACGCATCCTTTCCAACCTATATGAGATTGAATGATGAGGGGCGAATGAAAACCTTGTGATTTCCATTCGCACCAAAAACAATCCTTCTCAATCTTTTCCAATCGAAACAGTCTATAACGGAATTATCACTCGGAAGTTCCAACAATTTGAATAATTGAGCTTCATACCTTACAACGTTGTTCATACCACCGTAGTATTAGGGTACCGACGGCTTTAAGCATTTGGTCACACAATGATACGATTACAGCATACTGCCTAGACCATGACACTTATATGGGTCGGTTTTGCAGGACGTCACTACATCTTAGAGACGTGAACAGCTCATACGGTCGTACACCGCTATAGTACATTACGCCACAAGCCTGGGAAGGAAAAGTTTACCGTATGAGGATAGTTTCCCAGGCGAGGCTTGCCGAGCCTGGGAATAATTCCGAATACCGTAAAAAACTTCCTGGGCGAGTTGTGTATAATTTTTTTTGCTACACTTCAAATAAATATAATCAATCTAATTTCATGAATGAACAAAACAAATAGGATTAATGAAATCTAAGAACAGCTAAGATCAGATAACTTACTATACTGGCTTCGGCTGAGCTGAATCTGGAGTAAGCTGAACTGCTAAGTATTGAATGTTTGCATCACAATTTTTTTGATTTAATCAAATGGATATTACTTAATAACTATCAGAATACTCGATTTTCTTAGTCCAGAAATGTTTAAGCTCATGATAGTTTTTGTACAATCATCCTAAATTGTACAATAGCAATACAAAGTTTCTTGTTTTTGACAAATTTCTGGCAGTTTCAAAGAAAGTGATGGTCCATTGTAGTTGCATTTCCTCTCGCTAGATGGCGTCAGCTGTCCACGCTTGGAAAGAGATGGTCCTTGTTTAGAAATATTAAGTTACAAGTAACAGAGCGCACACGACACGCTCGGAGATAAGAGAGAGGCGAAGTGAAGTGGACTCCCGCCTGACCACTTGACCGGGGATACCCGTTAAACAACGCTAATACGATATTTTTAAAAGAGCCCATCTTATTGGTTAATGAAGTAGTCAATAAATTTTCCTCCAATTACAGAACAGAACAGCCTAACCGATCAGTGCGGCTAATAAGGATTGGGACAAAAGGTTTCCCTACATTCTGCTAAGTTGCAATAAATTTTCCCTCTTAGAAACCCACGGTTCGAGTTCCCTCTCTCAACAAAGAAGTGAGATGAAGAACCATCATTATCGCAACTCCGAGTTAAATATAAACCAGACAACAATGAAGTTCTTGGAACATGTTAATGCTTATAAATTGTTAGACTATACAGGCTTTGTTTCATTAGAAATAAAATGTAAAGTGATTAACACTACAAAATTATCGCGAATACAACTGATTAATTCCTTTAAATTATTATATAATCGTGCTTTAGTCTAGATTATGAACTACAAGATATTTGAAACCAGATTAAAACTGAGGCTGGAATAATCCAAGTTACTTTGAATATAACTTGGAGAAAAAAAATTTAAATATTGAGAAAACTACTGAAAATTTTACTAATTGAATAAAATTGGGAAATATTTTGAAAAATATGTCACACTCTCATAGAAACTCTAGTGATAGATTATATTTTCTCATATCTAGACCGGATGGTTTCTTTCACAACGACCACAGAAAAAGGTTATTAGTATTTTATCTGTAACTTACCTAAAACGCCAAGACTGAAAAATGCCTATACATTCTATGATTCAGTTAATGAATAAGTTTATTATAGTCATAAAAAGAATAGTAATAGTTGAATAACTAAGGACAATAAATAAAGAATTACCTTTATACAAGCAAATAATTTAGTCACCTCTTCTTTTGCAAAACAACCGAGAAAAATATTTTATAATTTCTATACGAAACCACGCAAGTGTTCGAGTCACTCTACTTTTATCATTCAAACAAAACACGTAAAGATTCATTTCTCTAGAAAAACAAGTTAATATTATCAATAATCTTATTAGATTATTGAATCTATTATCACATACAATAGTGATCCAATCAACAGTATCGATAAATCTCATTTATATACTCAATAATACTCTATATTATAGCTGGTTAAGGCAGTTTTGTCTATACGTTTATCTATTTATTGTCTGTACGTTTGAATTACTGGCTAGCCAGTAATAGCAAGTGAATAGCCATTAATTCGATCAGCTGATTACAGGTGCAGTATTTTTGTAACTCTATTCTGTAATCAGCTGGTCCGGTACAGTCATGCAGACTATTTTTTGCAGATAACATCATCAGCTGTTGGAGCGCGCAAGGAACAGACAAAACCGCCTTGAGTTTTTATTTTTGGCACTATATAGCTCTATTAATACTCATAATTACTCATTTATCATTACTAACCACTTATTATAGTAATTAGCTTCTTTTTTATTTGCTTAATATAGGATTAAAACCGATTTATTTTATAATTTACATGAAATAAGGTACGATCCTCAAGCGGCAGCTCGAGCTGCGCTCTGCGCTGCTTTAGGTATCACAACTATATTCACATAACTATATTATAGATGTTTACTCTCTTATTAGGGCTACTAATGTGTATAAAATCAATAAATAGTGGAAATCACTTGAAAATAGCTTAAAAAGGGTTCATTTATTGATTTATTATTAAATTATTAGCCCTAATAACAGAGTAAACATCTATAATATAGTTATGTAAATAGAGTTGTGATGGCTAGAGCAGCGCAGCTAGAGCTGAGCAGCTCTAACAACGAATTTAGAGCCGGGCAGCTCGAGCCGCTTGGGAATCGTACCTTAGTGAATGAATCTGAATCACTCATTAGTCATTACTGTATTACTACTCATTATATTACTGCTCCTCTCCATGGTAGAAGTATTATATTGTATTGTAATTCATGGTATTATATTTCCTCCATAGTAGAATGCCTGTAATGAGAATTTTCTCTTACCTAGTCCCAAGGGATGGGCTGAGGAGACAGATGACCGACCTGCCTCCCTGGCCAGTGTGAACCACACCTTGAATGGCGGCCGCCCCTTTTGTGTTTTACCCGTCGCCTTCGACCCGCTCTTATCTCTCTCCTCCTCATCATCCTCCTCCACCTCCTCTCCTTTTGTCGGTCCTTCCTCTTTGTTCGCCATCCTTCTTATTCGCCTGTCAAGCGGGAAAGAAACGTGGTGAACGATGACCTGCTGATAACTACATAGGGTACGCTGCTGATGTGAGTAGGAAGGAAATTGATGAAAAGTAGGTGAAGAAGATGAAATATGAGATATTATAGTACTGTAAATGGAAAGCAGGTCTAGTGGCCGAGTGGGCTGATGAGATTTCATGAATAAAAGTAAAATATTTCCATGCGTAATCTTACTAGAAAATATCTTGTTTCAAATGTTTGGTTTGGATTTGCAATCTAATCAGAATTTCCATGCACAGTTCATGAAGGCTTAATCATATTATACTCTATATTAGTACCTATTAACTGCATTTATATTTTTATTGTATTCAATGACTGATATAACCATATAACTCCTAACTCCTGCTAAAAGCTAAATTATGAAAAGAGAGATTGGTAGAGAGATGGGAGATTTCCATACCGTAACACAATATCAGAATCTCATTGTATTATAATCTCGTGAATAAATCATAAACCTCTGTTCAACAAATAATAAGCTTAGAAATGGCTTCTAATAATGTCTTCTCTAACTCCAATAAATTTATAATTTGAATACCGCGGTACCGTACTCCGTACATCATGAATGAATAATAACATAATTACGTTGAAGAAAGTCAAGCATTTAATTTAATCACTAAGATCCCTTATTAAGGCCCATTCTAGACGAGCGTCGAAAACGCGTCGGGAACGCGCGGTTGACAGAAACCATTGTGTTAATGATGGGCTTCTCTACACGAGCGACAGAAACGCGCTGTCGCCTACTGATGCGGCGAAAACGTGCGTTTATTTCGCTCGTGTAGACAAGTCCATTTAGCACAATGGTTTCCGTCGAGCGCGCGTTTCCGACGCGTCGAAAACACCGCGTTTCTAACGCTCGTCTAGAATGGGCCTTGGGAGAGCTATGCTTCTACAGATCCATCCAGTTAAAATCCGACAACTTCTTGGAAAAATAGAAGTATCTTGAATATTGAGAAAAAACTACATTACTGTCAAGTAATGAAGCTAAATAGGTCGCTACCACTGCGGCATAAAGCTCTTTCGTTATAATAAAAAATTACTACTGTGAGATCTGCTTACCGAAAATGGATTATCGAATACTATCACTTTGATCAGCTACGATGGTAACTCTCTAAACAAAATCGCTCGCCTTCAAACAATCTGGTTGCCATGTCGTGTCCTAAAGGAGGGGTCAAAGAACGAGTTACTCTCTCTCTGCCCCTCTTCAGCGCATGCTATCTGCGAGGCTATTCCTGGAGCTGTTAACTAACTATAGATTGATATTGTTAAAAGGATGAAGTAGAGAAACTTTTTCAAGTGCCCTTAGCTGGTTAGTTTATATAGGCAACAATTGTATAAAACCTCTTTTAATGTATTGATTCGCGCTGTATCAAGCACGGAAGCGTACGATATAGACAACACTGCTCGCCTGCCAGGAAAGTCTTCCTCGACAGGGGGTTGTGGGGCGGGAGCCCTGGTTATCCCCCAGTTTCAAGAAACGCCAAGATTATCTACCTAATTAGCAATGCAGAGAACCCCTCTCCTATGCTGGCGATTTTGTACTTCAACTAAACAATGTTTTCCAGCTTTGCTGAACTGTATTTGTGGTTGTTTGTTTAGAATAGAATATTCCATATTTATATAGAATAGCCCATACACTATAAAGCTGCTAAATACATTAATATGGTATAATACTAAATATCACTAATATGGTATGATAATAATAAACTCATTTCAATTGTTTAAAAAATCATTGTTACAAAAATAAGTTGTTATAATTTTATTTATAATATGTTCCGTTATGAGGTAGGCTGTAGGCTTTGCATATATTTTTGTATATATGCTATGTATATATTATTCTATCATTTCAAATATGAAATATATGTACCGCTATAATTGAAACGCTGAACCATATTTTATTGTGGTTAAGGTGTTGTGTTGTGGCTTTTCAATCCAATCTCATTGAATCATCCTCAAATTGAATTGCAAAACAAACAACAACTCCTTTGTTAATTTTGGTTTGATTTATGGAATAAATTATGTAACATTTGATTTTTATGCGAAATTAAAGTTCTATGAATATTCAAATAAGATATACAAGATTCTCCATTTCTCATTAATTTATTCAATTAATCATGATAAATATTTAATATACAGTACTTTATTCCACTACTGCACTACACCACATTTGTAAGATATATATATATAAAGTATTTATATTAAATTTATAATCTACACAGTATATCATTTACAGTTCTGTAAGGAATGATTAAGTAAGGAAGATGTCTTATCCCGCCAAAAGTTTCCAATCTTTTAATTTAAAGAGTTCATTTCAATCTTGTCTGGTTTAAAAATTACTGTTCACTGCAACCTTTTACTTCTCCATCATCAAAGAATAAGAAATATTATTCAAAATTCCTCTCTTTATAAAATCTCTATCCCCTGATCTTGAGTTTCATAATCAAGCCCCAAATAACCATGCTATGCTTCGACAAAATAAGAATCAGAAAAGAAATCAAGGTAGCAAGCTAGCTTTATTGGAAGATGAAAGTGATGAGATGCTGGAAATCGATCACTGTGTCTTTGAGAGTGGGAGATGTTGGTAATCAATTGAGAGATAATCTTCGTTTTCTGATAATGGAGTCTGATTATGAATTTCAATCCTTCGAATAAGCCGAGTTAGTAGTTGTCTCCTTGTTCTACTCTGTTTTATAAGTTTATTAGTTGAAGCACCTCATTTTAATTTGAATTTCACACTATGAGGTATTATCAAAAACATTCACATAACATAAATCTAATAACAAAAACCACATCTAAATATGATTTTTGAACACGTTTTTTCACTCCAGTAACCTACCTAATGAGGTTGGCAAATAATAAAAAAGTAACAAATGAGCAGTTGGAAAGTAAATGAAACTTTTCTACAATAACTGAATTAGTTACAGAACTTCAAATTACATTGCGGTATTAGAGGACAATTTACCACTAGTTTATTGGGTCATTCATGTCGGAGTCGTTGGAAGTTGGAAAGAAATTATTAAACAAGTTGTCATAAATTATTAGACTAGTATAATAAGTATTCTATAAGTGGTGTGATGAGATGGCGGGCCATCATCAGACTATCACGTCATCATACTTTGGCTCATCGATTGGCGTCCCAGAGCAAGTCACGTGATCCCTCTACCAACCCCCCTCCCCCGCACAACCGAACCCCAAGTTATTTGTGGGGGAAGGTGCCTTGTAACGTAATGCCACCTGTGGAATGCTCTTCAGGCCATTGCCACTCTTTACTTAACTTCATTTTACTTATGATTTGACATGCTTTTTGCATGCAATACTGAGGAGAATTTGTATGGAATTTCCTGTCAAAGGGGTTATGATTTGGAAATTAATTTATTTCTCGCATGCGGTTGACAAGAATTTTATTAGTTCTCATTTTACACACCCTTGTAACATGTTCTTTTATTCATGAAGAATGAGGACTTATTAATGATGTGTGTCTCTATAAACGATTTCTTCAAATTGATTCGTAACAAACATTAGGCTACTTGTCTTTAGATTACTGTAATAGATTATTAAAAAATGATACAAAGTTCTAAAAAAAATATTGCCTGTCCTGTGCATGTGCCGTATTGTATATAATATTATACTTTGTATGAGGCACATGCATAATATTGTAATTATTGTTTTCAGAACTATATCTAATTTTGTTTCATTGAAGAATACAAGCAATGTTTTCAGGTAACAATTAATTTGAAAAACTTTTTCTGTACATAGGAAAAATCCCTTTACATCTTCAAGGAGAAAGGCTTTATACATCTTTAAGTTAAGGGTGAGAATTCAAATCAGAGAATTACTATTATTGAAACTTCAAGAAATCCTCCTATGTTCATTTACTGACATGAAGAAAGAATTATTATATTATTATTGTCATTTCACAAAGTACCATCAAGCTAATGAATGATGAGCGTCTGAAATCAGCAGTTCAGACATTAGGCTTGTCCGTCAGTTCAAGTTTGGCGGGTTACCAACAGAGTCGTGCCTCGTGGATTTTTTAGAAATTATACAAATTTTAATCATCAGTTATTTTCAACATGTAATTTAAAAAAAAAATACAATGCTTTTAGAGTTTTATATGATCTCAATTGATAACCTTTTTTTTTTAATTTTACAACAAACTTCATACTTAAGCTAGGATTTGGCTGGTGCGGAACGTAACGACCGTCGGTCGTGGTTGATCAGCTGTAGCCAATCACAGCTCTTGTCTTTTTTCGTATTGACCTTTAGATTTAATAAGAAGAGCTGTGATTGGCTAAAGCTGATTGACCACGACCGACGGTCGTTACGCTACGCACCAGCCAAATCGTACCTTTAGGCTAAATAATGAAGGCAGTGGACAGTTTTAAATTGTAAACATAACCTTAAATTCTTGAATGTTAGATCATTGACTTATATCCATACTCAATGGATATAAGAACTTAATGACATTGAGTTTTTGAATCGTGATCGAGATAAGATAAATGGGGCTTTAATAATTTGTTATTTGGTAATAAGCCTATTATTTTCTCAATTATTATTATTATTTAGTTATTAGGATAAGTTAGGTACTATTCATTTGTATTGACAAGTTTGTTTTTTCCAATCTAACTTATTATTTTTCTTGCTTTTCATTATCTATTTTTTACTTTAATTTACAGCTACATTTTCAACAGTTTACTTCATAAATAACAAATTGACAGAGATGTAGAGACTTTCAGTGATCTACTGATATGAATTTCTCCATTCAGTCCTCTTGTTAACCGTGCTGTCACTTGAGTTTGTCACTTAATCAAACCAAAGTAAATAAAAATATAGCCTACTTTATAACTAGGCTATAACTTACTTGAATATTCAACTCTAAAAGTTGACAATCCCGATTAGTAGTAGACTAATGTCGTTATGTATTCTTTACTCATTACATGAAACACATTTAAATAACTTACTTTATTTTGTATGTCAGTGTATAAGACGTTGAATATGCAGCATTCAAGTAAGTTACTGCATGCATGATAAAAATAGAGGGTTGACGTATAACATTGGATGCACGTGTGCGTATGTAATACGCACGTATGTATGTGCACCTTAAATGGGGCAAACTCAAGGCCTCTTGCTGAGGTCCACCATGGAGTTCCGCAGGGTTCAGTGATTGGTCCTGTCCTGTTTTTGGTGATGATCAACGACCTTGGGTCTTTGGGCAACATCCTGATGTTTGCTGATGATGCGACAATATACTCGAGAGGTAGAGCTCCAAACCTGTCTCAGATGGCAGCAACAGATATATTTCTTCAAGCCAAGCAGTGGTTCACCAACAACGAGCTGATGCTGAATGAAAGTAAGACCCAGGAAACAACTTGCAGTCTTGGACGTGGCGAGCTGAGTGGCCTCCGTGAGGTGAAGCTGCTGGGGTTTACACTGGACACCAGATTGAGCTGGAGTAGTCACACCGAGAACATTTGCCTAAAACTAGCCAGAGTGATATTTCTACTTAGACGTCTGAAGCCATTGGTCTCCAAAAAGCACCTAGTGGATGTTTATTACGCTCTTTTCCATAGCCATATTAACTATGGACTTCAGTTATGGGGTCATGCACCTGGCTGTAAGAACATACTGCTCCAGCAAAAGAAAGCTCTCAGGATATTGGATTCGGCAGGTTACCTGGACCACTGTCGACCAATATTCATGAAGCTAGGAATCCTGACAGTATTCAACCTGTACATCTTGGTCTCCCTGCTGCATGCAAGAAGCAACCTTCACTTGCTGACAAGCACTCATATGACACCAGGGGGAAGGTGAAGATCAACATCCCATTCTGCAGGCTGAGTAAGAAGAAGGATTGTTTCCCAGTGCTAGCCATGAGGATCTTCAATGCGCTGCCTGATGGAGTTAGGAGTCTTGATGACAGGATCTTCTCTGTGAGGATCAGGAAGTGGTTGAGAGAGTAAGTAAGTATGGTAGTGCAAGCTTACTTTGTTTAGATAGCATTACTTGCTTGTAGCAATGAGTATGACCGGCGACAGGCACGTCACAACGTATTTTCAAAACTCTTTCTAGATTTTGCACATGCCTATATGCGTGCATCCAGTGTGATCATACCCCAATGGGCAATGGTAAGCTCATATTCCAATCATAACATTTTTTGTGACTTTGTTGTGTTCATTGTTGAGGTATGTATGTGATACAAATTGATTACGGTACAAGCGAATTTGTGCTCATTTCAACCCTTTTTTGTTAGACTTCGTACTCCAACAGTGATCTACGGGCCTGCCACTTTCTACTTCTCTTTCTGATGTGAGTTACGTTGAGAAGAACCAGCAAAAAATGGACTGAAGTGCATCAATAAATAATAATTTTATTTCCTTAAAAAAAAACAAACAAAAATGAACAAAAAAGCAAGCAAATGTAATGAGTACAATTTAAATTTAAATCCAGTTAGTGTTTAAAGAATAAAGTTTTATTATTATTATTATTTTTTTGAAATTAACCTACTCAACTATGGGAACCCCATGTGCTAGAGTAGGTGTAAATTTTGGGTGGGGGTGCGAATACTTTGGGTAAGTGAGCTCACATACTGTTAGAAATAATATTTTCTATGTGATGTCTTCCAGTTGTTATAATCCACTTTTTAACGACGGCTTTGAATTTTCTTGGGTGTTCTATCATCTTGATGTGTGCAGGAAGTAAATTGTGGATTTTTGGTGCTAGGTGGTTGTAGTGTTGTTGATGTGTTGCCTTCCTAGCAACGTGTGTGATCAGAAGGTTTCTATTTCTTGTGTTATGACTGTGGTTTCTCCATTGAAAGTTTTACAGTTTTTTGTGTAGTCTGCAAATGATTTCCAGGGAGTAGAGCTGTCTTGCATCCATCACTCTGAACTCATTGTATAGCTGATTTGATGGGTAGCGAGGTGGTTTCTGCTTAATCATTTTCATTATCAGTTTTTGTACTTTTAAAAGAGGGTCAAGGTGAACGAAGTTTGTCCCTCCCCATACCACAATCCGATAGGTAATTAAAGACTGGACTAAGGAATAGTACACCATCTTCATACACTTCTCATCTATCAATGTCCTCAGCATTTTGAACTTGTAAATAGTCTTTCTCAACGTTTTGCATAGGTTGTCTATATGATGGTCCCAGCGTAGGAAAGAGTCCAGTATGATTCCAAGATATTTAAATGTTGGTTTTCTGTGGATAGTGTATGCAGTGCTGTTGGAAATGTTGACTGTTAAAAGGTTTTCTGTAGGCTGTCCATGCTGTGTAGCTGAAAAAGTTAGAAAGTGGGTCTTGTCATAGTTTAGGGTGAGCAGATTCTGATTCAACCAATGTGAGATTCTCTGTAGTCGTATTTCAGCCTTATTCCATGCTATTGATCAAGTTGGTCCTGAAAACAAAAGTACAGTATCATCGGCGAAGGTGGTGATGGTCCCCTCAATTTCCATACTGCACAGAGGATTTATATAAATAAAAAATAGTATTGGACCGAGAACTGCCCCTTGAGGTACTCCATAATCCACTTTGAGCTTGCTACTTATTTTTCCATTGACTCTGACACTCTGGGTTCTGTTTGACAAGTAACTTTTGAATAATTCCCATGCTACTCCTCTGATACCATAGTTGTAGAGTCTATCCAGCAGAATATCATGTGATACTGTATCAAATGCTTTTTTCAGGTCCAGGAATATCGCCAAAGGTTTCTCATCACAATTTATTTTTTCTGATATTTGTGAAATAACATCAGACATCGAAAGTTGATTGGTATTCCCGGAGTATGCCTTCAGATATCACAGGTGTGCTTCTGTAGTTCGGCACAGCGATTTTCCGGCTGCCGACAGGAGTGAAACAGTTGTATCTAAGAGCTTTTGAGAGATTAGCCGGCCTGGTTGGAGCAGTGGGCTAGGGCGTCACAACCTGGTATTACATGTATAGCTCGCTGCTGCTCTTGCGGAGAAGATTCATGTGTTCCAGGAGAGGGGCCAGCTGCATCACCATAATACTAGGAGAAGAGGCACTACTACAGATCTACCCTACTCCAGATTATCAAAATCACACGAGTGCTACCCTTTGCGAACGCTGAAGTATTACAATAGGCTCCTGCTTGGTGTTCGTGAATTGGAGTATAAAAGATTTTCAAGGCTTCTGTGTGAAAAACTCCTCAACAACCCTCTCTACTCCTTGAGAGAGGATGAAATTAGTAACCTAATAAAGGAGTTCGAGACTGTGTGATGTTTCTGTGAAAAGACTGTACTGTTGGGTTGCAGGGCCACCTGAAGCAGTCCATCTGCAGCCATCTAGTGTTGAAATTTGTTTTTATGTATTTTTAAAAAATTTGACGAAATCTGTCTGGCAACCGCCGGTCAAGGATGGAATATACTGAATTACCTTCAGGCCGCTAGCCCTGCCAGGTCTGGGTTCGAATCCCAGTGGCATGGCTGTTTTTCACCTCATCAATCACCTTCGCACTCAATATCCATTACCCACGCACAAGCTAAAAAAATGCTTATGTGGGCATCACCCGAAAAAAAGATTTCTATCCATGCACTTGGAGAGCAAGGCTTAGTACAATGTTCAGGAATATATGAGTTCTGATTTGTCCGAAATTTCATCTTGCTTAACATGCCTTTTGTATAATCGTGTGTATTTTATGTTTTTGGCGCCATCGATCTCGTATTACGGGCAAAGGATTAAAAATTAGGTATAAATAAGGTAGCAATTGCTTTTGTATAATTGTATCATGTTGACTAGTATACGTTTAGCCTTAGAAATGGGATAAAACAATAATTGATAGCATTAAGTATATTATTGAGCATTATTATCGCTAGGTATAATAATTCCATGCACATCACAACTATAACAGTCTAAGCTTAATTCGGATGCCACTTTTTCATTGTATTCATTAGATTTATCTATTAGAATTCGTATGGCTTTTAATGGTCTCCCACCCTACCCCTTTCGGGTAGGTTCCACATTGCCAATGTGTGCTTTGCCAAATATTCTATTGATTAACTAGCAAAATAAAGAATGCACAGTATTGTTTGAATTTCCGTTCTGTTTCAGATCTAGGGCAGTATGTTGGAGCACCTTGTGAAGGCAGCTGTGACCCGAAGCTGATGCACGTGGTTTGCGACCAGGCTACTGCGCGCTGCGAATGCGAAAGGGCCTATCCGGTGCACATCGGCACTTTCAAAGGCTGCGCCAAGCGTCAGTTCACTCACTATTTTATTCACATCATGATCTAAAATTTACATTAGAGCAGGGCGTGTTCCACGCCGCATGAAACCAAGGAGGTTTATGGAAATGGCATATACCATTCAGCCCATCATAAATCTTGTCCCCATAACTACAGAAACTGTTTACTCACGATGTGGCTGTTGAGTGTTGTGACTTTTTATTGGTTAGCTCGGTCGAATCCACCACACTTTTGCAACTCTTAAGAGATTTACTTTAAAATGATACGTATATCGTATTATAACTGATTTTTTATTTTAAATAATATCACTGTATCCTTTTCAGTTATTTTTTACCAAAGCATTACATGTTTCGACTATTAATAGTCATTTTCTAATGCATTCTCGAAAATGACTATTAATAGTCGAAACATGTAATGCTTTAGTAAAAAATAACTGAAAAGGGTACTGTGATATTATTTAAAATAAAAAAATCAGTGAAGAAAGTAGCCCTGAGATGAAGGGAACACACTTTGCCTTTTCCAGTGTTATTTTTTATTAATTTTGAGCTTTCAATGCAAAATAATAAATAATGATACTATTAATTTAAATGTTGGAGAAATCATTTTTAAATGTTCTTTCTATTGAAATTCGAGTTCACATTTGCCCAGGTATATCCACTTGCAAATAATTGACAAAAAATGCAAGTGCAAATATTTTGGCAGAATACAAATATTTGGAAAAAATATTATCCCAGAATACTGGGATGTAGGCTATGCATGCATCTATCTATTCTCACATACATAGTATGTAAGCATACTATGATGTATGTACAAAGCTGTTTCAGGTGTTGACGAGTTTGTATATCATTCTTCTATTCAAACACATGATTTGAAATAATTCTTGAGACAAGATTTATTATGAGTTGAATAGGATGCCATCTCTATAAACCTCATTCATGCTGCGTGAAATACGTACGTGGCCTTATAATATGGCCTTAAGGTGAAAATATAAATGGTGAAGGCTTTGAATGTTATGTAACATTGTAGGACATCAACTGAAAAATAATCGTAGTGGGAAACCCCGTACTGGTAGGTTACACCTTGCCAATATGTGTTTGGTTGCATACTAGTCACCTATCCAAGAGTAGTTTCTAGTATTCGTGACTCTCATGATTACTAAGCAACTTCTCTCACTGAGTAACTAATATACTTACTCTAAGACCGATACGGCAACTAAATTTCAAGCATTAGGAAGATACCAATAAAATACCTTCAACCATAGAGATAGTATTGTAAAGGCTTATATCATTCATGTATGCTGCATCATATGAGTAATTATGCACACTTATTGATACCTCTGTTGTGAAGTGCTCTATACTTCCTGCAGGTTTTTAGTTTTGTGGAATATTTATCTAGAAATGCTTCCTCAGCTGTAGCCTACTAGTTTTATATTCATAAATGCTTAAATTCCTCCTAAATGTGACCCTTAATTTAGAAAAGGTCTTTGGAAATTGAATATAATTACGGTCCCTTGAAAATTCAATTACGTCATTGATCTCGTTGCCATATTGAATAAACATTTCAAGCCGCGTATCGACAGTGCGAGGCATGTGCCGCGAATGCCTCGCGGTGCGTTGATACTGGTGCGACTGGAACGCAGTCGATCAGCTGTGGCCAATCTCATCTCTTATTTCATCCTTTAAATTTAATAGCAAGAGATTAAAGAGATTAAGTGATTGGCCACAGCTGATCGACTGCGTTCGAGTTGCACCAGTATCAACGCACCGCGAGGCATTCGCGGCACATGCATCGCACTATCGTCGATACGGGCCTTTATTCTAGAATATTCTAGTTAGTCTGCAAACGACGTAATAGCCTATTCCGTGAATGTTTAAATATTTATATTTGATTAGAGATAACTATTACAAAAATAACAATTAAGTAATGGTTATATATCTTTCTCTTCTATTTTAAGATTTTATTTTATGATGTATGCAATTATTTTACTACTCTGAACATAATTCTCATTCAAGAGATTTGGGAATCCATACTAGCTGTTCAGATAGATTTAAATCAAGTATTAATATTTCATTTTATATGAGTTTCAAAGATAATGAAGACTATAATGACTACAAAAACCTATTTAAAATATTATCAATGCTTCCAATATATAGATCAGAATGTTTCCTACAATATGAGACCAAATTCATATTGGTCATTTTTTCATCGGTTGTCATTTTTTCATTTTGTCTGGATGTTTTTTTTTGCTTGATCAGACCATACCAGACATGTAGTTCCTCTCAGAATCGTCTCAATAAAATTGTATAAATCTATCTATATGTTGTATAATTAATTATAAGTATTGTTTTGTTACGATTAACACGATGATGTATTGGTTTAACAGCGGTCCGGCTTGGCGAACAATGTTTCTACTACCAGACATGCAGTTTCACCGACCAGAACGCAGCCTGCATTCAGATACGGCACAACGCCATCTGCCAGTGCAAGCCGGGCTTCCACACGGTGACCCTGCAACGACCCAACAAACGTGTCTTTTGTACTCAAGGTCAGTACACTATCCAATCAAATCTGTTTAATTTCTACAATTGCATTACGATGAACTTGACCGTTTGTACTCAAGGCTGCTTCAATATCCAACCAAATCAGTTTCATTTCTACAATAGCATTACAATGGGTTCAACTGTTCAATAGTCAACTAGAATTGACAACAATAACAGTTTATGATTGCATTATTGCAATGTACATTCCCCAAAGACTAACCTATGCGCCTTTGTATTAATAGGGAAAAGTTACTTCATGATAAATACAAATATATTGCACTAAAGCTGGATTGTTATATAATAACGTTTTTTAATCAAATCTCTATTTGCCTTTAGTCCGTATCAGTCTTAAACAGCTTAGAAGAGATGAAAATATGATTTCGTATTTTCATCTCATTTCATAATAATTATGAAGAAGAACTATTATAGTCTAATTTTGGTCTTACAAAATGTAGGATTCCTACCCTGACAGGTAAAAAATCGTAATTATCAATGGTTACTATTAAAAATTATCTCGAATTAATTGTGTCTTCAATAAAATTAAATCCAATAGAAGACATTGTATTTGTATATCATGCACTGTATATTGTTGTTTCAGGTGATTAATTTAGTGTAGGTATTATTGTAGTGTAGCCTAACTTTGATTCACGATAAGATTTTGGTTTGCTGGAGAAAGCTTCATGAACAGAAAAAACTCTTATCATTATTAGAAAAGTCTTTCTACTGTATATTATCATATGCGTCTTTTATAAGTTAGGCTATGTTTTGTCGATCAGCTCTCTCAGCATTATTCCTTCACAGAGACTTTATGATAATTGTGGTGTATGCGTATGGGTAGACATTGAGTGTTTCGCTATTAATTAATCACCTCATCTATATGTACTATCAAACTCCTGAAAATTTTCAAATTTTGCAGTTGCGTCATAGTTCTTTTACGACAGCGATTTATGCTTTTAGAACATTGGAATTTTTACTATGTGTTGTGAATCTACATCATAAAAAAAATATTATTAATAATTCACATCTGTAGGAACTAATGTTTTCATATCTCTTGAGTAATTTATTATTTATTCAAGGAAGAACAATGAACTTGAGGGTACCTACTTGATTTTTTTTCATATCAGTTTTAACGATATTTGGCTTTACTCTATAAGCAATCTATGAATAAATTAACAATGTTTTGCAAATAGTTACTTAATGTTTTGTTGTGTGTGATTCCAGACCTGGTAGTATTGACGACGGACATGCCTACACTGCTGAGCGTGGCCACCGGGTTGGCCGTGTTCACAGCTCTCATCTGCTTCGTGCTGAAGCTGTTTGTGGGCAGCCGGCCGCGTCACTATGCCGACGCCAACCTGGCGCCCACGTCGCTGCTGTTCACCAGCGAAGGCGGTATGTCCCTGGCTCCTATAACCCACCCGACGCCACCACTAGCCATCCCAAGTCAGTCAGCCAACTAGATAGATGGGCCTCCCGGGTATGAGCGACTACTTCACCCTCTCTAAATGGAATGCTGTCTGTGGAATGCTTGGTGTCGTTCTGTCTATTCCGCCGCCTCCACTACTCCTCTCTCTCTCTCTCTCTCTTCAACATCTCCTTCATGCTTTCATTGCTCAAACAATCTGAAAACAAACCGAATAGTTTTTATTCCATAATAACATAACATCTATACACAATAACTAACGTATTCAAGCTAACTACAGTATCATAACAATCTACATAACTATTGAAATTTTAACTTAGTCTGCCCAATCAAAGAAGACCCTCTGGCAAGATGAGAAAATGTCTCCAGCTCGATCAATATTGGTTAAAAAATTATTGGTCTCAATCGTAGGAAACATTCTGATCTACAATTTTAGATCAAATCAATGTTTTTTGAGCCAATATTTACCGAGCTGATGTCATTTTCTCATCTTCCCAGAGGGTCTTCTTTGCTTTGACAGACTATTATAATCAACTGTCTAGAAACTGAGCAGAAATATTTTGTTGTCTACATGATTAAATATAAACTTATCTAAATCTCTGCAAGCTTTAGTCTGTCCAAGCAAAGAAGACATTCTGACAAGATGGGGAACTGACTCCAGCTCGATCAATATTATAAATTTGGTTTCAAATTGTAGGGAACATTCTGATCTACAATTTGATCACAAATTTATAAATTTTTAACCAATATTGACTAAGCTGGGGTCTTACTCGAATCTATAATACATATGAAGATACATTTCATACAATAATGTATATGAAGATATTTACATAAACAACTTTTTCAGTGAATATTTATCAACCTAAATATACATATTATATTTAATCAATTTTCAGTAAATCAACAGCACTGCTGTTGTTGAACTGAAAGTTATTAGGCCTACCTATGTAAATATGTAATATGTAAATTTTCTTGCAACTCTTATAATGGAATTAGCAACGATATTAAAGTTTAATTGTCATTTATAAATGGAAGGTGATCGAGACACGCCATCATAAAGCTGTTTATCTCACTATAAATCATACAAGAAGAAACCTGGAGGCCCTTCTAATTAGTCACTACACGATCACCCCTAGAGTATCTAATTGATTCATTTCAGATAATTCCATTACTAGCTGAAATCATCATTCATCTGGATTTCTCCATGTTATTCCTCCTGTCATGAATAATTTTACAAAAACCCCGGAGGTCACTTCCGTGAATGCTTTTCTAGATATGTTAGAACATATTAATCATCTTTCCAATAGTTATTATCTGAATGTATTCATATGAATGTTTCTCAGTGTTATCAGGTAGCAAAACCTGACTTGTTGTTGTATTTCACAATTTAGTTATAAGTTCTATTTTTGATATTACTGTATTTGTGTTCTTCGTGATCAAATCATGACCACGGATCTGAGCCATGAAAATCCGAAAATTCTGTTTAACAGGGTAGAAACTAGACTTAACTAATTAATTTTTTAGTGTTATCCTTGCTTTTTTGTCTGGTGTATGTCCGTTTCCCCTGTGTTACAGGATTTGTGAATTTACATGATTCAGGCCCTGAGTTGGATAGAAAAGGCTTATGAAGTATATTCTTGAAATTTGAACTTTTTCATATTGGTGTTAGTCAATTCAAATTCAAATTCTTTTTATTGTTGAAACATTCATAATAATGCATAACAAAAGTCAAAAATACAAAATTCATTTTTCAATAAAATATGACAATACAAAATATCATCCATAACACAAAGTAAGGATACATTAAATTACATAACAAACAATAATTCATTCCGTTTATAAGGACATTTTTCAACAAAATACAGTTTAACATTCTTTTTAAAATACTCAATATCTTCAGTCTTAAGGCTATTAGGAAGACAGTTATAAAGCCTTGTACCATACTCAACAAAACTATTCAAAGTATAAGAATAATTACATTAATTCAGTCTAAGTGAAAAGGCATTCCTTGTATAATGGTCATGGACAGAGTTATTCAGTGGCAAACTGGCCAAGTTTTTCTTAATGTAAACTAAACATTCAAATGCATAAATAGCATGAATTGTCAAAAATTTTAAATTTTTAAACAGAGGTTTGCAACGAGAGCGACTAGGTACACTAGCAATAATTCTTACAGCTCGCTTTTGCAGAACAGTTTACCAACATTAGTATCATTTCCCCAAGCAGTAATACCATAAGACAAATGACTATGTATATGTACAAAATAAACAGTAGTTAAAACAGAAGAATTTACAATAAATTTCAAAAGGTTTAGCAGAAAAATACCTCTGGATAGCCTGCCATGCAGCAAATTTATATGGGAATCCCACTTGAGATTATTTTGGACTACAAGGCCTAAAAATTTTGTATGATTAGAATTAGAGTTTAAACCAAACTCCAACATCTGAGTTTTTTCTTTGTTCAGACATAGTAAGTTTGCTGCTATCCAGTTATCAATTATTGAATTCACAAGTAAAAGTCTATGACAATCATTGAACATGTTGAAACATTCAGTCTGTACCGCCAGATCATCTGCAAACATAAATAGTTTTACACAATCAGTGCCTATGGCAGCAGGGAGATCATTTAATGTTTTGTTTTCCATGCGTTGCACCCAAGACGGTGTTAACGTTACTAGCATTTACTAGTGGGAGACCGTTACCACTAGGCGTCAAAACCTGCGGGAGTAGACCAAGAAAGAGCATGAAATTATCGAATAAGCTATCAGCTTTAAGCTATCAATAAGCTATTCTATGTTTTCTTCATTATTTTAAAAAATAACTACTTTGAGTTCCTTGTAATTGTACCCTATGTGTAAATAAATTGAAATTGAACGTTACGTGAGAGCCGGTTTTTAGTTATTGTGAGATTGAAGAATCCAGTAATGAACTTTCGAAACTGCTCTTGGAGAAGTGATCATGGGCTGGGGCCTGTTCCATAAAGCTCAGAACTCACATAAGAGAATTTTATTGAGCTTCTTTCATCATACATACTTTTCACGGCTCAGCATTTTGCTTGGAATTAGCTTCAAGTTTATCTTGGACACTTATAAAACTGAAATCAATTTATTTATTGATACAAGCTTGAAATATCAATAAGTTTGAATAATCTGGAATATCAATGAAATTGTTATCAGCCGGTTTGGCTGGAGTCTATAGAGACTGTATAATAAGATTAGTGATTCTAGATTCTACAGTGGATCCCAAGTTTATAGAATAAATAATTTGAGTGGAACCCAACCGATATCTGTAGTGGCGAATTAGGTAGTGGGTGAATGCAATGAACTTGTAGAAAATCCATATTTTTAGAATATATTATAATTTTTTATGTTTTACTTGTGATTAGTCTGCCCAAGGAAAGAAGACATTCTAGCAAGAAAATGACTCCAGCTCGGTCGATATAGGTTCAAAAATTATTAATTTGTCTCAAAATGTAGAACAGATAATGTTTTGAGAAATTTTGAGAACTGTTTTGAGAACCAATATTGACTGATATGGTGTCATTTCCTCATTATCATTCTTTGCTTGGACAGAGTATACCAAACAACCATAGTTGTAGTGACCATAGTTGAAGTAGTAGCCGTAGTAATGGAACATCAAAAAGTATCCTCTACAAAGGATATTCTTAGTAATCATCCAGTAGTGCGGCATTTGCTTGAAGGTCTTCCACCATGCCACCATACTTACGTGGCTCCTACTTCACCTTACTTATTCATTCGAGGTGTTTCGTTTTTGTCTAGAATTACTATCAGTGTATGTTGTTGGTAAATAACAATTGCAATCACAGTATCTCTTAGTAGTTTTTTATTTTAACACAACATGTTATGTTTCACACTCATTAGAGCATTAGAGACATTTTCAAGTGGAAATCACCTCCTCTAATCACTTACACTTGTGTTGAAATGAATAATTGAACTACGAAAAAGGGTACTGTGATTGCAATTTTCATTTATTTGATGTGATACAAATCCAAATATAGCAATTTTATACGGTACATTCATGCAAGAAAAAACAGGCAATCGCCCAAAATTTCTTCAATACGGCTCAGAAATAAATAGTCTGATTATGTTTAAATTTCACTTCATCAAATAGAAGATAGTTTGGAAGTGAACGAAAATTTTTGAATTTTTATTAGTCATTGTGAATATTTACTTTGTTCTATAGGGCTACTATTAATGCTCTTCAACTGAAATGAAAAAGGGTGCGTTGATTTTTCTTTTTACATAAGCATGATTTGTATGAAAGGCTTTGTTTTTGTGAGTTTTAACGTGGTTTATGTTGTTAACAGGCATCCCGTTGGCAGTGCACGGGGTGCGTCCGGCGTCGCGTGCGTCGAGCGAGCGCAGTGGCGGCGGGGGCGGGGCAGGGGGAGGCCATTCGGCACGCGGGTCGCGCGGCGTGCTCATTCCGTCGTCGCGTGCAGGTGCGGCACGTGCCGCCGCTATCTTGCTCATCTCCTGTCAACTGTCCCCCGAACACCAACCACCACCAACTGCCCCCCACGGTAACCTCTGTCCATGCCAACACGCTCTCTGTCTCTGTCTGTCTATATCCTCATCTCTCTCCTCGTTCCTCCTTCCCTACTCCCCCACCCATCACTATACTCTTTTTAAGTTCGTTTGA
Source organism: Sogatella furcifera (assembly GCA_017141385.1). Lineage (NCBI taxonomy): Eukaryota > Metazoa > Arthropoda > Insecta > Hemiptera > Delphacidae > Sogatella > Sogatella furcifera. The sequence goes on from CM029554.1 coordinate 15,115,221, forward strand.
AGTGAATTCAATATTTTAGGCTTACAACTCCAGGGTTAGGTTCAATATGTGTCAATACTATAAACACTCTCTGTCTCTCTAACAGTCCTATGTCATCATCACACACACTCTCTCTCTCTCCAAGTGCTAAGGTTGTGTGGTAGAGAGTCCTTACCTAGAGTCCTAACTCCGCCCCAATAAAGGCAATTATTCAATGCAATTCAATTTTCTTATTGATCGAATAGATCAGAACAATGCCCATGGTTGATTGTTAATGGGAGGGATGTCTTTGAACATACCACTTCAAGAATGAACATTTATATGTCTAAACTCTACCATTTTATGTAGATAGAGCACAAATTTATATTACCGTTAGCTTATTAAATCCCATATATGAGTCATTTTACAAGTTTTCATAGTCTATACTCAGTTAACTCAAGCTAACTGTATAATTAGTCCTATTTTCATTCTCATAGCATTGGATTTAAACCGATTCACTGAATTATGTAATGTACATGAATAAAGTGAATGAATCTGAATCTATAATCAAATCAAATCAAAATCAAGTTTATTCCATAAAATACAAGTACAAAATGATAATTAATTATAATCTTCATTTATATATATTGCTACATAAATAGACAAAGGCCTTCAGCAACTCCAAATATGGACCAATGTACTAAATAACAAGCAAAATCCACTGAATGAAACTGTTCAAAAAACTGTGCCCGGACTGGGAATCGAATCCAGTACCACCCGGTAGCCGGCCGGGCGACTTACAAATGCCGGAGGCCGAATCTGAATCTCTCTGTAGCGGAAGATCAAGTGTAAAAGAGGGCCGGTTGCGCCCTAACTTCGCCCTCCCAGGTAGAAATAAAGGCAGCCAATTTATTCTACAGCTCTTTTTCCCTCTTGTCTGTGTCTGTCTCCTCAAATATCAAGTTCATCATATCTCTCCACTCGCCTAAACTCTATTCACGATTACTTGAGACAAAGTAAACAAACTTTTCGCGTGTGTATGCATGTAAGTACTGGGTGGCTACCTTAGCCATGAAAAACCATAACCAATAAACGACGTAGCATAGACACATCATAGCATTGGCAATGCTTATGTGTGCGTGTGTGTCAACTTTTGTTGGGACTATGTCGTAGCGTTGCTATGGATTGTCATCGCAAAAGTAGCCTCCCTGTTTGTTTATTTTGTGGGTTTGTTTACTCTGTCTCAGCTATCGTGAATGAGGTATAGTTCTCTTTCCGGATCCTCATGTCTTCTCTTTGTATCTTTTAATCTGTCTTTCCATATTTTGCTACAAAGGGTGATATTACACCCAGCCAGACACGCCGGGACACAAACGGACAAATAATGCACTGCGCATATGCAAAATATCCGGATGGGTCTGGTGTGACATGATCTCGCCTAATCCAATCCAATGCTAAAGCCTTCTCACTCTTTCGTCATTTTGTAAACAGCGGACATTCCACAGTTAGTAAACAATATCACTTTGAATTATTTACATTGATTCGATCATTTTGACTCAATTCGAAAAGCGCTATAATTTTGGGTCTTTTGTTGTAAAAAATATTTATATTGTCTTTTCTTGTAAAAAATATTTATATTGTCTTTTCTTATAAAAAATATTTTTATTACCTTTTCTGGATAGGGTTGCTTATCAATGTATGCTGTGAACCGCAAAACAATTGAGCAGGGTTCTACGTATTATGATTGAATTCACTATTGTTGGTTGATTCTACTCTGGTTAGACAGAGTTGATATGTAGACAGATATTTTTAATTCTATCTTCATCTCCATTCGATCATCATTCTCGATTACCCTACCTCTCTTCTCCTCCCTCTCACTGTTGGGCATTATCGAATCCAAATAATTGGACAATCCGAAGCTTTACTAGACAATTCAATTTTAATTCAAAACAATACCTTGTATATCATAATCTCCCTTATCAGTCATTACTCACATGCAAATGAGAGGAAATTTTAAAATCTATGCTTCATTTTAAACGCCATTTTTAAACTCAACTACGAATCAGAGACAATTTCAAAATCAGCTCTTGTGAAAGTAAAACATAATTCACAATTTTCCATTTAGAGCCGTATCATTGTACCTGACCTGCGCTTAAGATGATCATACAAGACAATATTTTTATTAGATCACACATATGAATCAGGAAAATATTTGCATTGATATTCTTCCCCTAAAACTCTTTTTTCAAAATAAATTGTTGGAGATATAATTGAAAAATAGTTTTGCCCTAATCAGAGTTTTGTTACCGCAATAAAAATGACTACAGTTTTTAATCGCTCTCTAAGGATATATTTTTTAAACCATTTAGGGATTAGTAAGAGCAATCTAATTCTCATCCAACTACTGAAAACACCTCACAATCTTTATAGTTTTATGGTGTCTTTAAACTTCATTGAACTAAAATATCTGTAATGATACGAGGGTTATCTCTAAAGTAAAGACCGTTTTGTTGTAAAAAATTTATTAAAAAAATATGTTCAAACAAAGTGATACAGAATGAAATACACAACTTACATTAGTGCTCTACATAGTCGCCATATGAATCGAGACATTTGTCATAGCGATTCACCAGCTTTAATATACCCTCGTCGTATTCTTCTGCCGCCAGTTCATTTAGCCATCGATTCACGGCATCTTCAAGTTCGTCATCACCCGCGAATTGCTTACCTCCCAAAAATTCTTTCAATTTGCCAAACAAATGGTGATCTGAAGGTGCTAAATCTGGACTGTATGGTGGGTGACTGGAAATTTCCCATCCAAATCTGTTAAATCGTCGTCTCACCAGCCACATGTGGGCGAGCATTATCGTGCAACAGTATGATGCTGTCGGTAAGTCGTCCGCGGCGGCGATTCTGAATGGCACACCGTAATTTGAAGAGTGTTTCACAGTAATATTCTGCAATTACAGTCGTTCCGCGTGGCGTAAAGTCAATCAATATAATGCCAACGTTTTGATGGTTTAAAAAACGTATCAATCCACGAATTTCACAATCGGCGGCAACATCAATTGTCTCATTCATTTCTAAAGGCTATAACTGAAACTTAAATAAAGATAGAACAACGCGACAAATGGCAGACAACAATGCAGTGTGTATATTACGAGACTGGATTCAGCCGACACAGGTTAACCAACCTCACGGCGAGAAATTTCCAAACGGTCTTTACTTTAGAGATAACTTCTCGTAGAAGTGAATCCAATTATTGATTAGATAATATTAAAAATTATTATTGAAGATTCTTATTTTGCTGTTTTTTTTTCATTTATTTCCGAATCAAGAGATTTAAAACTATCAAAACCTAATTGTAACTGCATTATTCCAATAAACTAGATTTAATTCGGTTTGGCCTATATTTTCCCATTGAAACAAAGCAAGATAGCAGTGGTGAGACTTCTGAACAATAATTATATTATTAAAATAATTCTTAGGAACAGTAGTGTTTGATGAAAGTAGACTTAGTTGATTCAAATAAAAACGCAGCTTGTTTACAAATTAATTAATATAGACTTGTTACCGAAGTTTAAATGATAGCATACCGTACTATTCGCAATATTTATTTGATCGAATTCTCAAACAAGTAATTTACAAATTGGTTACAATTGTAGATCAAACCGCTTCAGTAGTTTTATCTGCCACTATTTTCAATAATATAATTTGTAAATATACATACTTATATCGAAATGAAAAAGCTTTAGGGTTCACTCAATGTATGAATTCAACACAATGCTTCTAGATTTTTCATATTTTCTTCGGTGTTATATATTCCACCAAAATTTTCAAAATGAATTCTATTGCATCTCAAATAATTTTTGCATTTATCTCTTTTTCATGATTGCTTTAACTGAGAAATAGTTGCTTAAACAAATTTAAGATATCACAGTAACTACTACTCGAATCAAAGCTTTGACCAATCTTGCACTAAAATTATAGTCTATTCTTTGTAAAATCTCTGTCGATATAATTATTTCATCATTTACAACGTTCATTGAAAAAATGATATGTGTATGTATGGTTCAATTGCACCTTTACAATGGCTGAACAAATAATTGTTCTAATTAAAAATTGAGCTGAAACATTTGATCTGCAATATTTCTTTCTATACGTTTAGTGTTAAATTGACTCAAATTCTATTATTTTAGTTTTTCGTTGTTCAATTTTTCCGCTTCTAAATCATAGGTTATGGTTGATCCATCAGTGTTTTTCCACACAACTTAAAAAATGAGAACCTTTGCAAAAAGGTATAATATATTATTTTAATTGAATACATTTTTATTTTTGATCTTAAGCCTATAACTTTTTAGCCGTGATTCTTCTTTTTTCCAAGTATATAATTGAAGATAGAATAATTATAGTTCAAAAAATTTGCTATTTTAGTCAGTTATCAGGAATTATCATGGAGGCCAACGGCTCATACAAGTAAAACGTAACTTTACAGAAATCCGTACTGGCTATCATTTTATTCTCAGTACAGTTTGAAATATTAAGATGAAATAAATCTTTTAGGATCTTAAGCATTGGTGTTCAAATTAGTTGGAGGAGACAATTCACAGAAGAAAATGTCATTTTAATTATTTATTCTTTAAATATTTGAATTGGCATTTATTCCATAACGAGGAATATTTGCTCTCAACATAGCATTATTTTACTATGAAAGAAAAATCTCTGCTAAAGCACAACTAAATTCTTGTATCCCTCCTACTTATATCCGATTATCAAAAAATACTTACATAGTGGCACTATTTGAAAACATAAAACGCTTCGATCACAGCATACTTGTCTTGGATTTGACCTTGATCTTTAGTCATTCAAAATTGTGTACATATTTTCCAATTTCCTATCCCAATAATTAATCAATTCCCTACTTTTCTTTAAAATCCGTTTCTGGAATTGTTCTGTGTTGTTTGCTACTTTTCATTACAAGCTTTGCGTGTTTGCACCATTTCGATTTGCATGAGAAGTTTCTGTTGTTTTGTGTGTATTTCATTGTTGAGGTAACTTGCAGTATTTGATAATATGATTAATATAAGCATTCCCAATCGGAAATTATTAGTTGCCACGTTTTTTAAAGTATGCATTTTAGTATGTGAACATTTTAGTGATAATTGAACACTGTGAAATGGTGATTCCTGAATGAATTATCTTTTTTTGCAAGCTTTTGATCCTTATTCAAATCCATTAATTGTTTTCAACGATGTTTTTCAATTGACATTCATTAGCTGTTGGAAAGAATGAAAGTCTTCTTCGAGGTACCATCATTATCTCTAGTGTTGTTGATTCATTTATTGACCTTCTATAAATGATGAGTTTTGTCAAGTCTTCTTTCTGCTTTTGACTCTTTCCTCCAGCACAATCAATGCTTTCATTTCACATATTTGGAATATTAGTTGTATTACTTCCTTTTGAATTTTTATTGAAGCTTAAAAATTTTGGATCTTTTCACAAATTTCATGTGAAATTAATATAGAAATGTTCATTTCTATGCTTATTTTTATAGAGTTTGAAATCAATAATTTGCTATGTATCAAGAAGTATCTATGAAGAAGTAAGAATCTCTTCTCTTCTTAATGGTGTTTTAAATCATTAATTTGATATCCATCCCGTCTATTAAGTTTCATCAACTCTTTTCCAAGATTACATTAGAGTTCACAGTTATTTTCCGTACACTCTTCATTTGCAGAATTCATATCTCATCTCATTATAACAAATCACATCTTATCTCATTGCACACTTCTCTTTGCATAACTTATTCATTCAGCCCGTTTAACAATCCGTTTGCTCATATTGCATGAAGTTTTCATTGCATTGGCCGCCCAGTTTTCAACAAACATGATAATTATAATACAGTAAACTGTCCGGCTCTAGCTGCGCTGCTCTAGTCATCACAACTCTATTCACATAACTATATATTATAAATGTTCACTATGTTATTAGGGCTACAAATATACAATAAATCAATAAATAGTGAAATTCACTTGAAAAAGGTAAAATGATTTATTGATTTATTTTACATTAGTAGCCCTAATAACATATTGAACATTTATAACATAGTTATGTGAATAGAGTTGTGATGGATAGAGCCGGGCAGCTTCAGCAGCGCAGCTAAAGGAAGGTAGGAATCCTACTTTCAAACAGAAGCTTTTGTATTGATCTCTGAAGCTTCCATATTGATTTTGCAAGCTTTTACATGGCTTTCATAAGTAGGATTTTTTTGAATTTGTTTTTAGTTTTTATTGATTTCACAAGATTTTATATTGATTTTGCTTTTACATGACTTTTATAAGAAACAGGAGTTTTTCGATTAGTTTGTATTGATTAATTTCTTGAGTTTTTTTATTGATTTAGCAAGCTTTTACATGGCTTTCATGAGCAGGTTTTTTTTAATTGGTTTGTATTGATTTCTTAAGCTTTTATATTGATTTTGCTTTTATATGGCTTTTATAAGAAACAGGATTTTTTAAATTAGTTTGTATTGATTTCTTAAGTTTTTTTTAAATTGATTTTGCAAGCTTTCACATTGCTTTTATGAGTAGCAGCAGCAGTTTTCAAATTAGTTGGAACTGACAAATGCTAACGGTTGAAGGTTCGCGTCGGCCGAGTGTAGCGGGGTCGGTGCACTCGTCGGCCAGTTCGCTGCGTTCGTTCAGCGCCAAGCGGTATGAGCGCGAGAACGAGATGCGGCTGGCTGCAGCGGCTGCCAAGGCAAGGGAGGCTAGCGCCAGGGCCGTGTCGCCCCGATCCGCCGATCCGCTCCTCCTGCTGGCTGACGGCAATCACGGCCAGGTTAGTGTCTTGCAGCTCAACTATACGGTAATTCATAAAGAACGCCGGTTTTAATACAGGCTCACACAGAGAAAAGAGAAATTTTGAAGTAGCACGTACTTGTTTGAAGGAAATGTAATCATTAGTTTTATTGCTGAAAATATGAATTAAAATAGTTGTCATTTATAATTCTAACAAAAAATGTCAATTTTCATAGATATAATCTATTCTATACGAATGCACACATCAGAAAAATTTTGTATTGAATAACTTCTGCCAACATACCAATGGTGATATGAGATGATATGGGATGGATAGATAGATAGATAGATAGAAGGGCGGAGTTAGGACTCTTGGTCCTCTCTACCACACAACCCTTTACATTATATACAATAAATATATACAGTTATTTGTAGTACAAAACAATGATATACGGTACAATTCTTCTACGAAAATAATAAAGAATAATCATAATTTATTTATTTATTTATTTATTTACAAAGACAAGAAAGTATGTTAACAAAATAATTATTCCATGCATGGGCCGAAGCCTGTGTGCAGGAAAGAGTTGCATCTATGCGCAATATAATATGGCTACATATTACTATCTATATCCCACAAAAGTGGTAACTAGATTTAAAAATCAATACAAACATAAAGATGTATGCTTTCATCAATAATTACAACTTCCAATAAACTAACCCATAAACTGAAAGATACAGTAAAAGAATTTATGAGAAAGAAAATGACTTGAAGAAGAATGAAGGAATGTATGGTATAAGTCGTTATGAATCAGAGAGGAAGATGAAGAGATGAAGGGGAGGGATGATGGGAAGATGATTTAGAACTGTCAAGCCGAGAGCACAGGAACGTTCGGTTTAAAAAACTATAAAAAAACAAGTGAAATTAACACCTACAAACGTGAAGAAATATTTAAATGTTAATAGTCCAATTAAAAGATCTGACATATTCGTGTCTCCTTAACAATTGCAATATGTTATTAAAATACTGATTCTGTATGTGCGATGTATCCCACCTAGAATTTATTGAATGAGAATAATTAAGAGGTCTCATTAATTACAAGAATAAATAAATATCAAGTTCCATAGTTGGATTTTAGAATATTGATAATTCCTATTCTCCCTACCTCGATTAGCCACTTAGTAACATGCCGTTTGAATACATCATAAGAACGAGTTTCGAGATCCTTCAAATTAGATGGTAATTTGGAATATAATATGTTCGCTTTGTAGAAGGAGTCTGTTACACTTATGGATTTGGATATACTAGGAATAACCACACCCACAAGTGCAGAGTTCCTAGTAGAATAATTGTGATGGGTTCGAATAAAAAGGTTCTGTTTATTTTTATATATATACATGATTAGTGCTCTAGCATATAACTGTTTGATGTTAAAAACCTCAAACTCATTGAAAAGGGTTTCTGTTGGGTACCTGCGATTTTTCTGTAAGGCGGTTTTAATAATTGATTTCTGCATGATTTCTAATGGTTTAGTAATAGATTTAAAAGCTCCTCCCCACGCTAGAATGCCATATTGCATAATTGATTGGGCGTATGCGTAGTATACGTTTTTAATCATATCCTTACTCATAAATTTGTTCAAAAAGTTGAATATATACAGAAGTTTTCTCAATTTGTTTCTAGTATAGGTGATATGAGCACTCCATTTTAAACGTTTGTCAAATATGACACCAAGATATTCCGATACACACTCCACTGTATCGCACACCAAACAGTTATCAATTGATCCACAAGTATGTAGCCTCAACTCATTACCTACTGGATCAGTGTCTGCTCTGAGAGAGATTGGCATACACTTTGTTTTGAGAATATTAACTGTAAGGTGGTTCTGATCAAACCATTTCTTAACTCTGTATAAGCCATGTTCCGCCGATCTAAATACTTCATTCCAAGAAGAGCCATTGAAGAGAAGTGCTGTATCATCCGCATATAAATAGCAGTTACCGTTTTGAAGATTCAACTTCCCCAAATTATTAATAAAAATCAGGAATAGAATTGGCCCCAGGGTACTTCCCTGCAAAACGCCATAGTCGAGTGATCTGCTTTCACTATTTTCATTGAGAATTGAGACTATCTGACGACGCCCAGACAGGTAGCTACAGAACCAATCAAGCGAAACTCCTGAAATTCCAATGTGGAAAAGCTTACTTATAAGCAGATCTCTGTCAACAGAGTCGAAAGCCTTTGCCAAATCAATAAATAATAATAGTATTTTCCTGTTATGTCCTACTAAATTATGTATTTCTTTAGTTAAGCTAAAAAGATTATTGTTTAAATTTTTATCACTTCTGAATCCGAACTGATTTTCAAAAAGAATATTGTTTGACTGTAAATATGAAACTAGTTGATATCTAATAATTTTTTCTAACAATTTGGCAAGGACGCAAGACAATGTGATAGGCCTGTAACTGATTTTGAGGCTTTTGGTACCATTTTTGTAAATTGGTATAACTTTTCCAAGTTTTAGCACATCAGGGTAGACACCCTCAGCAATGCTCATGTTTACAATATGGGCAATTGGATATTTCAAAACAGCAATATTTTCCTTAACAATATCAGTAGGGATACCATCCACTCCTGGCGCCGATCCACCCCTCAACTCTCCCGCTACCCTAACAACATCCTCTTCTGTTATATATCTTATTTGGAAAATTGAGTTCGTTGGATAATCCCCATCATCAATAACAATTTCAGAAGCTGCAGGAAAAGCACCAGCGAGATTCGCCCCTACATTTACATAGTATTCATTGAAATCATTTGCAACCTCTATAATACTATTACTATCAATAAGATCGCCATCTTGTAAAAAGTTTTTTATTGGAAAGTTTTCTTTATTTTTCTTAATCCCTGCCATATCAGCTATATTTCTCCAAAGCTTCTTGTGATCACTTCTTACTTCAAGTATTTTATCTCGATAGTAATTTATTTTTGCATCTTTTATTGCTCGAGATAAGGTGTTTCTATAGGCTTTAAAAATAGCCTTCAAATGATGGTCTAGCGGGCGTTTTTTAAGTTGTTTACTAAGGCTGTCTCTGTGTCTAATTGATCTAACAAGTCCAGTAGATATCCACGGCTTTAATTTTCTAATTTTAGACGATATTGTTTTTTCCTCTTTAGAAGTATTTATAAATTGATTCAAAGTGTCTAAAAAATATGAAGAAGCATATTCAACATTATTGAACTGTGTAATACGATTCCAATCATGGTCTGAAATTAAGGAACTAACTTTTATTTTATCTATCAAGTAAACCTTCTGATTTAGCACATAAGGATCCTCATTGAGTACCGAAGGATATATACCGGCAACTACAAAGTAGTGATCTGTTAATTCTGATTTAATAACACCTGAACGAACAATTGTTGTATCACTACAATCTGTAAAAATGTGATCGATACAGCTGTTAGAAAAGTTGGTGACTCTAGTTGGGATGTTAACACAACTTAAAAATCCAGCGCCACATAATACATCGAGGTACTGGTTTGATAGTGGGTCCAGAGTATCAGGTAGTATGCAACAATTGATATCACCCACTAACCAATGTGTTCTATCGGTAGGCCTGGTATTACAATAAATTTCTAAATCATGAATGTATTGGTCAAGGTCAAGGACTGACGAAGGGCGACGGTATATAGCCAGAAGACAGTGGCGTTCTCTGCCAATATGTAGATTAATTTTAAGACTAGTTGCTCCATGTAGGTGTATTTCTTCGCAGCTAACAGCCAAATTTTTCCTAACAAACACTATCACACCATCGTTCTGATTTCTGAATAAATGAACACAATCAAAAATTAATAACGATAGAAAATAAAAAATACTTAATTCTTCCATTATGGATATTCTGAGAAAAAATATTTCTATGAGCTCAACAACTCATCCACTCAAACATGCACACAAGCTAGATAAAATCTATATCTATAAAAGCGAAATGGCACTGACTGACTGACTGATTCATCACCAGAACTAAAAATCCACTGAACCGAATGCGTTCAAATTTGGCAGGCATGTTCAGTTGGACGTTTAGACGCGCGCTAAGAACGGATTTTAGGAACTTTTCAAGGATACGCCAAATATCTTAGTTTTTATATAGTTTTTCGGTTTTTTCCTCATTTTTTCGAGAACCAATCGGTAGAAAATGTTGATATTTGGTGGGCAGGTTCAGATAAGGTCTAGAAATGTTGTGTTAAAATATTTTTGCAATCCGTTCAAGATTACGCCAGTAATCAGATTTTCAAAATTGTAGATGTGTTGCGGGTTGCATATCTACCGTCTTGATACGACCAATCCTAACTGTAAAATCAATGGTTCAGCGAGATTATAGATGAACTATGGAAGATATTAAATCAAGTTTCAAACTATGTCCGATATACTCCCCAAGGTTATGCTTAATATTAGCGTTTTACTATTTTTTTGAATTTTCGGAGTTTTTCTCAGATTTTTCTAGAACAAATTGGCAGAAAATGTTGAAATTAGGTGAACAGGTCCAGATTAGACGTAGAAATGCTGTGCTCAATAAAATTCTAATCACCTCTGAACGGAATTTGCAGCTGATTTGCTCTGTTTGTCTCAGCTGACACTGACAGAGGTTTTGCAGGCGAGCGAAGCGAGCCTTTTTGACTCACTTACACTGTGTATACTGTCGGGGGTCCAGGGGGCGAAGCCACCTGGCTAGGCGGAGAAGGCGAGCGAAGCGAGCCTGCCGGCTAGTAGCTAATAATTTTAAGATAAATCAATTATTTATTTCTAAATAAACAATTTAAAAAATAAAGAAACTCATAGTATTAGCTGAAATGAGAGTGGTAAGAGTGGGACTATTTTAATGGGAATAGTTTAATAGGTATAAATTCAAGAGTGGGACATTGAACAGCTGCCATTTTGAAGAATGTCTTCTTTTCTCGACAAGACAATACAATTACTTGGAACGATTCTTGCCCTTCTTTTTTGATAGTTTGTTCGAAATCTCTCCTTTTCCTTCTTTCTATTTTTCCTACACATACCTTTCTGGTGGTTCCACTCTTTCATGTTCATATCATCCATTAAGGTTGAACATACACCATTAATTATCCATGCAGGGAGAATATTCATATTATCTGTGACACTGATATTTTTTGTAAATATGACATTTTTTATGATTAAACCAATTTGAAATAACTAAACTTTGCCTTTTCTAATGCACAATAAGTAGGATTGCATTAAAGTATTGCAACATATTATTTGGATAACTTTTCTATAATTTTTGCATTCATGTGAAACCCTTATTGTTGAATAGATTATAGAATATCCTGAAGAAATGTTAGAATAACTGTGGTGGCTCGTACCCAGGAAACAGGTGAAGTGCCCGTATCTTTTACTGTACAGCACTTCACCTATTTCGTGGGCACGAGCCACCAGTGTAGAATAATTCGATTCATAATTAATGACATAACTATTGCAATCTAGAAACTAAGCATAAATATTTTTGTTGTTATCCAAATGAATAAAGAAATCTAATCTAATCTTCTCTTCTATGTTTTACTTCAATCTATTAATTCCTTGTAAGTTCTATTGATTTGTTTCATTGATTTTATATTAGTACCTCTGCGCTTTCCGCAGGATTTTCCTTACTGTTTAATTTTTTTGTATTCAAGCTGAATGTTCTTATTCTAAATATGTTCTGTTTTTGCACCAGTCAAAATACCACCTACGTAATTGGTCAACTAACCCACTACCTCCAATAACTTACAACTCGATTAACGTCTGGGGGCTTTGCCTAAAAAGTTTTAAAATAGTTTAAATGACATAAAACCAATTCTAATATTATCCTTTATAAAATAAATATCACTAAAAATTTCGAATTATAGGTATAAATTCATATACATTCAGGTGGAATTTGATATTTTTGTAGGCTTTGGCAAGACTAGGAATGTACTTTCCTATGTTGGTTTTGTGTGTATTGCAAGCATGTTTCTTATTATTAAAATGCCCGCAAAATAGATAACGTGTGTGAACATGAGAAATTGGAGACTCTTCAACTCATTTGCGGCTTTTACTGCTGCTGTGCTCCAACTTTCCAATCACTCTTATTTACTGCTATTCTTGAACAAATCAAATTCATATCTCTGTGTTTGTTTTGTGACTATAGTCGGAGGACGAACTGAAACCGGCCACTGATTGGACGTCGAAAAGTAGCGAAATGCTATTGGCCAAGGATGATGACGAAGGGGGAGGGGCCAAGCCTTCAGAAACGCCCATCACACAAAACCTTTTCAGCACCAGTAGCAGGCCTACCAATCCCTTAAACGCCGGCCATATTCCGTCGACCAGCCTTCCCATTCCGCTCTACGAAAACCCGCTCGCACTGTTGCCAACCTCAACTTCCGGTTCAACATCAGCTTCCGGTGAATGGGATGCACCACCAAGTTCAAACCTGACACAGACTTGAGAGTAATACGAAACTGAATGTTACTCATTCGAATGAGACAATCGAAGTTAGTTTAATGTTGACTAAATTGTCAAAGTCAATGATACTTGACAAGTATTTAGGGCCAAACACGTTGTGTGCCAGCAGAATTTATTGTTTTGTGAAAAATAACATTTAGGGTTCACGTACCATAATTACAAATGACTTTGTGGTAATGATGATTGTTCAAATAGCTAATGAATCGTATCTGTTTGAGAATGTAATGTTGGAAAGTGTACAACTCTTCTCTAATCTATGTCTATCTAATTGCTGCAGATGATTTTGTGGAGTAAAAATTATTGTACGTGCAAATTATATTAACGTGTAGAAGTAAGTATTTTTCAAAATTGACTTTCAAGTAATTAATCATTATGATTTTATTGAATAACAACTTTTATTTACAATGAAAATGAATATTATGAATGGATCCACTTTCAAAAAATCAGAAACAACACAATATTTTATACTTGATTTATTGTTTAACTTTTCAGTAATGTAAACTGCTTTAACTTTTACTATTACTTATAATGTAATGTGGATGGAATGATGTATTCATTATCAAGGTTGACTGGTAGAAAGGACTTCCTATTCCTAACTCCGTCTAAATTAATATTTTCATTTCATTAATTATTTTTTGGAATAAGGACGGTGAATTATTTATGCTATCATTTTTGAAAATAATTACAAGCATAAAGTGTTGTTTACTTATTGAAATGTTCTTGATTCAAGTTATTTACAAACACTTGTAAGCATTTATTCTCTATTATCTATTGGATATAAATTAATCGTTCTATTAGTTTGAAAATTGTCACTTTTTGGGGGAAAAGTTTAATATTCATTTGATGATGTGCAGCCTGAGCTTACATAATTCTTACTCCAAGTCAAGTTCAAAGCATGTAGACTTTCCACGTATTATAAATTTTAAATGTTATATGGCATGATGTAGGTACTGTATGAAAATCGTGCTATTCTAGATAATAATTTTTTTGTGACTAGTGACATGAGGATAAGCGTTCAATGGTTAATGACCTCCTAGTGTATTTAGTTGATACTTGTCTCAGAAATTTTATGCCAAGTGGAATCTGACTAATACAGTACATCCCTTCTATGAGCAAGAATAATTAAATTTCAATTCAATGCACTTTCTTGAATGTAGCTCACATTGAAGTGTGGCAACAAGGTTCAGTAGACGACTATAATTTGGCATCCCGATAGTACAGTATTTGAAAGATTGTTGTAAGCTAGTTGACGTATGTTTTTAAACTATATCTCCTGTAAATACCCTAAATTGTTGCCAAACCAAACAATTGATTGAACCCAAACCCAACAATGACAATTTTGAAAATTGGGTTTGAATTTAATCAGTAATATATAATTTAGAATCAATATTGAAGCGGATTGGTGTAACTAAACGTACGACTCAATCTCGCCGCGCGGCTCTAAATTTACTGCTAGAACAGCCCAGCTCTAGCTGCTCTGCTCAAGCCATCATAGCTCTATTCTCATAACTATATTATGGATTTTTACTCTGTTATTAGGGCTACTAACGTATACTTAATCAATAAATAGTGTAATTTACTTGAAAATGACTTTAAAAAATGGTGAATTTTCAACTTTTGTTCGATTTAGTATACATTAGTAGCCCTAATAAAAGAGTAAACATCTATAACATGCTGCTTATCATATAATATAGTTATGTGAATAGAGTTGTTATGGCTTGAACAGTGCTTCGAATTTAGAGCCAGGCAGCTCGAGCTGCCGCTTTGGAATCGTACCTTTATAGAACATCAACAAAAATAGTAGGTGAGTTACCTACTGTACCGTACTCGTCTTTACTTCAATGTGGAATTGTAATATATATGATAAATGTAATGTGGAATCGTATCAATGTGGTATATATCGTTATTATTGTGTAATTTTTTGAAATGTGAGAGTTTAAATCAAAAGTTGTATCTGAGAAGTTTATCAACGCATAAATAATATAGATGGATATATCAATGTATGTGGTGTGCACCATAAACTATTTTGATGATCTTTCCTGTTTTCTAAACTATTTAGAACAAATATTGATCACTTTGACTGTTAAGTGTATCTGTATTTGCTATCAAAAGATCAGGACGTTAAAGAAAAACATTTAAGTAGTTATACAATCGTCCTCATTGAAATTTGCATTACCTATCTTCTTGATTTGAAATCACTTTCATCTGGATTAATAATTTTGTTTTACTTTATTAATCTTGCATTTATTTGAAACTTTATAAATCCCCCAAGATTAGCTGAAAAGTATATAATACCGTCCACACATTTTGTGTGACATAACCAAAATTATTCAGTTTGAAATCGCTTACTTGATTTATTCACTATGTGTTTGTTGCACTTTTAGAATGAAATCCGTCATCCTATCCTATATTGATGTCCTAGTTTATAATTGATTAAATTGATAATCTATTTTTCTTCTGGCTAAACTAAAACTATAAGTAGTTTCACAAATTCGTATTGACACCGTGTTCATTAACTTGTCAAAACCATCTATTTCAAAACAAAAATTATTAAATCATTTAATTTTTTCAAATACCCAGTTAGTGTATTTAAAAAAGAGTCTTTGAATTAGATTCCTAATAGTCTTTCTTCAACACTGTATTATAATTAGCCTACTTATTGTTGTAAATTTATATTTGTTATCCAAGAGAATTAACTATATTTTTTCAATTGGTTCAAAGTATGATCTCTACAGTTTTGTTACAAGTTATTCTGTATGTTGGGCATTTATGAAGTTTGGAAGATTGTTTTCTATATTATAGTAAGATATTGATCAGAGTTAGTTTCATTCGGATTCCAGAACTACAATGAGTGTGTAGTACGATATTATTACTGGATTTTTTTGGGGATCTGCTTCGATTTCGAGTTTAATTACAAATTCGACTGAAAGGATTCCTTTGAAGAGTTGAAAAAGTCAAGAATGGATATTGAGGAGGCTTTTGAAACGTCGGTATTATACGTAGATTAAACCAGGGTCAAGCTACTGCAGGGCCATGATTAAACCCTGCAGGTGTTCAATGTATATTCACGAATTTGTTAGTCATACAGAGTATTCGACTTACTTTTTTCTAGAAATTCAATCACATAGCATTTCTACTTGATTAAATTATATGTTGCCAATAAATATTTTCGGATTTTTAACCAGGTAAACCACAATTTCTTCCATTTTTGTAGATTTTCCAATTATAATATAATCTCTATTATAATGATATTGAAGTTTCATTATTTATTATTTTGATAATAAAATATTAATAAAGTTCACTAGGATTTTGAGAAAATTGTCGAAGTAATAACTTTACTTGAATAAGCAAACATACAGTTCGTACTAGAACAATAATTGAACGATGTAATCTGAGAACGGTACATAGAAAGTTGGGTTTCTAAAAGACAGTCTGATAAACAACTATGATTTATCTAATCAGTTATTTATTAAATTGTAGGGAACTATGTACATTTAAGGCGGTAGTTCCTAGGGATTACTCATTTCTATTGTTGAATTCAATTTAATGGTATTCCTTGAAAATGAATCTCATAATAGAATAAACTTATTGTGCTACTCTCATTTGTTTTGTATTTGAATTAGACAAACATAATATAAGAAGATATTAATGAGTAACTTGATTTTATTGATATTATTTTGTTGATCGTATTAAATCTCCATTAATTTAAAAAAAACGTCAATTTCCAATAACTCACACTTGAAACAAAATGAGTTAATTGAATGTTATGGATGAATCAAACACTTGAAATACATTATAATAGAGAAATGGTAATTCAATAGTGGAATACTGTAAACCGTGTAAACCTTTTTTTTTTTGTAAAGAATGAGAAACATGAACAGTATTCACCCTTACAACGAATTATATTTATAAAAAATAATCCTGCTACTAACGAATAATAATACTAATAACGTTTAATTATTGTATGATTGAAATCCTAGAAGCAATTATATTAATGAGAGTAAGCTAAAAATTGTATAAATTTTGCTTTAATGGAATAAAATTGAAATTTATTAGTGAAACAATATGTGCTAAAATTAAATAGTGCCTAATAATCTATCCTACTAAATTTGAATTTTTTCTGAGATTGATTTTTCATACTTAGAACACAAATAACACGATATTGTTTCAATAATCCTTTAACAATAATAATTGTGCAACAATAGTTGTTTTTGGAATATTTAATTCCTCCTCTCTACTGAAATATTTGTTCATAGTATTTTTAACTCCATGATGACCAAAAAACTCATATACCTGTTCTACATAACTTGAACTTCTGAACTAAAATCATATCACTTTCCAAAAAAAATTATAATTTCAATCCGTTTTTTAGAAACTAAGGATTCTATCGGATATGAAGAAAACAGGAGAAACATATTATTATACAATTAGGGCCCCAATTAATTTTTTCACCTTACTTTCATTTTATCTGGGTTACTTCATCATGTGTAATATAATGTTGGAAATCAAGAACGTTTATAAGTATTTTATACATATTCATTAATAATTGGATGTCATTGATTCAATTATTGCAGTCAAAAAGAATATCAGAGAATCATACTGTAACGAAAATTCTTGTAAAAAGTCGAGTAAAATAATAGTTAGTGGAAGTGAACTGATCGAACTAGAAAAAAACTACTTGAAAACTTCAAGAGGACCTTGATACGCGAACTAATATTTTTTATGAATATACAGGCCTCCTGTTCTACATATTGATTTAATTTCATCTGAGCATTGTTGTTGTGAAACATATCACCAAAAATGTTTATCCTAATCGTTATAAGTATCTTGATATATTTATATGAACGAATATAACCTATATGAATAGATATAAAGTCGATGTAGTTACCTGAGACTGTTTAGAAAATCCTTATTGTATTGTTGAAGTGAATGGAGCAAATTGTCACTCTAGTATTAAGTAGATGTAATGTTTATGAGGAAGTGTGCAATGCTAACGATAAAACGTAGAACACTTTGCCTGAAATAATGAAGAAGCGGTTCTTCAGTATTATTTTTCCAAAAATACTGAATATTAATCAGTTTTATATCACACATTTTTACAGTATATCAGAGAGAAAACAAAAATGTAGTTTATATTTTATGGGATTTCTTCATGTGAGGTATTGTATTAACGCATTCCATTATAATCATCTCTGTTCAATCATTTTTTACCTTCGAGAGTACAACAGGCCTAAGACAAAAATAATTCCATTAATACACCACAAATTATTTTTATGATTACAGTATGTACAATAATGTAAACTAAAATTATGTTGTAAACATCCAATTTAAAAAGAAATCATTGTAGAATATCTTATTTCATCACCATACAGTATGGTCCATACTGTTCAAATAATACTGTAAAAGTGAATTAATATGTTTCCAAACCGTTATTAGATTAGAAACCTTTATTGTTTTGTAAATGTAACTTACAACTGTTTGATACACATAACTCACAATTGGTTCAACTTTGTTATAAAACTTTTGATAGAAAAATAAGTTTATGAATAAGTTCTCATAATTTTAGCAGCTGATGATTCTGCTTCCCCTTCACCTATTTCAACCGCATTCTGTAACTTACTACAGGTTACCCAAGGTGTATAGAAGAGTAGCAAATACTCTTCTATACATCTTGCTGGTTACCCACACTTCATGCGGGAAACGAAAACTTTGTTATATAGCACAATATATGATAATATATTATAAAACACGAATTTGTAACATTACTGTTGAACTTGTTATAGCAAAAGTTTTATAACAAAGTTACACAGTCTAAACGCACTTTTTAGGCTACAATAGATTTGAAGATAAATGCCTCTCATGAACTCCCAACTCTTATTAAAACCCCCCAGAAGGCTTAACGCTCAAAATTTATACATATTAAGATTTTTTGAATCTCAGACAATATTTTTCGAAACCACTGTTTTGCATTAATCGTCGAATGCATCACGAACATTGCATTTACTTATTATTATATTCATGTACTTGTACTCACATTTAGTACAAGCAGTGCACACTTCCAGTACTGTACTCACGTAACTAAGAATAACATTTTGATGTTGTATATTGATGAAACTTTATACGGTTACCTTTAATAAGAAAATGAGAATCGGGAATGCCTTGTAAATTATTGTCTCTGAATTGGAAACAAGAGGGTAATGTAATGCTTTCAGTGTATTAAAATAGGTTGTGTTACAAACAGAAATACTATACTAATGAATTTTGTGACTAGATGTAAAATAAGAAAAAAACAGGCTGTGTTATGATTAAAACCGTTTCAAAAATAAAAAATCTCCGACTCTTCATTAATATTATAGAACTATTGATGCTTGACTGCTTTCAGTTGCTTGCCGCAAATTTGTTTTTATTTGCTGGATCGTTTTTTAAAAAGAATATCCTTAGATAAATTCGAAAGAAACGAGAGAGTCAAAGTGCCCTCACCAAGTGGTCCAAAGAAAGGATCCAAGCGCCCTTACTCATAAGGGTTCCGTAACGGTTTAACGGTCTTTACCCCTATAAAACTCTACTGATAGGCGATATCAAAAAACCCCGGTAAACCTACTGCTGGTTGTAGGCTACTATTATTTAGTTATGAATGCTTTAGTTAATAACTATGCACCTCCATAGTATCCTAAGCTATCAGGAATGGATATTGTAATATTCTAGTTAATTTTTCTAGTAAAGTTTGTAAAGCCATACAAAAAAGTTTTCATTTTTTATTTATTCAAATTATATTTGAAATTATCTAGCCGCTACTTCAGTTTCTACACTATTCACTGGAATTTTATAGACATTCATTTTCACTTGAGAACAATGCAAGACCTGACAGGTGAGTTCAATATTATAATAACGCAGGTCCATTATATTTCGAGGACTGCTAAGAGAAGCTTTCAGATAATATTTTTTACAGATGAAAATATAGTCTATACTATCTGCGATGTTTGGAAATAGAATGCCCTTGTTGAATGAAAAGGGGAACGATATAATTATTATCTCGCTTTTATTAGATAAAAGATTAAAAGCAGTGGCGTAACGTGCAGCCCTCGCGGCGCGGGGGGGCCCGGATATACTGTAATAATTGGGTGGCTCGTTGGAGGAGTGATAAAGCGCCGGTCTGATAACCAGGTGGACCCTGGTTCAAATCCCAAGCGGAGAACAATTTTTGACCACAGCACAATCACATAGATACGGCCACCCCGTCTTTCGGAGGAGACGATAAGCCGTCGGTCCCGACTACCTAAAAGGTAGTCGTCATCTATCATCCATTTCATTACCCACGCACAAGCCTATGAGCTCATGTGGGCTTCACCCTCATAAACAAACAAACAAACAATTATAGGTAACCTGAAAAATGAATTACTTGTGTTTCTAGGGGAGCTCGAAATGATAAATTAAATAATTCATAGATAAATAAAATTGAAGTAACGACTTATCAAGAGAAACATGATTTCTATTTTAGCAAATACAGCAATGAGCACTAATGTAATTTGATTAATAATCTAAAAAGAAATAAGGCTATGTATCAACAAAACAATGCTGGTGGCTGAGTGTTGATTGAATATACTTTTTATCGTTCAATTGTCTGTTGGTAGTGAGCTTATATTATTATTGCAAAATTGGGAATATTGTTTGCAAATCGTTAAAATTGAGACTTCCGGTGTCCAGACTCCAGACTCAGACTAGACTCTTCAAACAAAAATCATGAAAGTGATTGTTATCTCGTTATCTCGTGATTGTTATGTAAAAGCTCGTTATCTCTCTATTTCTTTCATTGGTTGAACATTCAGGGGAGATAGAATATTTTCCCATTGAATTCCTGAGCGTACAGTGTGTGGCAGAGTCGACATTATTAATAATATTGAAATGTATGATGAAGTAAATACAGCCCACTCAATGCATTATCTCATTCCAATTTAGCTCCAATCAAATCGCAGTACAAGATTCTTCATAATTATGAATATAGTATTTAAATTGAATTTTTTCTACATATAGCTAGCCAATGTTTTTCAAACATGAAAAATGTAGGCTACATTTACATCTTTAGAAAGTTAAATTATTGAAATTGAGGGAGTATAGGGGTTGAAAATAGGGGGTAGGAAAAGGGGTTTAATTTCGGAAGAAGGGGCCCGGAATTTTCGTTTTTGCGGGGGGCCCGATGTGGAAACGTTACGCCACTGATTAAAAGTAGCTACAGTACCGTACTTGCAATTTGATAAAGACATTGATTTATCACGAATGTTACTGTAAATAAAGTTACAATTCGAGAAGTGTGAAAATAAAAATAAAATGCTTGATAAGGAGAGCGAGAATAGAGAAAAAAATATTCATTTATATTAGTCCTAGAAGACATTCTGGCATTATAAATTTGTTCTCAAATTGTAAATGGATCAAAATGTTTCCTACAAATTATATATCAAGAAATAATATTTTTTGAACCAATATTGACCGAGCTGGAGCAATTTTTCCATCTGCTTACCAGAATGTATTCTTTGCTTGGACAGATTATATCCGCACTCACTTAAAAATTATAATAATAATTCACTTCAAATTTTGCTGGCGTTTTTACTGGTCAATAAGTTAGTTGTCACCCTCCAAAAATGAATAATGCCCATTTAAGAAATGAATTTAGGTAATCCTCGGAAAAGTTGGTGTAGAAGTAATCGCATCATATAGGCCTATCAATAATATAGTGGAGTTTACTCATGTATAATATATAGTCTACTATCTGCATTGAAAAAATATTGAGGTGTAATCAAACAATATCACAATCACATATTGTCATTATTATAATGAAAAGAGATTATTATAGGCACTGGAATAAAAAATCACGTTTTATGAATGTTATTGGAAAGCTGCTTTCTGAATAAAAGGAGAGAACCTATATACTCTTCAACATAACAAAAGGATCTAAAAAAAGCTGAAAATAATGAGGTCCTCACAAAATTTCTTGCCAAAAAGCAGACTAATCCTAATGGCACATTATGTAAGTTATCTGCATTGCAGATTGTCCGATGAATAACTTTACGCTCTTCATAGGCCTACTTTATTCTAGTATATATAATACCGGTATATATTCTAAGGCTTCAAGACTGTATAGGTATAACCTACTCAATAATTCCATAGATCTTTATGCTGATTATTTATGGTGCCTCTTTTCCCATGTATTATTTTTTCGTATTTTTCCATTAGAAATTCATATAAAGTTAAATAGTATGAATTCTAAAGAATCTATATCGAGATGAGTTTGTTTTTCGTTTTTGTATGTGAGCGTCCTAACCCTCACCTTTGTCTAATTTGACCTAACAAATTTTCTCCAACAGTTCACTATTGCCATATAATTTCTAACTCAATAATCAAGTCCCGGTATAGGCTTCAGGTAACAATTTACCCATCAGAGTAGGCCCACTACTGTACCCAAAGTACAGTACCGTACGTAGGCCTACCGTGCCTACCTATACTGTCAAAAACTGTTCATTTGTCATTAACTCTCAATAATTATAATTATGTTGTGGTGTTAGGATCAGAGATAAATAATCTTTACTTCCATGGTATCATATTCTATTCTCTCTGAAACTGAGTGTAAGAAATCGGCGTATGAAACTATTATTAACGAAATATCTACTAAATTAACTAGGTAGGTACCTAATTATTAACTACATATAAATATAATAAAAGACCGCGCTTGCGCTTATGGCTATTGTTTTACTAGCCTAGAAAAGTTATAGGAGCGCATCACGTGCTTTATTCAACCCCAAAGATATAAGTATAGCATTTTTAGTAAATCGGCTTGAAAGAATAATTTTTACATTGAATAAGATCATAATTATTATAATTTCAATGATAAAATGATAAATGATTTTATTGCCTTTAAGCCATTAAATACAGCAATTGGTTCGTCAAAGTTACAAGGTACTAAAATTGATTTGCAATAATAATATAGAGTTCAGTCCATCAAAATCCAGAAATAATCATATCCATCAAAATCCAGTTCCAATTCATGTCTCATTTATATAGAGCAATGCAAAAGAGTGAATAAATTTCTTATGTTCATAGCAAGTGTAAATTAAACCATATAGAGAATAAAGAATAGGTAACTTACTTGAAGTTCAACAATCATTTCTGTATGATTAAACCTAGATTGAAGTGAAAATTCATTAAAAAATTTATATTCCAATTAAGTCCCAATAGAGGTTGCTGACGTGAATTATTTCTGTCTTCTTTTCAAAACCTTCAACTTATCTGCTGGAAATAAAATGATAAGGATATTGAAAAGCTCTTATATGCAAAGCTCACAATATATTGTTGTATTTATCATTTACAGTAGCCTATTTATATACGGGTACCTACCTATATAATTTGAAACAGCAAAATGTAATCTATCAGTAATATCTCAACCAGCAATTTGTCAATCCGGTGAAATATTTCATGTTGTTTCATCGTCTCTAGTTTCAATATGATTCACTTTATGATTATGTAATAATTACTGAATTATTTAGTAGTACATTGCACATTGTACGCTAAGTTGGTAGTGTTCTAATAATGCGCAACCTTGAAAATTCAAATACTGTACATGATTCAGGATTAGAAATCATCTAGATGATGGATCAAGCTTCAAGCTAGTACAAATAAGTACGGTACCTATTTGTATATAGTACATACAGTAGCCTACTATTTGATCAGGTATTATAGTTGAAAGCATGAATAATAAAATAGTTCAGTGAGAGTTGATTCAACGTTGCCAATTCAGCTGATTAAATATTCAAATTAACTTATATTTTCATAATACACCCAACGAAATGATAACGTCAATTTAATGCAGGGGTGTCAGGTGTGAGTGGGAACTCTGCTGTTCCAGTTTCCATAAGACTATTTTGATGTGTTTAACCACAGAGAAGGAAATATTCTTCTATTCAAATAAGAAAGAATTTATTCTCAGTGATTCACCTTTAAAAATTTATTGGCCTCAATTTTATAGGTTCTCTCACCCTATCTTCCCTATCCTACTCATCTCATCACTCATCCCGATCCCGGTGCGTGGTATCGAATTCTAGAACATGCGATCCGATAACCGTTACTATGACGTCACAAACCGTAGACCTTTGTGATGACTGGAGAATTGGCGTCTGAATTACCGCCCAAATTCCGTTTTTCAAATATTTCATGCCTGCGATTATAATTCTCAATATAAATTTATTAATTCGATAGAATAATTTTGCGATCCTCAAATTTGAAGAAAGCATTATGGATAAAAATCAATTTATCCCAATTTAGATGGTGTATTGACTTTTACAGCATTGCATCGTTAGCACGTGAACCAATAGCAAGCTACCTTTCAAACGTATTAAAGTACGCTGTCCTCTGATTGGTGGAATGCATAGAACCTTCTAGAAGCTCTGTAGTTGAACAAAACCGGCTGCAAAACTAGAAACTTCCCGTTTACGTCTTGGTCTTGCAAACGAGCAGTCACAAGAGACTGTGCTTAACATTTTTATAAATTTTCCAATTTATCCATTGATTCCTATTATTACTAAGGTGAGTACTATTCATTTTAATTATTATTTATATTCTGCTGTGAAGTTTACTTGAAAATTCAGTTATTTTTACTGTTAAATTCAAGGAGTTAATCGTAGGATGAATGATGGTGAAGTTGCACGTTGTGTTGGATGTTGTCTAGATTATTAGTTGGATATTTTTTCAACTCTCCAATTTAATTTGTTTTCTAGGTTATTTTCTTTAAATCCAATTGTATTAACCTGTATTTTATTGTTTTTCTTGAACATTACAACTGACCATGAATAAGTCTGACCATGCGTTCTGCATGCTCGTTCCTGATTATAGCCTATTTATTTATTTTATACATAATTATACCTCGAACTTCTAAACTTTCCATTAAATAAAATGAAATTTCTTACAATTTATCCTACACTTTTCCGGTTGAACGAAACAGGAAAAATAGTTAACTGAATGCCATTTATGGAATTGTCCTTGAAATGATTGGCAACATGGCCGTTGCTTGTTGTAGGTCGATACTGATATTTCATTTTATTGATAACGTTTGTTGTTTAATTAATATTATTTGAGGGCTTAGCTACTATATTATTTAATGAGTTTTTATTATTGATTTTTGGGCTTGTCAATAAATGACTGATTTCGATTTTGCTTGAGCCCACTCTAGTGATGGCAACTTGTTAACATGATTCATCAAATCCAAACTCGTTACGTAGCCTAAGGCCTAACCTCTCCTCACCAACGTTTTGTACGGATTCTTACTTTTTTATTTTCGTATTTCAGTAACTCAAAATGGCCGCCAAAGCACCAGCAGTGGGTATTGATTTGGGAACCACCTACTCTTGTGTTGGAGTTTTTCAGCACGGTAAAGTTGAAATTATTGCCAACGACCAAGGTAACAGAACTACACCCAGTTATGTTGCCTTCACAGACACTGAGCGTCTCATTGGAGATGCCGCCAAGAATCAAGTGGCCATGAACCCAAACAACACAATTTTCGGTGAGTTTTTTTATTCTATTTTCTTATCTAAAATTGTCTTCGTTCTTATTTCTTGTAACTTGAATGTTTTTTGTGATATAGGCAAGTTGAAGTTAGTTCAGGTTGGCTTACCTTCCTTGTTGCGTCAGTTCGATACTTCTGCCTACATTTTATTTTATATTTATCTGTTTGCTCAATGGTTCAATATGAAGCCTACTAATTTTCATTACAATCTACTTATTACTCGGATATTAGTAATTATTGCGCATTTTATAGTAAATTGTTTATTTAATACTTCTTAACCAGCAGCTTAACGTTCATCAACTTATGTGAAAGTGTAGATTAGTGGTCCTTTGTTAACTTATTGAACTGATGTTTGATATTCACACAGAAATTACCGGTGTTTGCTAACGATTCATTGTGCAATGGTTAAAAAGAGTGTATTTCTCGGCAACACAAAACCTTCCTGGAAGAGTGATCAATCATTATCCTTTCCGGTGCCTAATAATAATAGCTATTAATATTTATTGATTACACAAAAATCACGAATTTTATCATGATATGTTATTATTATTAAAGCCCAGAATTACTATTCTGGTTACTCAGAATGTCATCTATGTATTATAATTTGTTGGACACAAATGAATGTTGAATTCTCCAGTATATATTATCCTCAATTTGTTACATTACTTGGGTCTGAAATATATATTGTTGATTTCTTATAGATGCCAAGAGATTGATTGGTAGGAGATTTGAAGACGCGACTGTGCAGTCTGACATGAAGCACTGGCCCTTCGAAGTTGTCAGTGATGGTGGCAAACCAAAAATTCAAGTACAATACAAGGGAGAGAACAAGACATTTTTCCCAGAAGAGGTGAGAACTTATTAACTTATCATCAAATACCTAAATGCAATGTCCATTAACTTATTAGATATTGGACATACTCTATTGCTCTTGAAGTGTTCGAATTATATGGAAAGTTTGCCCAATTGTTCTAAGACAGTGATCATAATTATTATATTGTACTATTCTCTTGATCTTCACGTAAGCCTTCTGTATTATTTTAGATTACTAACTGTTCATTTGTCTAAAAAGCAGTCATTTCTCATAGTCACCCTTCTCTTTTACTTACTTTTTACTACTTTAACCCACGCACATATCTTGATCACATGTGGGTATCACCCTTAGAAGAAAGGTTGTTTCAAAACTATTCAACTATCTTAGTCATAAATAATAGTTACTGATCATCAATGATGGTTATTATGACTAACAGAAAATCAATTATACATGGCTTGACTCTAACAACTAACATCATTTGCCAGCTTTTTTGCTGGGAACTACATATGAAACGGATCACGTACCGTAACTTTTTTGACATCCTACAGTAATTACATTTTTATTATGGTGTAATTTTGCTGCTGTACTACTACTGCCTACTGTACTAATATTTATCCTCAGAATATTCATGGGTGAACTGATCATCAACCTGATTCACAACATCCTCTCCAAATTGGAATAGGTTTTCTTATTATATGAACGAGTGAACTGATAGAACTATCAACAGATAAAAAAAATTGATAATAGTTTTTGACGGCTTGGTTTGTTGTTTGCAGGTGAGCTCCATGGTTCTGACGAAGATGAAGGAGACGGCCGAGGCCTACCTGGGCAAGACTGTAACTAACGCTGTGGTCACCGTTCCCGCCTACTTCAACGACTCTCAGCGTCAGGCCACCAAAGACTCTGGCACCATTTCTGGCCTCAACGTGCTCCGTATCATCAACGAGCCGACTGCCGCCGCTATCGCCTACGGTCTCGACAAAAAGGTGGGTTCACTAACAATGATTGTCCCAGTACTGGGCACTGGGTTTATTAGTATGAAATACAAATTTTGCTGAACAAGTTTCCAATAATTATGTTGAGAGTCGTGTCTTCCGATCAGAGTAACACTTTCTTGTTCTCCATCACTATCATAATTTTCTTTTAGTGTAGCAACAGCTCTTCATTGAAAAAGCATACTTCACCTGTGGCCAGGTTCAGATTTTTTGGGAATTCTGAAATGTTGATTGGGTAGACTGGGTACCCTGGCCTATGTAAATTCATGGTAGTTATGGTTGAAATAAATATGAAATCCCTATTGTGTTACTCAAAATATTGATTGACTTTTGATTTAATGTGACAATATTGGATTTTTTTTCTAAAGAACAGTTATTTTCCCTACAAATTTTCAACATGATAATTATGCCTTTCACATTATTAGCTAATACTTATCTTGCTGATACCCAGAGATAGTTACTGTTACTGTGCAGCATAGCTATCTGTATGAGCTGAGCTTCCAAAGGATTGTTCAACCCCCTCTTTAGTGAAAATAATTTACTAATTGGCTAATCATTAAAAAAATTCAATCTCAAATGAATACTGCAAACTGCATGTTTCGGTGCAGTTGTTATATTCATTGCAGTACTTTCAAAACAACATGATGACTTGACCTTACAAGTAGAAATGTAGGCCTACTGCTATTTCATTTATAATATTTATCATCAATATTCACGTGTCAGCTGCTTTAATTTGGTTCATCCGATTAGAACTTATTGCTTAAAAATGTTCAAAATATTGCTCAAAATGTCAAGCAGGTCTTAATTCGGCCTATTATAAATTAGTTTTACAATTGTAATTTCGTTTTTTTTTTCTATTCATTCCACTTGATGAGAATAGTTTTCAAGTAGTGAATTGAGGCCTTGTACTTGGATTTCAGCTTGTCTCTGGATTCTAGCTTCTGTGAGATAAAAATTGAGGCTTATCATGTTGTAAAGAATATCTCTTTGTTATTATGGTGTGAAGAATGTCTGATTCTTGAAAACAGCATTCTATGACTCATTCAATGAAAGGAAGATTAGTCATTCATGGAAATAAAATTAATTAGATATCTTTTCTGTGGAATACTTTAACCCTTGGACTACCAACCGGGGTAACTAGACTACCCCAACCTATTTTTTGTCCATTATTTCTATGTAATGTTGATGGATTTCATGGAAACTTTGAGTACTTGTTAAAAACATATCACTTCAATCATTTTATCCCATAAAACCATTATATACCTCTTATTTTAAAAATTATGAGCAATTTTATCTGTGGGGTAACTTAATTACCCCACTTGGTATTCCATGTCATGAAATTTTTCCGTCAATTTCATACACCCTTCAAATACGAAGCGGGGTAATTGGGTTACCCCACAGACAAAACTGTGTTGATTTGAGGTTATGTAGGTAATTTTTGTCAATCTGCTGCTTGCTGTTATGTGAATAGTGTAAAATGTCGAAAGTATTCAGTGTTGAAGAGTTTGAAAGTGTACTAAACATCGATAATCCTAACGATTTGTGTGAAGGAGAACGTGAGTTATATGATTTATGGAATGCAAGTGACTTTGAGGACAATATTGAAGTTGTAGATGAGATTGATGATGAAATCGTCGTTGAAGGAGATAGTGCAGTTCAAAATGAAGGATATAATTCTGTTGAACATGAAGAGAATAGTGCTGAACAACATGAAAGCTTTTTCAGATCTAAAAGTGGTATGGAGTGGTCAAAAAAACCATACCGAAGAGGACGGAGGGGCGCCCATAATATTCTCACTGTTGCACCCGGCCTCACCAACAACAGTGAGAATATTGCTTCGGTTGAAGATCCGTTCAAATTGTTTCTTTCTGAATCAATCATGAACATTATTTGTGAATGGACAAATGTGAAAGGTAGGGAAGTGGTGGAAGAGTACAATCAAAAGTGTGACCCTGAAGAGCAAAACATGAGAAC
Organism: Sogatella furcifera; assembly: GCA_017141385.1. Taxonomy (NCBI): domain Eukaryota; kingdom Metazoa; phylum Arthropoda; class Insecta; order Hemiptera; family Delphacidae; genus Sogatella; species Sogatella furcifera. The sequence continues at coordinate 15,144,809 of CM029554.1, forward strand.
ATGGAAGGATACAAACAATGAAGAAATGTATGCTTTCATTGCAATCCTTATAGCTGCTGGAAAGATTCATAGCAATCAATCATCAATTTCGGAGCTTTGGTCTACTTATCCAGCATTCAGGAACCAATTTTTTACTGCAGTTATGGCTAGAGCACGTTTCCAAGAGCTGTCGTCTGCCATAAGATTTGATGATAAAAGAACAAGGCAAGCTCGTATTCAAACAACAAATGATAAATTGGCTGCAATAAGAGATGTTTTTGATCTGTTTGTAAAGGCTTGTATTGAGAGTTACAGTCCAGATGCTCACATCACCGTGGATGAGAGGCTTGCAACATTCCGAGGAAAGTGTCCATTTCGTGTCTACATGAAGTCCAAGCCAGGAAAATATGGTATAAAGATTTGGGTATGTGCTGATGCAAAGAATGGTTATGTTTGCAATCTCCAGGTCTACACAGGAATGATGAATAATCAAAGGGAAATTAATCAAGGAATGCGTGTTGTGAAAGAGTTGGTTTCCCCATACTTTGGATCAGGAAGAGGTGTCACAACCGACAATTTTTTCACGTCTATACCCCTGGCTGAGGAATTGATGACAAAACAATTATCATTGATTGGAACCCTCAGGGCAAACAAGAGGGAAGTGCCCAGTGAATTCCTCCCTAAAAAGAGCAGAGCAGAAAAATCTTCAATTTTTGGCTTCACAGAAACCCTCACAATGGTTTCATATGTACCAAAAAAGAATAAGGCGGTAATATTGCTTTCGACTCAGCACAATTCTATCGAAGTGGAAGACAATGAAGAAAAGAAGCCTATCATCATTTCAGACTACAATCAAACCAAAGGAGGGGTCGATTTGGGGGACATGATGACAGCAGAGTATAGCTGTGTCCGAATCACAAACCGATGGCCATATCGCTTGTTCATGGAATTGATTGACATCGCGGCCCTAAATGCACATATTTTATGGACTACGAAAAATCCCGAATGGAAAAAACGACTGTAGAAGGAGACGACATTTTCTTCTAGAATTAGCACTCAATCTGGCAAAACCGTATTGTGAAAACCGTGCAAAAAACTCATCTTCTCTTCAAAAAGACGTCATCTGTGCCATGGAGACTATAGGTGTAATTCCTATATCCACAAAAGAACGCCCCATAACACCTGGTCCTTCAAAAATGAATGCATCAAAGCGTTGTGCATTGTGCCCTCGGAATGAAGACAGGAAAACAAGGATAATGTGCTGCAATTGTCAGAAGCCTGTCTGCAATTTACATAGGAGGGACTTGACACTGGTCAATTGCTTGGACTGTCAATAATGATTCTATTTCATTAAAACAACAATATTTTTTTATTAATCAAGTTTCATAATTTTTCATATAATACTATTTCAATAAATCTGCATCTTTATCAACATACTTTTATTATTTGACAACATTTCTCCTATAGCAATATTATAGCATGCTCGACTTTGAAGACTTGCCAGTTTTTTCATCAAAAACATGCTTTTTTTGCAGAATGAAATATTTATTCACATTTGAATAGCTTCTGAAATCATTAAATTGATTATTTGATGGGATAGGAATGTGAAATAATCATATAAAACCAAAATTTTGTTGGGGTAACCTAGTTACCCCGGCTGGTATTCCGTGTATGTGAAAAAGGTTGGTAGTCCAAGGGTTAATACTGGATGTATGTTGTGGTAAATATTTTTATAATCAATTCATTTCCTATGACTGACTAATCAATGTGATATTCTTTCATTGAATGAGGCGTGATATGTGGTTTTGAAAAATTAGTATTACTTGTTCTCGTTATCAAATTAAGTTTGTATGATGATTCTATTGTTCTTGAAAGTGTTTTTATTAGTCATGTATCATGTTTAATTGCATAATATGGAGGCTAACGATTTGCCAAAGAGTCAATATTCTATTATTTGCTTTTTAATCGTCAGCCAATATTAAAAACAGTAACATAGTACTGTGTTGTGTTCAATATGACACAGTTTCCCATTCTGTAACATTTTCTTATTAATACTTTACGTGATGGTAATTTTATTTTATACAGCTATTCAGCCAGGGGTTTGTTCCATGGTGAAATTTACAATATTCAATAATTGAATGGTTGCAAATGGCTGAAAGTTCACTCCTACTTGTTGTATTGAAAACAAAAATGTAATTTCATTACGTTTGGAAAGACTAATAACAAGTAGATTTTCGATTTTTTATATAGAATAATCAATAAACTACCCTATTTGATAATATCATAAGCAATAATCTAAATTACCGTACTCACATGAATTGGCCATAGTATAGGCTATCTTGAAATATAGTTTCATTTGATTCCTTTTTTTTCTTGAATAGCTGAAATGCATCTGGTAGTTTCTGACTTATCATAATGTGTTCACATGAAATATTTTGTAACTTGTAGTCTTATCAGTTGAAACGCCTTTAATTTCTTCTGTTTGGTCGTGGATGTTTCGTATTTAGATACCGTATTACCGCAATCGTTGTGATTGTGGTTCATGGCAATTGATTACTCAAGAGTAAATAATGCTTGATTGACTTTCTAATCATGTGCCAATATTGAAAACAGTAACATAGTACTGTGTTGTTTCATATGACACAGTTTCCCATTCTGTAACAAGTTACTATTTAAAACTAGGGAATTAGCCCAAAATGTAGATTTAATTTTGTGGCATTTCTAACATTAGATTTGCTATAGAGAAATTAGTGCATATTCTTGAAATTATTTATGAGGTTATTAGAATCTCGAATTATGTGTTGGTAAGCTTTTATTTTGTTGTGTATATATTGGTTGGTATCTGATGAACTTGTCATTGATTTGTGCAGGGCCACGGAGAGCGCAACGTACTGATCTTCGATTTGGGTGGCGGTACCTTTGATGTGTCAATCCTGACCATTGAAGACGGTATCTTTGAAGTGAAGTCGACAGCCGGAGACACTCACTTGGGAGGAGAGGACTTTGACAACAGAATGGTCAACCACTTTGTGCAGGAGTTCAAGAGGAAGCACAAGAAGGACCTCACCTCAAACAAGCGTGCTCTGAGGAGGCTGAGAACAGCTTGCGAGCGAGCAAAGAGAACTCTTTCATCGTCCACCCAAGCCAGTATTGAAATTGATTCGCTGTATGAGGGTATTGACTTCTACACGTCGATCACAAGGGCGCGTTTTGAAGAGTTGAACGCCGATCTGTTCCGTAGCACAATGGAGCCAGTGGAGAAGTCGCTGAGAGATGCCAAGATGGACAAGTCTCAGATCCACGACATTGTGCTGGTCGGAGGATCCACTCGTATCCCCAAGGTACAGAAGCTGCTGCAGGACTTCTTCAACGGAAAAGAGCTGAACAAGTCCATCAACCCCGACGAGGCCGTCGCCTACGGAGCTGCCGTCCAGGCCGCCATCCTCCACGGTGACAAATCCGAGGAGGTGCAGGACCTGCTTCTGCTCGACGTCACCCCACTCTCGCTCGGAATCGAAACTGCCGGAGGTGTCATGACCGTCCTCATCAAGAGAAACACAACCATTCCAACCAAACAGACCCAGACATTCACCACCTACTCGGACAACCAGCCCGGTGTGCTGATCCAGGTGTACGAAGGAGAACGTGCCATGACCAAGGACAACAATCTGCTGGGTAAATTCGAGTTGACGGGCATCCCACCTGCACCCCGCGGTGTGCCCCAGATCGAGGTCACCTTCGACATTGACGCTAACGGTATTCTCAATGTGACTGCCATCGAGAAGTCGACCGGCAAGGAGAACAAGATCACCATAACCAACGACAAGGGTCGTCTCAGCAAGGACGACATTGAGCGCATGGTGAACGATGCCGAAAAGTACAAGGCCGAGGACGAGAAGCAGAAGCAAGTGATCTCCGCCAAGAACGCCCTTGAGTCTTACTGCTTCAACATGAAGAGCACCCTCGAGGACGAAAAGCTCAAGGACAAGATCTCCGAATCAGACAAGACTGCCATCCTGGACAAGTGCAACGAGGTGATCCGCTGGCTCGACGCCAACCAGCTGGCCGAGAAGGAGGAGTTTGAGCACAAGCAGAAGGAGCTCGAGGCACTCTGCAACCCTATCATCACCAAGCTGTACCAGAGCGGTGGAGGTGCCCCCGGAGGCATGCCTGGTGGATTCCCCGGTGGCTTCCCAGGTGCCGGAGGTGCTGCCCCCGGAGCAGGCGCTGCTCCCGGAGGTGGAGCCGGACCCACCATCGAGGAAGTCGACTAAACAAAAATATCAACCACTCTGACAATGGAATCATTTTTCTCAACAATTGCAATCCTTACATGCACTTCTCAAATTTATGAAATCTACTTTTCAAATGTTTAGTTATTGTTCATTGAAATTGTTGATTAAACAGCTGGATTTTGGAAAATCAACATGTGATAGCAATTATTCATCCACCCAGAATCTGTCAACTTCAAGAATAAATAATTGTGATAACATAACTTTGATTCATTTAAGTTTGATTCATTTTTAAGAACCTTGCTTACATTGAAGCTGTAATTTAACTAATGAATTTAAATTTCTTGAACAACCATATCAAAATATTGCCATTTCAAGAATTTATTCCCTTAATGTTGAATTTATTCCCTGTAATGTTGAATCATGCCTCCTTCATGTTGTTCAATGTTGAATCATGCCAATATTTCTAGTTGATGAGGTCTTTGCAAGGGCGTCGTAAAATCCAGGATTTTTTCCAACGGTCAGATTCCCGTTCTCAAAAAGTTGACTCCCCCTCTTCCTAGGAATCAGGTGATTATTGTTTAGTTCAATACAAATTATTTTTCAGTTCAGTACTTTTTAAATGAAAACTAATTTTCAATCTAGTTCTCTATCATCATCTAATCAAATCTAGTTGTTGAATTTTATCTGATAGGTGAAAAATATCATGTCTTTTCAGTTGGAAAATATGCCTCAATTGATCATAATACTGATAAGAATATAGATGATTTTTTTATTTAAATTATAATCTTCTGTGAAGTTTCATAACAATACGTATAATGTTAGTCGAGTCATTCTAGCTCAAAACAGGGGTCAACCTGGAAGTAATTGCAACAAAGTTGTTTTATGGTGGAAATGGTAGCTGACATCCTCCTATTTAACGTGTAAAAAATCCCACTCTCAACTCGTGTCAGAAAGTTGTTTTTTTGGCCGCCATATTGGAAAATTTTGCTCATTTTTTGGTTTTCTTAGAATAACGTCAAAACGAAGCGTCGGACAAAAAACTTACTGAACCTTTCTTTTAGTAAATAAAATTTTCAAGAGAATGGTGGTAAAATCATCTCTTTATCTCTACTACAAACCGAGTTAGGATTTTTCAAAAAATAGGTTAATTTTCAAGAAAAACTGTAATTGACTATTTTCAGTTTTTGTTCGCTCAGATCTTTTGACATATTCCTTTGAGTTGTTCAATTAGAAATCCCTCTGGAGATAATTTTGTCCTCTACAATTTGAGACCAATTAGACCTTTCTTCCTTGTATAGTTTTTGAACTGGAGCAATTAAAAGATATCCTTGAATTTAAAAAAACACTATTTTGGGGGGAAATGGTCTCCAAACAAATTTATACCGGGCTTGTATTGATATTTTCTCTAATAATAATGTTTTTCAGATCAATTTCTAGCAGATAAGCTACTCACCGACCTGAATTTAGGTTATGTTCAATATTAAGGACCCTTAATATTGAAGGGTCCTTAATAGATGAAGCTCTTCCAGACAAATTTCCATTCAAATTTATTGAATGTTGGTAAGCTTATGAGAGGAGTATACATCTTTAGCTTATTTTTTGTTCACTTGGCATAGTAAGAGATGCATGATACCAATTGGATCAATAGCACCTACTGTAAGTGAACAGATAATAAGACTTGAGGTCTACTCCTTTCACAAGCTTACATCCTACTAAGCACTTTGGTGCAAGGTGCAAGGAAACTATATTGTTGAGGTTATACTAAAAAAAAGAGAGAGATGATTGTCAAAAATTTATTTTTCATTGGCTATAGTTATGTGTGTGTTACATTGGTGTAGTGAATAGCAAGATACAACAAAACTTGAAGACTACTACATTTCCAGATTTCTTCAAGGATATTTTTCAGAAAAAATACAATGATGATATAAGATATTAATATTATAAGACAAGTTGTTTCAATCAAATTTATAAAAAAAACTATTATGATAATAAGACATAGATAGTATACATTTCAAAGGTACTATTATAATACAGCCATGATGAGAATAAGACTAGATAGACACTAATTTACAAGTACACATTTCAAAGGTACTATTATAATAAAGCAAAATTTATAGTCAACAATGTTATAAGACATACTTATTCTTTACAATTCAAGGACAATATGATGATGATATAAGACATAAATATCTAATCTTTTTGACAATACATTCCAATCAAAAAAGTCTAGTTATACAATTTTCAAAGGTACTATTATAATACAGCTAAATTTATAGTCAACAATGTTATAAGACATTAAATAGTTATTCTTTACAATTCAAAGACAATATGATGATGATGATATAAGACATAAATAGCTAATCTTTTACATTTCTAAGACTATTCCATCATATCAACTACTAACCAATGATACAATTCTCCAAGTCTATACATTATTTCACAAAAACTTTTACAAATAGGAAAGTCTAAAAGAATTACATTCTTCTAAAAGTCTTCTCTTACATGAGTGTTGGGGAAGAGGCCGAATATTGTCTCCACAAATTTCTCAATGGATCCAAATGGGTCAGGTAAGTGCCTATCACCGAATTCTAGGAAAGGTTGTACTATCCATTGCTTGCTGGTCATCAGCTGACAGCTACCACACTCACACATATCTGCTAGCTCCATTTGATGCAGGTATATGTTGACAGTAGGATGTGCAGACCTTGACTGACCTGGCTATAACTGCCTCAAGGAATCCCAATGATGTGAATGAGGGGTGAAAGCATGTGCACAGATCATATGAGCAGTGGATTCATTGACAGAGTTTCCCCTCCATATCACGTTCTGCCGCCAGTTTCATGTACAAGTTGCTAACATCATGGTACATTGATGTAATGTTGTAGTTGAACTTACCGGATGACAATAGACATTGCTGGATGTGAAAAATGTTGGATACATCCAATCTATGCTCTCTTGATGTTAGAAACTCCTCCGTCCTGTACTTGGGATCCAATGCATAGGCTCCAAGAGCCAGCATGAGGCAAAGTACAACATGGATGGTACTGGTATGCATCTTGATTGCAGAATGATGAATTCTTGCCATGCATCCTCCTTTTATACTATTCCTGGTAGGGGGTATGACGTCACTTCTCAAGCAATCTGTTCAGTATTCTATACTGAGATGGTCCACCATCTTTGATGATTTCATCAATGAGAGTTGGTCTTGTAATGGTGACCCAGGTGTTGTTGAGATGCATTGATGTTTAGCTGTAGGAGGGTGTGAGTCATCATCATCATCATCATCATCATCATCATTGAGTTCTTCATCTGTCCATAGTGTAATGCTGCTGTTGTGTGACATATCCTCCTCCTCCTCTACCTCCACTGTCCTCTCAAGCTTATGATGTCCAAATGCTAGAGTGCTGACTCCATCTTCAAGGATGTGTCGTTTTTCATCAGCATTACTCAGGCCCGTTCCTTGGGTGGCTGGCGCCCTGGGCAAATGATCTACTGGCGCCCCCTTCCTAGATTTGCATTGTTGCTATTTTGACTAGGATGCATTCCATGTGATGCAGAAGATGCTACGCGGATGCACTGGTACTAGCTGTTATACCCAACAGTAATGCCTATAGTCCATTTACGATGGCTTGAGACAAGATAAACAAAAGCTCTGCATATGTGTGTGTGCACTGGAGTGGCTTCGTTTTAGCCACGACATAAACAAGTCACAATCAAGTGCAGACAAGAGACAACCGAAACAAGCAATTTCCCAATGTGTATCTATATTAAAGATTACTTAGAGATACTTCTTCTGGATTGCCTACTACAAAATTCGGGATTTCTGCATTGCTGTGTCTTGTTTATGTCGTGGCTAAAACCAAGCCACTCCAATCACACACATACACATGCAGAGCTTTTGTTTATCATCTCGTCTCAAGCCATCGTCAATGGACTATAGGCATTAGTTACGCAAGTACCACCAAAAGCGTATTAACTGATTGCGGTGTTGCCAGATCTGATATTATTATTATCATCATATTTTAACATATGAACAATAATGCTTCATATTAACTTTTCATTATTATGTTTCTTACTATTTTTATTTTATTTAGGCTACTTGTTCTGTTCTAAAGATTATTTCAGGAGGAAAGTGCAATAGGTACTTCTCAGACTGATTCCTTAACCACAGTAGAGCAAAAAATCCATTGGACATAGCACAAGAAAGCTTTGTTTCTGAGATAACAATGGCAGTAAATTGACATTTTTCAAATTTTTCAGAGGCTTTATTCAGGTTTGAAAATGGTCAATTCCTACGTAAAATTCAGCTGAGGGATTCAATTAAACTAGTTAGAAGTTTGTAACTTCAACTGTTATTGAGATAATAGGTAAAATATCCTAAAATGGCCACTTTCCAACAATTAAGGGTTATGACTAGATATGAAATCATAAATTTGTATTTCTAATAGATGAAAGTTGAATAGAGTCCCAATATTAGAAATGGCGATCAAAAATAGCGAAATTGCGACCAAACACAGATTTTCCTCTTGTCCTATTTTGTTCTTTTTTTCAATTTTTGATTGATATTTTTGAGATTTGGGTAGGATTTATACAATTGCCGCCATCGAACTTTATCTTTAGAACTGGGTTCTATTCAACTTCTATCTATCAAAAATAAAAATTTATGATTTTATATTAATTTATAACGTTTAATTGTTAGCATTAAACGCTTAAAGTGTTTTTTAGCATATTTTCCCAATTAAATCAATAACTGTTGGAGCTACAAACTTCAACCTGGTTTCATTGAATTACTCAGCTAATTTAACATGGGAATTGATAATTTTCAAACCTGAATAAAGCCTCTATAAAATTTAAAAATGAAATCTTTTTTAAAATTTCAATTTTTTGCCATTGTTATCTCAGCAACAAAGCATTTTTGGGGGTATCTCCAATGGAACTTTTTGCTCCACTTAGGGTAAGAATCAGCCTGAGAAGTATTGCACATTCCTCCTGGAACACTCTGTATATGTAGCCTATTATTAAAAAAATTTATGTCACATATTTTTTAGTAGCTAATTTGTTTCTATAATTTACTATTTTATTTTTTGCCCCCAAAAATTTGGCACCCTGGGCATTTGCCCAGTCTGCCCATTTATAGGAATGGGCCTGGCATTACTGAGTGCCTTCTTCTTCTGAACTGTAGTCATGATCTGGTGTTTACTGGTGCTGAACATTACTTGCTCTCTATACATATCTTTGTTTCCAAACAGACAGTCCAGGTAGTCCTGAAATACAATATAGTTGTTGACATTGGGATGGCTCTTTGGAAGTTCTTTACCAAGTACTGGTCTCCTTACACCTTTAGCCTTTTTGATAAGACCATCCTTCAGCTTGTTTGGGTCAGTGTTGTAGCATCTGCATGCATACAACTTTGATTGCAATCCAACATACTCATGAGGGGCTCTACCAGTATACTCATCCTTGAATTTTCCTAGGACCATCTTGTTGGTTTCCAAGTAGCATGGATGATCAGTAGGCTACTCGGATGTGTCAAAAGCATCTTGTAGCTCCTTAATTCTGATGATGTCCTCATACATATCCTCAGTGTTCACAAGGTAGAACAGAGAGTCAGTGTCTTGGTACAGAAGTTGAAGCTTATCATTATAGATGGGTCTCATGACGTCATAATGGAATTGGTACATCAGGGTCTTGCTGATGTCAAGCACTGACAGTCCAATGTAGATGGGCTTCTTGAGCTTGACTTTGTCTTTGTGTAGGGTGACAGCGCAAATGTTCTTGCCAAAGATCCTTGTAGGTTGGATGAGCAATCAGTTTCCTGAGACGTTTCTCTTCATTGACTAGATTAACGCTCATCCTATTACGCATGTTCTCCATCATCTTTCCAAACACCGTGTTGTTCATAAGTTTAAAAAAGTTCTTTTCAAACTTGTTCTTTGATTATTGACAGAGCTCAGTGTTTAGCATGATGTACGGCTTCAGGAACTCTTTCTGATTGAACTTTACTCCTTGATGAACTTTGGTGATCTTCAATCCATGCTGGACGGCCTGCTTGAGGGTACAGAAATGACAAACATAATGTTCTCAATTGTACAATGTTGTCATGAGGCGTTTAGATCCCGACATGGGCGTTTTTTGGTTTTCTGCCAGGAATGGGAAATTGTTATGTTGGTCATGAAGCTCTGCAGGGTACTCGAAATCCACCTCCAGGATAAATCCTTTCTCCAGATTGTCTTGAATAGTTGAGATGTTTTTCACTACAATCTCCAGATGATGACTATCCATCCACTCAAAGTTTTTGTATGGAAGCAGTTGACATATGGCCCAGCTATACCAATTGTTGGCGTCTGTGTTACCCCAGGCGCACACCAACACAATTTTGTTGCAAAGGTTAGTTGTGGTGCGAATTCAATTCTGAGAACTTGCCAGACCGAAATTCAAAACCATTGTGGTGTATGAGCTAGCGCAGACCAATACGTTGCAAAATATTTGGTTTGCAAATATTTGCAGCAAATGCTGCATGCAGTATTGGTGTCGCCTTTTGCATGCAAATATTGTGGCTCATTCAGGAACTAACTCTAATTTTTGTCTGCAAGTAAACAGACATAACAAAAAGGAAGAAAGTGAACTCTTGACACTTTGGAAATCAACACTGAGCAATTGTTAGAGATTATATCAAATACCAAATATGATGAATTATTATTATACCATATTATGTATGATTTAAATCACAAAGATTACAAGAATATGAGAGAAAAGTACAAGATTTGGTGTGATAATGGAAAAGCTGTCCATGTTCCAGGTAAGTTTCAGTTTACTTTAATAGGCTAATTGAGCTTTTGAGCAGTTATTAGGCACCTTACTAGTAGGTTATATCATAACTCAGGATATTATTATTGTATTACAGCATCATTATTATAGTTAATTTCAGTATCTCTTCTACCCTACTATTGAAACATTAGGTTGGTTAGGTTAAATACTCAAATACTCCCGCGCTGTAAGTTACAATTATTTTGCTTTGGTGTGCGTGTCCCAGCGTTACAAATATTTTGCACCAAAACCTTTGTCTCAAAATCGGAGTCCAAATTCTTGGAACCACTGCAACAAATTTGCGACACATTGGTCTGCACAAGGCTTAAAGGAGGAATGATGTAGGCTTCTGAGGGTTCACAGGCGCTCCATTGTATTTATTGTTTGCCACAGCATGGTGGTGTACACAGGTGGTGATGCCTCCTCTAATCCCCTGCTCCACAAACATGTATATGTTGTAGTTGGTGATCAGCTCCAACTCCACTTTGGTATACTTCAGCATGACATCAAAGGAGAATCCTGGGGATGTGAAGTAGTGCGCACAGTCCAGATCATAGGTCTTGATACACAAGTCATGGAAACTTTCAAAGACATCAGCAAGCAGCAGGACGTCTGTTTTGAGGTAGAGATTGCTGTAGTCGCCAAGTGTCTTGCATCCAAAGTGAGTTCACACACTTTTTGCATGCTTGTACGCCTTGTCACTGACATCTGAGTTGGTCAATGTGCTGAAGAATGCGTCCTTTGGCGGTAGTGATGTCTCATTAAGTTTCTCCCATGAATCACAATATTCATAGGGGAATACCCCCTTCCTGGAAACCAATTCAAGTTTGTTGCCAAATTCTTTGTAGGTGTGCAGTAGCACTGCTGCCAATTCATCAGCATTGGTGGCTGACTTGGTATGGTTTGTAACTAGATTGTCCAAGCTGTTGGGCATGAATCTGAAGGTGTCAATAAAACGGATGTGCAGTCTATTGGAAATTTGTTTTGTGAATGAAATATACTTCTCTGATGAATTTGGTATCACTGTAAGTTTTGATGCATCAGCTCCAAGATGGAGGATGATTAGATGTGTGTCATAGTTTGACAAGTTGTGAAGGAACACCGGTATAAATGTTTGTTGTTGTCTCTGAAGGTTACAACTGTTGCAAAGAGCATTCCAATAAAACCCTGTTATATTGCAATGGTCATATACTTTGTTGCAGGCCTCACAGAACTTGGCAGCATCATGTCGTGCTTTCTCCACATTGGTGAGTGGAATGAGCTTTATTGTTTGGTGACTCATTGCTTCTTCAAGATCTCTTGCACACTGGGTAAGAGTTTTCATAAAATGTTCAACTGCATCGGAGCCTCTGTACACAATCGGTTTCTGCAGAATAAGGTTGGTGATTGTCAGCCATGATGGATTCAGATCTTTGTCCCTTACAAAGTATAGACAATAGCTCATTGCTTTATGGCATTGAATAACTTTTGTAGCTTTCCCAATCCATTTTTCTCCTTCCTCTGGCTTCTCCAATATACACTCAAAGTCGGCATATGCTACCAATGGCATCCTGAACTTGTTCAAATGTCTCTCAAATTTCATTGTTGGCAATCTACCATCTTCTCCCGGCTGCAGCATTATAACATGAGCAGTTTTCTGGTTGGTGCAGTACTCTTCATACTCCCTCATCCTTTGTTCTCCATTGTTCTTGATGGTGTAGTGGGTAAAACAACGTCGTCGGCAAATGATGATTTTATGCTGATGTTTTGTAAGTTGAGCACTCACAAGTTTTTCAAAGTTCTTGATGTAACAGTAATGGGTATGTACATCATTATCATCATCATCATTGTTGTCCTCTTTGGTATCAATCTCACTGAGCACAAGAAGGTCTGTATGGTCTGCCTTGATCTCCTTGACTACTTGTCTAGGGAAAATATTAGTTTTTGAATCCAAACCGTACATGTTCACTGATATGTTGGGGTTATTTTTCTCAAATCAATCTATTTGATTGATTGGTACTGGAAATGTCAATCCGTTAAAGTTATATTTATCTTCTATTTGGTGGTATTGATTATTGACACACTCTGGATGCACTCCTTGAATATGTTTAGCAACAAATTGCCCACTCCTGGTTTTGTGGGTTGATGATTGCCAGTCTTGCAGCAATTTTTGGTGGAAGCTCAATGTATGATGATCCTCTTAGTGGTACATGTCTGCTGATGCTGATGAGAAGGCCGTCAATTGTAAGTAGGGTCCATCTGCTCAACTGACCCTCAAACTTGAGCTCCTCTTCCAGCATCCTTTGATGGGCAGTCTTGACCATGTTGGGGACTTCATCAATACTGAACACGGAGTAGTTTGGCGTCTTGAAGGCTATATTTTGTAGCTCGTCCTTCTCCTGGTTCTGCTCATCAAGGCTGATCTTGTAGTATGTTGCCTCCAGCATCAGGTTGAACTTGATGGCTCCATAGGTGATACACTCCTGGTTGATGAGGTCTATGATCTGGTTCTCCAGTCTTTCCAGTAGAGAGTGGAAGTCCTTACTCAAGTTGGGGGATGATCCATTTTTGTAGAACAGTGTGCAGAGGCATGAGTTGAATGCATCCTCCAACACAACAAACTTTCTCTCCTCAGCCAACTGATGTCTGCTAGTCTTGTTCATCTGTTCAAAAAACAAAGTTTCATTATGTATAAACTGTTATAATATATATGCTGTATATATATACACATATAGAATTATATAGTAGGTGATCATCATGCATAGGCATTAGTAGCTGTATATATTACATTGCTGCTTACTATCTATTGAAAGGTGAGCATTTATCTAACCTGTTTATTTTATCTTACTGCTCTTGCTTCTAGGTATGCAATACTTTGGATAGGGAACTTGGATAGGGGCTTTTGGATAGGGGAAGGTGGTTTTAGGATGGGTATAAGGGTAGTCAGCATAGGTTTGAGTAGTTGATTTCAAGCCATCCTGCAATGTATGCTCTACAGCATGGAAATCTGTTGGAATTTGCACAATTGAGGCATGTAAGGTGCCAGCATGGTACCAGAAAATAGCATTCCTCTGCAGTCTGGCAGACTGGGCAGATAGTGATATAGCAATGACTCTCATATCTGAAACCAGTTTCTTCATTGCTATCATCACTTTCCTCCAGCCTGCGTTGAAAATAATTGGGAACAAGGTGGAGCTTACCCCTTAGCAAGATCAATGCTTGCCTCTGTGCTTGCAATGTGCACCTTACATCCAAAAATGGTGGGGTTGGAGGAATTAGATTTTGATCTGAGGATGAGGATGCGGAGGTTGAAACACTGATATTGGACATTCGGCTGCCTGGTCTGGATGGAGATTTGTCACAGATTGATGGGGAGGGTGGTCTGGGGGATAACTTGAAAATTGATGGTGATTGTGAACGGGTTTTGTCTTGTGGTGGGAGCTGGTGGTAGGATGGGGATTGTGGTGGTTGGGAACTGTACTGTGGAGGGAACTGGCGGTAGAGAAGGGAAGAGGGGCTGACTGTCTGCTCGGTTGAGCAGGAGATATCTGCTATAGGGTGGAGGTGAGCTATCGGGTTGGGGTGGTGGAGGGGAGGAAGTTGAAGTATTGCGCTCCATATCCTTGGCTGAAAACGACATACATGTCGTTAGTAGGGGTTCTCTCAAAACAATTAAAACATCAACAATAGGGGCTTTTCCATTCAAGAATTGAGATTTAAGAACAATGAACTAAATAGTGTAATTCAACTAATCAATTCTGAAAAAAGCTAATCAATATTTTCTTTTTCTATCAAACAAAGACTACTACTACTCTACAGAGTAGTACTCTACAGAGATCTACTATGGAGGATCTCTGGAGAGACATCTTAAAGTCTCCACATAACATTCCAACACACTAATGGGTCTTTCAAACTTCTAATTCATATTAAACACTTGTTTCTACTTACTTTGCTATTCACTGGACTGGTTTCAATTGATGTAACACAACACAACACTATAACCCAACTGGGCAAGTGAGTGTGCCTTGACTATCAGAGACAGAATAAGCCAGCAATGGCTAAGACCTTCCATATATACCCAGACCATCCCCCACCATGCCACAATTCCTGGGGATGGGGGGTTGGGTCTTGGTTTGGGTTAAGTTGAGTTGGTTAAGATGCTATGGGTGAAACCCTTGAAACCCAATTGCCGGTTTTGGGACAACCTCAAGGTTGTTCCAAAACTGGCAATTTTATTCTATTCTCAGAATCCATCGCAAACTTATATTGGACTTATTTGGGATGCCCAAAGTAGATTAAAACGATTTCCAGCATTACATTAATTTTTTTGTAGGCAAAAGTCGAATTTGCCTGATAGTCCAGGCGCTGGCTTACATTGAGCATGCACGAGAGAGGCAGAGAATTTGACTTTGGATTATTGTTTAGGGGTGTCTAGTGTATATGAAACCGGGTCGCCGTCAAAGTGTCTCCCCGACAACCGTTCCCCTCTTGGTTTTGAGCACAGGCGTCAACCAGTACCCTGCTGAAAATATGCCAGTGCCGACAAAGTGTCTCCCCGACATCCGTTCCCCTGCTAGAACGAAGGATACTCGCTGTCGGGATCGTGCCCGACAACGATTCCCCTTGAGCGCTGCCGACAAAGTGCCTCCCCGACATCCATTCCCCTGGTCGAACGAAGGAGACTTGCTGTCGGGATCGTGCCCGACAACCATTCCCCTGGAGCGCTGCCGACAAAGTGTCTCCCCGACATCCGTTCCCCTATTGGGCATCAACACCAGCTTGTATAGTCTGTCCAAGCAAAGAAGACCCTCTGGCAAGATGAGAAAATGACTCCAGCTCGGTCAATATTTTTTCAACAAATATCGATTTGGTCTCAAATTGTAGATCAGAATGTTTCCTACGATCGACACCAAATCGATCATTTTTGAACCAATATTGACCGAACTGGAGTCATTTTCTAACCTTACCAGAGGGTCTTCTTTGCTTGGACAGACTATAGGGAAAGTAGCAGGGCTACAATCACACTGCTTAACACATTCTATGAATTTGATTATTAGAAGAAAAGCTTGTTAATGTTGTGATTGTTACGACTGCAAACATTAAAAGAACCAGTATATTTCTCTTCCAAATTCCTACACATGAATGAATGAAAGGATAATTTTCACCAGTAAAAAGGCAGGTGAGTTACAATCAAAACAATTTGATTTTAACTGTGAGAATCACGACAAGAGAAATGAATGAGACTTTAAAGCCTGTATGGAATGGCTATAAAGCCTAATTTGAAATATACTCTACTAAATTTGACCAAGAAATTCTGTCAACTTCATGTTTATATTTTCATCCTCTAATTTCGTGATTTTTTGATAGGCATATCCATGATTATGATTATGGTTAGTATCACACGATAGTATTTCTATTATCTTAGTGAATCATAATGAATCGTATCACACGATAGTATTTCTATTATCTTAGTGAATCACAAGAGATATGAATATGAAATCAATTATTCATCTCTCAGGGACTATAACCAAAGTCTATGGGAAAATAGAAAACGCAAGAATTGAAATAGACTTAATAGGCTTTTTTGTAACATGCTCCTCTGCATCAGATAGAACATAAAAAACTGCGTTGAGCACCGTTCCAAAACATTTCACGGGATTTGTCCAACGAAAGTTTAAAGGGAATATCTTTTTTTCACAGAAAATCCCCCAATATAGTAAAGATTTTCAACTTTTTTGTTTACGCAAAGTTCAATGTTTCGCTAATTTTAGGTGGAAGGTAAAAGTAAAACTGGAAGGGATTGGTGTGGAAATCTTCAAATGCTCAATACTGTAGTTGTAGTGTACAGGGGATGATTAAAAAAACCTCACATTTTATCCTTGAGTGAATCATGAACACTATTTAACTTAATCGAAAGATCTTGTCCAACGCGGGTGCAAGGGATGTTAACGCCCTGCCAAGCCGCAAAGCGCAAGTTGAAATCTTAGTATTGGTAATCACGTAATATGAACAAGAGTCAAAAAAACGTTTTTTGTTGTTTTTTAAATATAGTTACTCTGTCTTGTGAAAGAGCATGCCATATATTTTCGATTATATCTCGGTTCATAGGCCACATAGAGTTCTGGTTTTTACAAGTTGATTGGTACCCTACTATCCGACACTACAATTTAAGCAAAGTTTTGATTGGATTCGGTGTTAATTTGTTTTCCAATTGAATAAATGAAATTTGAAATGATACAATTTATTCACCTGTGTATTGATTAGTGAATCAGGTGTTGAGCGAATTCCATCACTTTCAAGTTTCAAAAGTAAGTTATGTGTTTATCAGCTGTACACATCATAATTATGTTATTTTAATTTATTGCCTTTCAACTCCAAAGTCTCTGTGTTCTAGGACTCGCTTCTGAATTATTCCGCTCTAAATTTTATAATTCGATCATAATTTAAAATGAAAAGTAAAAGATGAAAATAACAGTATAATAGTAGCCTATTTAATTAGTAGCCTAATTTTGAAAAATATAAACACTTTTTTAAATGCACTAAAAAGAAGAAAATAACTTTCTTGATCACACTATTGGTTAATAGGCCTCTCATATATTTCTGAAAAAAGTATTCAAATACAACTCAAACGGAAAAGGTGTGTCTCAAGACAAATTAAGCTTTAAAAAGTAGAAATATTTGCTTAAAATTCTAGTTTCGAGCCACAATTTTTTCCTTTGAGTTGTATTTGAATATTTTTTTAAAAAATATAAGAGAGGGAATTCCTATTAACGTATGAGTTGTATTTGAATACTTTTTAAAGAAATATAAGAGAGAGAATTCCTATTAACTAATAGTGTGAAGAAAGTTATTTTTTCTTTTTGGTTTGTTTAAAGAAGTATTTATATATTTTTTAAATTACTGTTATTTTACGTTCCCACTCTATAAGAATTCTGAATTCGCAAATCATTTTTTTCGCTCAGCCAATTAAATACCTCTTATAAACTCGAACAATAGGTGACATTCCAGGGAGTAACTAGAAATTATTTAGTCATTAAAAATCAACATAATATTCTACTGTGTACTATTATTCCTTTCAGCCCAAATAACCAATTAGAATGAATGAGTTAGCTCGTAGTAACCTCAAGTTATTAATGAGATACTCAACATAAGCAGAATCTTGACACTCGTGTACTGCTGCTACTAATAATTAAAAAAATAACATGTCCACTACCCTTGCACTAAACCAAACAATGTATAATTGGATAGATCAATGTACGGATCATTAAGTTTTGGATGTTCGTTTTGAGATTAAAGAATAGATGCTATTTTCGACAGGCCTCTACCTAGACCAGACTAGGGAGCTGTTGTCATCGCTAATTAGGGTTGTTGAGTTGGAAACCCCCATATAGTACTGTATCTGTGGAGCGTGGGAGTCTAGATAGATTGTTGAATTCAGTGAATGGGCAGGATGTATTATTTTTAGAATTGGAAGTAGTATCTCAGTGTCTAGATTCTGCTTATTATGTCAATGTCTGCTTCCTTCGAAAATATTTCTTAATGAACATGTGATGATGGTCTACAGTCTACAGGGTAAGGGTAATGAACTTTACATGTACGGAACCTGATTTGGACAGTGTTGACCTACAATTGATTTCGGGTACATAGGATGAGCAAATAGGTAGATTGATCGATAGTTGGTGTGAGGGGATTTTTAGCACAGAAATTGTTATGAGAGAATCATAGAAGTTATCGGATAGCAAAGATTATAGAGGACCGTTGTTTATTTTACAACAACGGATGTTTTGACACCCACACTAGAAAACAAAAAATCGTATGCAACGAGCTGGAATAATTTGGTAAAGGGGTGCTTTCCGAAACTACCGGCGCCCAGAGTACAATAGAGCCTACGTGTTTAGAAATTTATGTCTGTGGTGGCCATGAACCACTGGACTCAAATTTGTGAATTTGGTCTCAAATTTAAGAGAACTTAATTTCGCCTTGAGGGATTTTGAAGTACGAATGAAATAATTCACAATTCAAAGTCACAAACTTTCAAAGTAACGGAATAATTCTTGTAAAAAAATATGGAGTTTTCAAAATCTATAGTATTATATGTTGATATCACCAATCAATTTATTAATATCTAATGATCTATAGAAACTGAATGTATTTCAAACGCCAGTTCATGAAATTCTATATTTTTCACAAGGACTCTCAGGTATTCGATTAAGGATACAAAGAATCATAATACCTAAAAGATTGAATCTCCTCCAAACACTCGGTGGATGGGTGGGTGTTTAGAATACAGATATAATTTAATCACCTTGCAAAGTTGTTCAACACAAATAATCTAATCACATTAAATTTCATTACTAGGAATGGCGTCTTAGCTCTGTATGATATTATTGCGAAATGTGTGTCTAGAGTGCAGAAACCCCTGGATTCAAAATGATTACAGTTTTGATAACATTCCAGCAAATCCAAAGTCCAAGGTAAATTCATAGGTTAATCAAGGTGAATTCCTAGGTTAATCAAGGTAAAATAAAACATTTTAACTAAGTTTCAGTTAAATGATTCAATTTGAACTCATCCAATACTCTTTGGTCCTTCTTTCTTTTAAATTCACGATGGACTCTCATTAGGCACGATATCATCATTCTTCCCTCTCCCGTTGTGCTCCTGAGCTATATCCTTCTTTACCCTACGACGAAAAGCCTACTATTCGATCTCTCAACAGTATTGTTCTCTCATTCAGTATCTCAGCTGTATTTAATGGAAAAACACTTTGGATAGGCAATGTAATCTTGGAAAAAATCAATATCACTTTGAAAAATATCTGCTTCCAAGAAAGTTTAGCTACTAAAGCCACGTTTACACCGGAATGTTAATAACATTAGTTAATATGATGAGTTACATAATATATATGTCTATATAATAATACATTATTCGAAAAAGTTATTAACTAATGTTATTAACAATCCAGTGTAAACGTGGCATTATAATTTCCTTCAACTCATCTATTTGCAAATTCTTATTTAAAAATAATCTACACCACAGCCCTAATTCCGCAATTAGAGCTTCTTTCAAATATGTGGTATTTTGCAAAAGTTCAGTAAATTCATTCGGATAAATCAAATGAATAAATTATTATTAATCCCCTTAATAACATTTTTTAAAAGCCGTCGTAAAGCACGGCTGACATTTTATCAGTTTGGATGATCAAAACATGGAAATCAAATGGAACGACATAATTTAGGCTACTCTTTTCAACAAAAATACTGTAAGAATTATTGTCAACTAGCCGGCAGGCTCGCTTTGCTCGCCTTCTCCGCCTAGCGTGGACCCCCGACAGTATAGGAAGTGTAAGTGAGCAAAACAGGCTCGCTTCGCTCGCCTGCAAACTCCGTTCAGAAGGGATTCGAAATTTATTGAGCACAGCATTTCTACACCTAATATGGACCTGTTTACCTAATTTCCACATTTTATGCCAATTTGTTCTAGAAAAATCTAAGAAAAACTCAGAAAATTCCAAAAAATAGTAACACTAATATTAAGCGTAACCTTGGGAAGTATATCGGACATAGTTTGAAACTTGATGCAATATCTTCCAAATTAGTTCATCTATAATCTCGTTGAACCATTGAATTTACAGTAAGGATTGGTCGTATCAAGGCGGAAGATATGCAACCCGCAACACATCTACAATTTTGAAAACCTGATTACTGGCGTAATCTTGAACGGATTGCAAAAATATTTCAACACAACATTTCTAGTCCTTATCTGAACCTGCCCACCAAATATCAACATTTTCTACCGATTGGTTCTCGAAAAAATTGGGAAAAGGCCGAAAACTCTGGAAAAACTAAAATATTTGGCGTATCCTTGAAAAGTTTTAAAAATCCGTTCTAAGCGCGCGTCTAAACGTCCAACTGAACATGCCTGCCAAATTTGAACGCATTCGGTTCAGTGGATTTTCAGTTCTGGTGATGAATGAATGAATCAGTCAGTGCCATTTCGCTTTTATAGATATAGATGGTAGAATAATATTCAAATTTGTCGCCTATTGTCAGCTGCTGAAATAAAGACTTCTATCACATGCTCAAACTGAAGATCAATTTATGACTTCACATGAAAGTTCCCTTGATTTGAGAACATTATTATTTCTCAAGATAATATCTCCAAATTTGCCGCTAATTTTCAATCAGCTCTTCTATTGAAATCAGATGGATTTTCAAAATTTTCCATGTGTCATTCTTTTCAGCCGTAATTATTGTGTTGAAATATAATAGGTACGGGAGTATATATAGATATACCGTTGCTGAGAGCTTATTTTTTTCGCCTGATAAAGAATGATGAGTCGGTCGATTTCATTGTCCAACAAACTTGACCTGTATAAAGGTTCGAAGAATATATGTTTTGAATTTGAAGCTGATTAAAGAAGGCGTTCGTGAATTATTGTCGAACACACAAACGAACGAACTTACGAAAAGACAGACAACGAATTGATCGTTGAGTCAGAAGTAGAAACTCGCTTCGCTCGTTCAATAAATGCAATTTTATACATTGATAAAAACGAACATAGATCTACTATTCGTGTTCCACTTCATTAAATACGTCCAACTGTTATCTAATACTTATGAATATCGAGGCAACGAGCTTCGCTCTGCTGCTGCGACCGCACCGCCTCACGGATAGGATGCACAGATGCACCTTTTCTAATTTACTTTAGAATTCCAATAACTTAATTTCAAACCATTTCATAACTTTTGAAGTGATGACATTGATATTGTAAAAGAATATCAATAAGTATATTGACTAAAAAAAAGTCATGAATATCAGCTAAATAAAAGATAACTAGTAATCTAGTACTTGATGCTGGTTTGTTAGCATCATACGCATTCAAACTGTTATTCGTTGTATTATTATTCCAATACTGCAAAGATGGTAAAGTACACAGATAATAGAACACATTAGTATCCTAGTATCTGTAGTAAAGTAGATAAGATTTCCGCTCGATGAAAATATGGGTTGATTTTCCAACCTCTGTATAAATTTCAACTTTTAATTTTTGAATGAATCCTAGTAGTTCTGTGAACTACTACTTAATGTATATAGTAATATTATTTCAGTACACAGGTAATTCCTTTTTCTTCCATATTATCCTTGAAATGACATATTTCAAATAACTTTATACATACATCGTCGCACAATTTCCACAGAACATTCCTGTCCAATTCCATCACAATGTATTGCCGCGTTTCGTCGTAAACGCGGAACAAACATAAAAAATTCAAAATCGTCGTTTTGAATCTAGAACTCACGTTCGGTCAATTAATAGATTAAGGAGGTATTTGGGAGGTCCTGATGGAGCTAGGCAAACATATGATAATTGGGGCATTAAATAGAAATATCTGGTACCGAGCTTTGCTCTGAAGCTGCGGCCGAACTGTTGAATTACATGAATATGATATTGTAAAAAATAAATTCAAAATTGATATGATCACCTCTCACAATTTTTTGACATGAACATGTGTTATATTGAATGTAACTCCATTTACTCCAGCTGGATAGCGTTGGTCAGCTAACGATAACAGCCATTATACGCAGTACTTGGGATTATGCCTGAATAAGGAATATTTAATTCTATTAAAATGAGAAGACATGAAACTTGGTGACTGTAACAATTCTATTCATGTGACTTCATTTCTAATTCTCAAACAAATTCGCTTCGGCAGCTGGCGGTCGGAAAGAGTGCATTTCAAATGCAATTCTATGATGGCTCAAATCATATGACTTGTAATGAGCTATTCAGGGTATAAATTCAAAGGTGCCGTTTTCGAAAAACCCGTGAAAAGTACCGTTTTTGGCATATTATTTGTCATTTTCTCTGCCATTTTTTATCGGATTTGTTTCGTTGATGGCTCAAATTGTAGGACATAATAAGGGTATTATAAACGCCAATTTTCAAATCGAAAAACGATTTTGGTCGATTTGTAGTGATTTTTCAAAATTTTCATCCCCTGATTTCACCCCCTACCCTTGGACCAATTTGACTGGTTAACGAACTTGACCAAGATATTAACACTGATAATTCCTGTGCAAAATCTGGTCGCTCTCCGACGAGCCCTTCGGGAGTTATCGACTTCATAGGAATCTGTACATATATATATATATATATATATATATATATATATATATATATATATATATATATATATAAATAAATAAATGTAATAATATATACAGAAGACACTTGTAGAATTGTAGACACTTGAAAAATAAATAAAATCAAACACCCTTTTTTGAAAACTTTAAAATTATAAAAACACATACATGTTTCGGCACATTAGCCCATTCTCAATGTGGATAAAAATAGTAATAGTACACTTGTACATTTAGAAACTAGACTTAACTTTTATTTTCGAGCCAGGGATATTTCGGCTGAAGCATATATATATATATATATATATATATATATATATATATATATATATATGAATTTGAACGGACATCAAATTTGTGTTCTAGGGACTCGAAAACGTGTAAAAAATATATCACATCATAAATTTTCGATTGTTAGGGCAAGACCAATAGTGCATTTTTTTTAATGAAATGCACTAAAATAGACCATACCGGAATTGTGATTTCATGTGATGTTATGAGGGGACAGTTTGTCGGGATCGCAACCGACAACGGGACCCCTAGAGCGTTGCCGTCAAAGTGTATACCCGACATCTGTTCCCCTACTAGAAAGAAGGAGACTGGCTGTCGGGCCCGTGCCCGACAACCATTCCCCTGGAGCGCTGCCGTCAAAGTGTATCCGCGTCAGCGGCACCTTCTAAAACCTGCTTGGAAAGGGGACCAGTTGTCGCCGTCAACCGGTCTCCTAAAAACTGGCTTTAAAAGGGGAATGGCTGTCGGAGAGACACTTTGTCGGGGAGACACTTTGTCGCGTACCCATGAAACCCAATGTCGTCATGTCCTAGGGTGGTCGACAACCTGGGGGGAGGGGGTAAGTTGTAAAAAACGGGCGCTCATAAAAACGCCTGTCCTGGGGTTACTATTCATAGTAGAACTTTGAATTTATTTTTAAAATTTGCATTATATATTTGGCTTTCATAATGGTCCTCATCATTTTTACGGTAAACTGCATGGTTTTTCCGTAAAAATAAAATACCTCAAAAAATCATTTTTTGGTTTGCTATTTTTTCTTATTTCTCAAATATCGAAGTCATAAGCTGACTTAGTGAAAAAATGGTTCCTATGAACGTTGTAGGCCTTTTCTTTCTGAAACCATTGATAGTGTATAGTTAAGTTTTTACGATCGTGAATGTGACTGTGGGAGGGGGATAAGGAGCGCTGTTACGCTATGCTGTGGTCCCCCCACGTGTTAAACACCCGCAGTAGGCATACCTATTGCGACTCTTCTACAAGCGTATCCAGCGTATGTCTTCAAATAATGTATTTTGATACTGTATTCTTATGTTTTTTCTGTTGCTGAATTCGATTTTCAAACTCTCATGCTCATGAGAGCAACAGCTAATTCTCATTGTATTTTCAAATTGAGGCATAAATGTTTAATTTAGACTAGTTTTCAAGGTTTGAAAATCTTTCTGTTACCTATATCTACTAGTTTAGTATATTTTCACCAAAAACTCATAATTTGAGAGTCAATTTGACTCTATGATCGAGTTTGCAGAAATAGATATCCCAGAAATAAATATTAAAATAATATTTTCAACTTAATATTTTTATTGTTCTTTTAATAAAACAATTCAGCAGTCATTTACACTTTTTATTTGTAGAATAAATCTATAACTTGATTGAAAATGTATCTTATGAATATACAACCATATAACTTGATAATATAAAAATATAACAATCATTGGAGGGCCAATATATTGATCAATAAATTCCTCATTAAACACTAGGATCTGATTCTATCTTTGCAAAGTCTTTGATAAGTGTTGTATCAAGAATCGAAATTTATTCTAATTATTGAATAATAACGTACCCATATAATTTATTACCGTAACTGTGGGGGATGTAGCATATTTTCTATCCCCTTCCATATCTTATCCCCCTTCCACAGCCGCATTCACGATCATAACCACTTAACTATACACGTCAATGGATTCAGAAAGAAAAGGCCTACAACGTTCATAGGAACCATTTTGTCACTAAGTCAGCTTATGACTTCAATATTTGAGAAATAAGAAAAAATTGCAGGCCAAAAAATAAATTTTTTGAGATATTTTATTTTTTTACGGAAAAACCATGCAGTTTACCGTGAAAATGAAGAGGACCATTATGGAAGCCAAATATACAGGGTGTTTCAGGAGGAATTTGCAATACTTCTCAGGCTGATTCCTTACACCAAGTAGACAAAAAAATTCCATGGGACCAACCCCCAAAAACGCTTTGTTACCGAGATAACATTGGCGGAAAATTGAGATTTTTCAAAAAATATTTATTTTTCTAATTTTTTAGAGGCTTTGCTGAGGTTCTAAAATAATCAATTCCTATGTAAAATTAGCTGACGAATTCAATGAAACCAGTCTGAAAACTGTAACTTCAACGGTTATTGAGATAATTTAAAAAATATGCTTAAAAACCGCCATTTTTCAACAATAAGGGTTATAACTGGATAAGGAATCATAAATTTGTATTTTTTATTAAAGGAAGTTGAAGAAAGTCGAATTCTAAAAAAAAAGTTAAATGGCAGCGATTGTGTAAATCTTACCCAAATCTCAGAAATAGCAATCAAAAATCGCAAAATTCGACAAAACCTAGTACAAGTGATAAATTTGTATCTAGTAGCGATTTTGCGATTTTTGATTGCTGAAACATCATCAAGATCTGTGGGAGAGTAGGCTATAAATCTGAGGAGCACTTCATGGAGCCGATCAAATAGTTGAATACCATCAAATAAAACACTAACCATATAAATCAACTGTTATTATCATATAGCAGTTAACTTATGAGAGAAAAAATGATTTGCAGATATTAAAGTACCTAGGCCTACCTACCACCCCTAATTTGTTTTGGTCCAAAATTTTGATGTAGTAAGTTACATAAACAATTTAATTTGAGGGGTATTTTTGCATTAAAAGTAATATGATTATTTAACTATCTGTGATTTGCAAGTTTTAGTCTTGGTTATTGGATAATATGTAGCTTGAAGGTTAGGTTACCAAATAGCAAAAGTTCAGTTGTTTTATTTTTCTTGGGCTCAAGATTAGGTCTATATGCCGCATTTAATATGATTATATCAAGGAATGCCAAGTTAGTGTTCTAAATATAAACAATAGTTTTTTTCAGTTTTGAATCCAACATGTCAGTAAGTTAGTCATGAATTAGGCCTAGTTGCTCAATGAAATGCTTAGCATAAGCTTACATGATTGCATTTGAGTTGCATGAGAAAGCAGTTTACATAAGAAATCATTTTTAGGGATAAGTGGATTAGGGATTCATTATTGATTGGTTAAGTATTTTGCTTCCTCATTGAGATATTTTATTCTAGACAGGTTTCAATAAAAGCCTACTATAATAGATGGATTTGTTTCAGAGGCTACTGGTTCAGCAGACATCAAGGATGGAGTGCAGTCTTTTTTCGGGAAGAGGAGAGCAAGAAAAACACAGCTTGATTCCTGAAGCAGTGCTGATGACACCAACCAGTAAGGAAAGTCCGTCTTCACTCTATTGAGTTCCCTTACCATCTCATCACAAATAACAAAGGTTAGCAGGTCTTTTCAGTAATATTTCTTCCTCATCTTCTGATTTATCATTTTTGTTTTGATAAAGTAGGCTTCAATTAATTCGTGAATATCCCAATTCACTCATAAATGTAAGTGTGTAACAAAGCTTTTTCCTGCCAAAAAGGTTGATTTGCATAGTCTTATACTGCCACTTCAGACACTGATTCCACAGAAGTAAAGTAAAAGTTCCTATTATAAGAGCTTGTTTTAGTAAATGATAATGTGCCATTATGATAACCAAGAGTTAAAATCTAGACCGGGGTAAAATCTAAACTGGTTTATAAAATAAAAATCATGAGGTTTGTATGTGTTTTAGAGAAAGAATAGTATAGAAATTAATTCTGGAATTGGATTTTTAATTGCTTCAATTGATAATAATCATTAATTTGAATCTCCATTTATTGCTCTATGGTATAAATAGACAAAGGACTTCTGCAACTGCAATTATTGACCAATGTAGTAAATAGCAGGCAAGATCCATTGAATGAAACTGTGAAATTTGCAGTTGCATAAGTTCTTTGTCTATTTATAAAGGCAGTAGCAATAAATGTAGATTCGAATTAATATTATTATTATAATGATCCAGCATTTGATGTACTGCAATTTATCTAATAATTCTTCCATCAGTTTTAATTGATTTGAAATACCTGTTGAGAATCAGGTGCCTGTATCTTATAAATTTATGAAACTTTGAACTGGGAAAATTGAATTTTTTAGCAAATTTTTCCATTAGTTGATTTTATTATATGCCCTTACAGGTACTGGAGAATTTTGAGACACTCTGTATAACTATCGAAAATGATAATTTTCAACTGAAGAATTCTTTATCCTCCTGCATTCAGCAGTGATTTTGGGTCATACTAAAGTGATACTGATAGCATTCTTTTATTGAGATTTCCAATGGTACCTTTTGTTAAATTATCTTTGTATAAGTAGAGTAAAATGCAAATGTTAGATTCTTCAAAACTTTTCCTCTCCTCCACAATATACTTATCAAATTCTTATTAATATTATTATTGGAAAAGGTATTTTTAATTTATATTATGTGTTTCATTTGCTGTCAGGAGGTGAATCGGCTATGGGAGTTCCAGGTTGGGGGAGAAGTTAGGGATTGGCTAGAATTTGCATCACCCAGAGTTGGCTACTCAGAAAAAGCTGAAGAAAAATAACGATTATCTTACCAGACGTTTCTTGTAATCACTAGCTTTTCTTGATACATTTTTTAAAATAATAATCTATACCAATTTGTAACTTTTTAAACCTCATTCTATCATTCAATTTGATTGCATATTTTTCGAAATTATGTTGAATCAGAAAACCATCATGTCTGGAAACTATTTCAATAGAATTGAAGCTGACTTGAAGTTATAATGAATTTTTACTTTCTCAATTGCTGATTTATATACCTTATCTACAATAAATATTATCTTTATATTTTGTAAATTTTGTTATTCTTGTTTCCACTAAACCAGAAGCATTATCCTAGTTCTAATAATTTTTTCACTTATCACAGATGAAATTATATATGTAGACTTTAGAGTTTGAGATTTGTAAATAGCAGCAATCTTAGAATGATAAGTTTAGCACCCTGTACACAGGGATTGTAGTGTCGGCCAGTTGAATATCTGTAGCCAATCACAGCTGTTATTGTTTGAATCAATTACAAGACAAAATGCTCTGTTTGGCTACAAATATTTAACTGGCCGATTCTACAATCCTCATCTACAGGGCTTTATGCTTTAATGTTCTGTTTCATACTGAAGCATCTTGGTAAACAACGTCAGCAGTACTATTGCTGCAATTTTTTGCTCATGGTCATTTAATTTTATGTTTCATCTGAAGCATCTTATTAGCCTTGGTAAACAAAGTCAGCAGTACAATAGCAACAATTTGTTTGCCCAAGCTTCAATCACTATTTTTACAGAACAATTTTCTTTCTATTGTGTGTTTTCAATGTTCACTCATGATCAAAATTTATGGTTTTAGGCTGGTCAAGCAAAGAAGACATTCTGGCAACATGGGAAAATGATTTCAGCTTGGTCAATATTGGTTCAAGAATAATAAAGTTGGTCTCAAATTATAGAACAGAATGTTTTTTACAATTTGAGACCAAAATTATTATTTTCAATCAATATTGACCGAGCTGTATTTATTTCCCCATCTTGCCAGAATGTCTTATTCTTTGCTTGTCCAGACTATACCACAATCATGTTTTCATGATGACCAGTATTCAATGCTTATTCAACGTTGAAAAATATAACTAATTCAATGTGTTTTTCAACGTCTATTTGTAGTTGAAAATAATGGTTGTCCCAATGTGTTTTCAACATCTATTCAACGTTGAAAATAATGGTTGTCACAGTGTGTTTTCAACATCTATTCAACGTTGAAAATGATGTGGAAACGGCGGACATTTTATCGTGTATGCAACGTTGAATTTCAACGTCATTTCAACGTTAAGGTATTACGTGTTTCTAATGTTATTTCAACGGTTTTGTGCTACCTGGGAAGCAATTCAGAATAAAAAAAGTAATCTTTTATATAGATTCACATTGGGAAATTGCTTGTTTCGGTTCTCTCTCGACTGCATGAACCTAAAATGAACAAACAATTAAAGTTTTGAACTTTAATGTTCAAAAGAGCCAAGCCAACAAGTGGAAACTTGTTACTTGTTCAAAAGAACGAACAAGTAATAAAAGTTTTTGTGCCAATGCTTTGGTTACAGTCCCGACAGCAAAATTCAGGATTTTGGCATTGCTGTGACTTGTTTACGTTGTGGCTAAAACAAAGCCACCCCAGTCGCGCACACACACATGCAGAGCTTTTGTTTATCTCGTCTCAACTCTCAAGCCATCGTGAATGGACTATAGGTAGATTTACTAGCCTTGGGCCTACTCTAACTAACTCACAAACTGGTTTTACACAAATAATTTATGAACATCATTTCTATAACTTTGCTTTGAGAGTGGCGGGTGGTAGTGGATGGCCGAATGGCAAAATCAAGCCCCATAAGAACAATGTAATTTTCATCAATCTCTTGGAGCAGATAGAGCCTCTATTTATGGAAGAATTTCAGAATTTCACGTTCTTTATGTAACTGGAAAGAGAATTTAATTCTCCAGGGATGAAATATGTGCGGTCAGCTGTTTTGCACTCAAATTTGACTGATCACATGCAATAGTATAGGACTCGCTATTGACCTCATCAATAATACTCGTTCAATTGAATCTGATAATACTGTTCATCACTACATTGACCGCGCTCTCTTGGCCGCTAATTTGAGTGATATCAATTTTGATATTGTTGTACAGGGACAGAAAGTGAATCAGTGCGCCAACGACTTTTCTTGTCGTCTTTTTTCTGATGCAATATCAATCTCAAAAAACCATCAAAAAATACTTCTACTAGATTTAAGAAACTTAAACCGTGGATTTTTCGAGATCTTATTGAAATGATTCGTAAAAGAGATAAGATGTGTAGTAGATTAAAAAAATTTGCTCCGGCAGTTGGCGGTCGGAAAGAGTGCATTTCAAATGCAATTCTATGATGGCTCAAATCATATGACTTATAATGAGCTATTCAGGGTATGAATAATTCTAAGGTGCCGTTTTCGAAAAAAAACACAATTTTCGGCATATTATTCGCCATTTTCTCCGTATTTTTGATTGAATTTTATTCGTTGATGGCTCAAATTGTAGGGCATAATAAGGGTATTATACACATCAATTTTCAAAACGATCAAGTTATTGGTCGATTTGTAGTGATTTTTTAAATTTTCATTCCCTAATTTCACTCCCTTCCCTTGGACAAATTTGGCTGGTTAACGAACTCGACCAAGATATTAGCACTAATGATTTTTGTGCAAAATTTGGACGCTCTCCAAGCCCTTCGGGAGTTATCGTGTTAACAAGAATCTGTACATATATACATATATATATATATATATATATATATATATATATATAGCACATCATAGAAAGTCACTTTTAGATAATTATTTCACAAATAGACAGATTTAAGTGATGGATAGGAAGAAAAACACAAATGAACTTACATTTTAAGGTGAAAATATTTCGGTGGCTGTGCCACCTTCTTCAGTTCACAGCAGAATGTTGAATCCACAGAGTCCTTAGTGCAGTAGCATAAACTGAAGGAGTACCACGGATTGAGGAAGTATGGATTGGGGGGAAGCCATGTTAGGGATTTTTTGGACAAGAGGATAATATTATAGGATGTAAATGAATTTTTATTTGATTATTGATGGAATTTAGTTAAAATGTGTATAAATAAAGGATAAAATGAAACTAAATTTAATTTAATGTAAAATTGGTTGAAAGCAAAAACTATTATTGAGAATAAATAATTTGGATATCAGATTGAAACTAAAATTAGATTGATTGATTGATCCTGGATGTGTATGTAGGATTTTTAGAACTATTGCTGTCTGTTAAGGCCAGGGATGGATGTGGCTCCAAGCACCCAAATGAAGGCTAACTCTTTTGTTTTCACATCAATGGAGGGAGCTGAGGGAGGGAGGGTGGCAAGAACTTTGATTTTGAAGCATTCATCAAAGTTCTTGTTGTGCTCGGAGCCATGGGTAGGGATAGGTAAGGAGGTGTTATTTTTGAAGGAAGCCCTATGATTGTTGATTCAGAGGTTTAGGGCAGTAGTTGTTTCTCCAATGTAGAAAGCAGGACAGAAGTTACAGGAAAGGAGGTAAATACAGTTTTTGGAGGTGCAATTACTGGATTGGCGGGTATGGTGGGTGTAGTTGGTGATTGGGCTTGTGAAGGATGTAGAAGGATCCCACAACAAAACAAACAAACCCACCAACTCCTCCACAACAAACTCCTCCACCAATTCCCAAACCCTTCAAGCTCCAAAACTCTGCACCACTTATTTCCCTGGAATTGAAAATCTCAAACCTGTCCTCAAAGATCTGTTCCACGTCATTTCATCCAATCCTTCAACCAAATGCTTGTTCCAGCAACCCCCTACCCTGATCTACAAACAGCCTCCCAACCTGAAAAAGATACTCAACAAAAACAGATTACCCACCTCAAATGATCCACAAACTCCACCTGGTACCCTACCCTGCAAACGCCCCTGCTGCAAAACCTGCCCAATCACTGATCCTTCTACATCCTTCACAAGCCCAATCACCAACTACACCTACCATACCCGCCAATCCAGTAATTGCACATCCAAAAACTGTATTTACCTCCTTTCCTGTAACTTCTGTCCTGCTTTCTACATTGGAGAAACAACCACGGCCCTAAACCTCCGAATCAACAATCATAGGGCTTCCTTCAAAAATAACACCTCCTTACCTATCCCTACCCATGGCTCCGAGCACAACAAGAACTCTGATGAATGCTTCAAAATCAAAGTTCTTGCCACCCTCCTTCCCTCAGCTCCCTCCATTGATTTGAAAACTAAAGAGTTAGCCTTCATTTGGGTGCTTGGAGCCACATCTATCCCTGGCCTTAACAGACAGCAATAGTTCTAAAATCCTACATACACACAGGGGCGGATCCAGGATTTACTTCTGGGGGGCACAACCCAGGTTATGAAATTATCAAAGGCTAGTAAGGCGAAATTATCAAAAGTCTGCACCCCTCTCCCATTTTTTGACAAGCCTCTCTTCATACCTAATCACACCCCCCTCTATAATAAGATAATATCAGGAAGTATCACTAAATGATAGGAGGGATTTTCAATCTAGGAATTTGAAAATAAGTATTTTATCAATTACAGAAACCATGATGAAAATTCCACAAAATTCACTCTATCTGATTTGAAAAATGCATATTATTACATGATTCATCAAGCAGATTAAATTTCCCCTAAATTATATGAAAACAGTTTTTAACCCTTCAATTCAATTTTTACAAAAGATCAAGAAACAAGAATTACTCATTAATAGGCTGGATTAATATGAAAAAATGCTGAAAGTGGCTTACCAAACTCATGAAATTTTTGGTACCGGTACATTACTTTCTTTTCTCATTGTAACATGTATTCTCATCTAGTAGGCTACTTGATATTTTTACTTTTTACGCTTAGGCATAAAGGGGTCGGGAGTTTTCCCCGGAGATTTCTGTTGAAAAAGGTAGTCTCAAATGCATTTAGAACAGCAAGAAAGCCATCCAATAGGTATTTTCAATCTTACAGGAGAGCAATCATTCCCAACCATTTTCCTTGAATCTGAGCAATCATTCCCAACCATTTTCCTTGATTCTGACTTGTTGATATGGGTATTGGGTATGATGGTCACTGGTCAATCGTCAGTGCCCCATATCACACTCTCTTCACTTTAAAAGTTATTCTACAAAAAATACAATAATTATAGTATTCAGAAAGTATTACCAACACCAACATATCATAATTTAAGCTTCTCTCTTACAAGTAATAACGAAACAGACAGGTAATTTTATTCAACGTCAACCTAGGTAGCATTCCCAAGCAGCAGTTCGAGCTGCGCGCCTGCTCTAACTGCGCGGCTCATGAAGGTACGATTCCCAAGCAGCAGCTCAAGCCCCGCGGCTCTAAATTCGCTTCTGGAGCTGCCCAGCTCTAGCTGCGCAGCTCCAGCCATCACAACTCTATTCATATTGCTATATTATAAATGTTCACTTTGTTATTATGGCTACTATGGCTTATACTAAATCAATAAATAATAGTGAAAATCATCCTTTTTGAGTCATTTTCAAGTATCTATTTATTGATTTAGTATACATTAGTAGCCCTAATAGCAGAGTACACCTATAATATAGTTGAGAATAGAGTTGTGATGGCTAAACAGCAGAGCTAGAGCTGGGCAGCTCCAGAAGCGAATTTAGAGCCACGGGGCCTCGAGCTGCTGCTTGGGAATCGTACCTTTAAGAGCCAGGCAGCTCGAGCCGCGCATCTCTTGCTGCAGCTTGGGAATACTACCTAGTATGGTGCAATTGTCTTCAAATGGCCTAGATCCTAGCCTTATTTTCAAGAGTTAAAGTTTCTCCCCAATACAAAAATGTCGTATACAACCCCTAAACTATAAATTGTTCAAATGAAAATTTTGTGAAATGCTACATTTTATTGAAATTATGTTTTTGAGGAGGGGGGCTAAGATGTGTAGGTAATTAGGTCTACGAAATATCTCGAAGATTGGCCTAAAAATGTATAAGTTACGTTCATCTTTTCCCTTTTGTAACTTGAGAACTGTTCAATTTAGCAAAATTTTGCATAGGACCACTATTTTAAAATTCTTGTAATGTTGACACATTTTGCCCTGAGCGCTGAGCCGCATAGTTCCTGAGATATTTTTGTGCCCCCCCAAATGTGGAAACTGTGTTTTTTTACAAAATTATATTGAATAAACCAATTCAGAGTTGAAGAGAAACTCTTATTTTGGATGTTGAGGTTTCAGTATAATATTGCTACTATAGCTGTTGCCAAAATTTTAGGCACTTTACTCGTTGATGTAGCCTACTACTAAAGCATCAATTGTCTCTTTTAATTTAAAATACACCATCCAGGCCTAGCTAAATGACCTCTATAATCGACAGCATCAGTTGGAGCGTACAAGCAGACAAAACCGACTAACGTTTTGCCATCACCTATTACTATTAGGCTACTTGATACACGCTGAAAGTAGGGTCCGGGGCTTGCCGAAAATTTTTGTTTTTTTACTCTAAAAAGTATATTCATAGGAGTTTTAAAACTTTTAATTTGAGTTTATATGTGCAGTATAATTCAATTTAGTCCATTCTATCTAGTGTATGTTCCATCTGTCTGGGGGGGGCACGTGCCCCTGTGCCCCCCCCCTGGATCCGCTAGTGCATACACATCTAGGATCAATCAATCAATCTAATTTCAATTTCAATCTGATATCCAAATTATTTATTCTCAATAATAGTTTTTACTTAAAATTAAATTTAAATCACCTCCATGCTAAAATATTACTATACAATACATTTATACTTTTGAACATGGGAAAATTCACACTATAGAATTATTCATGATGAACCAGCTGTTGAGTTTATTATTAATTGCATTCAATGACGCATGCAATTAATGAAACTTGGAACTCAATGTAACTAAGTATTCCCTTCATTAATAATGCCCCATCCATGGGTGACTTTGTGAGGTCTACTGTTCACAGAACTACTAGTAGAAAACTTAACGTGTATGGCGTTGCCTTGAGGCTGACATAGGTACCAGCTGTTCCCTGCACCATATTTTCAGTGACCACTTGACTCAAGGAGGTTCACTGAACCTCTTTGACTTGACTATAGTCTGCAAGATATTTCTTGCTACACAGCGGTAGGGAAGCGACTTCCCCTTCCACGACAACATAGTACTGTAGTGGAATCTAGAATGACGAGTTGAGCTGCGCAAAACTAGATGCCTTTGTTATTGTTATGCAAAACTCTGTCTTTTGTTATTGTGATGAGCACATCGTCCGACTCTAACTCTCCTCATAATACAATACAATTTGTTCCACATTTGCTTTTAGCCTATTTGCAAGTCGTTTCCGTTCAGTTTGTATTTTCTTCTTTTACTCTTATTATCACTTTTCTGTTTCTCTTATACTATGCTATTATTCCACTATTGATGTGATCGTCATGTGCTGCAGACGCTGCAGTTATACTATTTTGAAAGAAATATTTTTTGCTTGCCCTCTGCGTTTTTAACTGGCTTGGGACAGTCATTGTAAAAAGAATAGAACTGAGATTTTCTGTGTTCTTTTTCAAAGGCCGCATTACAAGCTATTTACAATATCTACATAAGCTTTACATCAGTCTGATTTATACATTTCGAAATATATACAAAATTTACAATCTTCACATGCGCTACAGGCCTTTATCACAATTACATATTTACAGCTAGAAAATCATAAATGTATTTGTAATGTAATTTTTTTATAATTTCAACCAAATTAGGAAAGAATACGATTTGGACATGTGTCTGTGTTTTCACCTATCAGTTTAATTATTGTAATCTATCTTAATAATTTTTCATGTCAGTCACTATCACTGTCACTTGATAAAAGTCTTATATCTCTATTGAATTCCTCATCAGAATCTTCATCCTCACTTTCTCCATCAGTTGAATCACCCTCAACAAGTGATATGAACAGTTCGTCAACTGATTCTTCAACTACA
Source organism: Sogatella furcifera (assembly GCA_017141385.1). Taxonomy (NCBI): domain Eukaryota; kingdom Metazoa; phylum Arthropoda; class Insecta; order Hemiptera; family Delphacidae; genus Sogatella; species Sogatella furcifera. Next base: position 15,180,698 of record CM029554.1, read on the forward strand.
ATCTCTTTCTCCCAATACTCTAATGAAATTTTTTGACGTGATTCATGGCATTTGACCAATCCTGATTCGTAATTTCATTGATTGTTTGTTAGTTTCTCCACCTCTTTTATTGTGAAATTTTTATTTCTTGATGCTACCTTTCCTTTCACATTTGCCCGAATAAGTTCAATTGGATTAAACTGGCAGTGGTAGGGTAGTTGTCTTATTACTTTATGTCCACGTTCTCTAGCCATTTCATCAATTTCATACTTTTTTCTCAAACTATTATTTTTTACTATTTCTAAAAGTTCGCTTTTTCGCATATTTTCCTCAAAAGGTGCTTCATTTTTTCGTAGCCACTCACAAATTGTATTTTTGGTCGACGATTGTGTTGGAGCTTTATTAAGCTGTACACTGTGGTAGGGTGCATTGTCCATTACAATCGTGCTCCCAGCCTCGATATTGTCCATCAATTTGAGGAACCATTGTTTAAATTTACTGGAATTCATCTCTTCATGGTAGTCAGACGTTTTTTTCGATTGAAATATCTCCAAACAATTAGGAACAAAGCCTGCGCTTGAACCGGCATGAATAATTATCAGTCTTCCTCCTTTCCCACTTGGTTCCTTTCTTGACGACTGGAGTGTTCCGTCTGACCAAGAATGTTGTACTGTATGGCCTGCATTTATCCAGGTTTCGTCGAGATATATTATTCTGCCATATCTTCGGCCATGACAGAGCGTAAAAAATTCTATCGCCAGTTGATGATATCATTTCTCTCCATCAAGAACTGGCGATTATTTATTTTTCTCCACCGAAATCCCAGTTTCATCAACACTTTTCTGAGTGTAAACTGACTGCCATTGAAAAGATTATTATCAATGAGCGATTTCATAAGCTTTTTAAGAGTTGGAAGCTCCTTTCTCTGATAATATGCATGTACGTGTCGCCTTATTGCATCTTCTGAAAAATTGTCCAAACAACTTTTTGGACTTGGTAGAGCTCGATGCTTGCCGGGCGTTTTGATAATTGTTTCTTTACGTATTCTAGAAACCGTAATCCTGTGTATTTGTAGCGCATCCGCTACTCTCTGGCTTATCTGTTTTACAGGAAGAAGGGGGCCATTGTTATCGGCTTCCCTTACAAAATAATCATGAAGTCTTTTAATGAGGAGACGTGATTGAGAATTATAACCTTTACCCTGGCCAGCCTTTGCTGCACTACGCCTTCGTGCAGACGACATTTCAAAATTTATTTTTTTACAAAATAATTCACAGGAAGGAAGTAGGCAGGAACATAGGGAACGCCAAGAGAGCGATCATGGCATTTTTGGATGAATATAAGGAAGCTCCTGATAAGAAAGGTGTCTGACGGTTGGGGGGAGGGGGTTGAGAAGGATTCAACAAATGAATTATTATCGCGCTTTATGAAACAAGAAATAGGTAGACGGTTATAAATATCACGATCACAATCACAAACCATAGAACGCAAATCACAGAACTCACTACTCACAACTTCTTCGCAGGCCTACTATTTGGATGACTGAAGACAGCAAAGAAGTGATACATTCACACAAAATATACCTGCGGGCTCGGAACGTCAGTAAACGACCTTGTGCCAAACGACCAAATGCCACCCGAAAGGAGGGGTGGAGGGGTGAGCTGGAGAGACTTGTGACGCGAGAGCTCTCTCACACCCACTCGGTAAAGCCGAGGAACGCAGTTAGGTAGTAGGGGAGATTAGTAAAGGACAGAGTATCCGGCCTCTCTCTCTGAAAGAGAGGGGCAAGTAACAAGAAATATCTCGCAGACTATAGAGACACTGCTTGGGCCGGTACATGTATGGGTGATGGAAATTATATTGAAATTCCAACATCCCGTCGAATTGAAGCTAAATAGAATAAAAAATAAAGTAAGTTAGTCACCTATTGAGCTACCCACTAAATACAAAATAGATGAATGACAATTTGAATTTGCCTACATAAATGCATGAAATGGTTGCCAAAGATGGTCGTTGCTATAATCAACCAGATGTTGGCTAGCTCACTAATATAGGGGTGTCTACCAACTGACCCGATTCCCTTTGACCCAACCTACCACTAGACCCAATTTTCTAAAAACGAGAAAAACCAGAAACCACTTGACCCTATAGTCATCTGACCCGACACAAGGTATATAGAATAGTAGAGGTGGGGCAGAGTAAATCAGAGCTGACTATGATACTGACGTCACGGAGTTCCTCTGGTCACAAAATTTAGCATTGATTTTCTTATCCTTGACAAAGAATTGTACGCTTTTTTCAATTTACAAAATACAGAATTGTTTAGTAGATAAATTTTTTATATGAGTTTGTAGGGAATTTCAAGACCTGCATTTTGAGTGATTTAAATCTATATTTTAGTCAAATTGGACCCGACACATCATTTGCCCCAATATTAAGAACATCACAAAACCAACAGACCCAATTGTCATCCGACTCAATCGACGACTGACCCAATTACTGTGCCGCTCTCTCGTGGCATAGTTTATGATGCTCAAAACGTCAATGCCTTCTTGATGAGAAGGCATTCTCATTATTGGGACTGTCAACTGTCAAACGAGTAACACTCATCAAGAAGGCACTGATGTTTTGAGCACCATGAACTATGCCACGAGAGCGCAGCACAGTAGTTGGGTCAGTTGGTTTTGTGATGTTCTTAATACTGGGGCAAATGGTATGTTGGGTCAGATGACTATTGGGTCAAGTGGTTTCGCGGTTTTCTCGATTTGAAAAAATTGGGTCCGTGGTAGGTTGGGTCAAATGGGAGTTGGGTCAGTTGGTTGACCCCCAAATATACTGCACCACAGAGAAGAAGAATGTTTCTTCTTCTCTGTGACTGCACCCTAAAGGTAGGACTTGGCTGGTGCGGAACGTAACGACCGTCGGTCGTTGCGTAAAAAAATGGCGGACTGCTTCTGTGCTAAATCATAGGACCGATTTCGTTCATGACCGATTCAACAGCCGCATTCGATGACGACCGTACTTCTCCAGATGCAGTCTTCCGATACGAGCGTCTCGTGTCTCGAACATGATCGTTAAGGCGCCTCCATACATGCGGTATTTGGGAAATACCGAACATTTGGTGTTTGGCGAACAGTTTTGCTTGCTATTTCCCAACTAACGAACACACATCTCCACACATGCGTGGTTTTCCGAGCACGTATTCGTACTGGGAATGGCGAATCGTCAACCGAATAGGTGACATTTTCAAGGTCAATAATGTCAAAATAGTGTCGAAAATTTCAACTTTCAAAAATCTAACACTATGGTACTAATTTCAACTTACATCTTGGTATTGATTGAATATTAATGTTTGTAGGAATTTTTAAAACATTTAAAGAATCAAGATTATAATTCAGTAACCTGAAACGGGCTGGACATTCACTAGTTTTCAATATAATATTTGAATTGAATTTAATTCAATTTCATAGTATCAAAATTGATTATATCACTTAAAAATCATTCACAGACTGTAATTTAATATTTATCTTGTCTAAAAAAATTATGTATTAAATTAATACATAAGAAACTTTTCCTCAATTGACTTAACCTCAATCTACATGCAACAACAGACAACAAAATTAGCCGAACATGAAGGCGAATGTGTGGATGGGCAAAAAGTTCGCTATTTGCCGAATATTCGTCCACTTTGATGTGTCCAAAAGACCGACAATGGACGGAACACACAAACATTTGTGTTTGCTATTTCCCAAATAGCGAACACTCCGCTCCACACTAGTCGTGATTTGGCGACTAGGTGTTCGGTGTTTCCCGAATAGCGCATGTATGGAGCTGGCTTTACGTTCCGCACCAGTCAAATCCTACCTTTAAAGTGCTTATGGAAGCCTGGTAGAATGGGGATGACATAATCAACTATACAATCTCTAATTTTACATTTAAAGTCTGGTTTCAATACCAGGCTACCAGAATCAAGGAAGACTTCCGCTGAACTTAGTATTTCCCAGGTTGGCTATCAGCTGGCTAATTCACAAGCTATTTTAACAAACATCCAGTAACCATGGCAACCGCCAATTAGAGAAAATTTGAATGCTTGTCAAAGATGGCGGTTGCCATAGAAAGTAGATGTTTGTCTGCAGAAGTAGTCAGCTGTTATCCAGTACGGGAAAGATGAAATTCAGTGCACTCATTCTATGTTTCTAGAAGCCTGGTAGAATAAGAGTTGACAATCACTAATTTAACATTTGAAATCTGGTTCTAATACCACGCTACCAGAAACATTGAAGACTCTCACTGAACTTAGTATTTTACGCACTGCTGAACAGCTGACTAATTCACCCAGCTGGTCTAACAAACGCATAGTAACCAAAGCAACCGCCACTTGCGAGGGAGTTTGGATTTTTGTTGTCAAAGATGGTGGTTGTCATAGTAACCAGGTTTGTTGAAACAGCCGGAAAAATAGTCAGCTGTTAGCCAGCGCGGGGAATATGAAATTCAGTGCATCTATTTCATGTTTCTGGAAGCCTGGTAGAATTAGAAAAAAATGACATTTTCAACTCTACAATCACTGCTGATTTTACATTTGAAGTAAGGTTTCAATACCAGGCTACCAGAATCAAGGAAGGCTTTCACTGAACTACGTATTTTATTCTTCTTCTTCTTCTTTTGATGTTCATCATAATTTTATCTTTCCTGTCGATAGATAATATCTTTCCTGTCTATGTTTACGAAGTTAGATGTAGTTCTTCCTTTTGCCGCTAGATGGCAGAGGCTGCCTACTAGCATTACAGTGGCTTGATAAAGTCACTGTAAAGTCACTTATCAAGTCACTGTAACTAGCATCTAGACCGCGGTTCATTTGATAGATTTCAATTTGGCTCCCCTTACTTTTTGTTTATTGAATTTTCATGTACTTCAGATGCGTTTTAAGTAAATTGAACATCAAATTATGTGTAAATTGAGCCGAGAAATCGAATGAAAATAGTTTTAGAGTCGTAAATATACTAGTTATGGCGTAATCACGAAAAAGGCTTGAAATTTTGTGTTTTTTCCCAGTTATATAGAAAATTACTTGAAAGTGCACCTTGAAGCATGTTTCAGACGATTTCTCAGACTATTTTACATAATACAAAAATTGTTTGAAACCTTCATAGCACCAGGAAAAATGAAAATAACATTGAAAATTGACATCTTTGAAGGGCTCCAGTTTGATAGGGATTGGTTTCCGGATATAAGTTTATCAGATGTTCCTATCCTAGATTTTCAAGATAAATATCTTCCCAAAAGAGAATTGTGATAAAATAATTTTTCAATTTTTTTGGATGTTTTATTTCTTTCTGAAAAACCTATCATCCTACGTCTTTGGGCATGTTCTCAATAGATTCCCCATACAATTTTCTACGGTATAGTCATTTTTTCAAACCTTCTCAACCTCCAAAAATTTCAGGTTAATCGATTTTAGATTTTTTTCAAGGCTGTGCATTAGGGATGTCAATCCCGGGACTGATTTTCAATCGCGGTATTTCGGGATTATCAAATATCAATCCCGGGATCCCGGGATTGGCAAAAATCAGTTTCATGCATTTTTAGCCAATTGTTTCTCCTCAATTACATGTTGAGCATGTTCAGTAACAGTGTATAGAGATGAAAAAGGGCTCATTATAGAGGGAGAGGATATTATTAAAATGGAAAAATACTGGGGATTCCCAAGTTGGGAATAATATCAAATCCACCCAGAGTCTTGAGAACTGCCTTACACGATTTGCACTGAACACTTTTTCCGTCTTTGGAAGTAAGAAAATGATTCCAAACTGATGACTCATCAGAGTCTTTTTATGTAGAACAAAAACACTTTAATCCTCCATCAGGAAGGGATAGAGTTCACACTTTAATCACTTCAAATTCTGTAAATTGAATTAATATCACTTAAATAATATTAATAATAAGATAGAATACGTTTTGAAAAACCGTGTAACGTAACGCAATACCGGTACAGTACCGACCGAACAACACGAAAGCTGAACTACTACTAAATGAGATTTCATAGAGCCAACTATATTTACTTCAACTAGATATTCTACTTATGATAGTATGATAGAGAAAGAAAAAGAAGAAAAATAATTATAGACAGAGAGTGAATAATAAGTGCTTGTTCATTTCTGATTTCTGAGGTCTTTTCAAAGTTCTGAGTCAGTAGCGTAGCCAGGGGGGTCCAGGGGTTCCGACCCCCCCAAATTTTGGGCAAACCTTCATGTTTGAACTCTGTTCCTCTGATTGAGAGACGACTAAGAAATTGATGCAGTCCACACAGAGGGTTCATAACAGTAATGTTCACTGAACTTCTCAGGCTGATTCCCTACTTAAGAATAATGGAAAAATTTCTATGAAAATGGGTTCCAGTAGCGTGGCTAGAGGGAGGGTCCAACAGGGGGTGTAATGAAAATGCCCCCTGAACTGATCAAGTGGTGTTAAAAAAGCTCATTGCTGGGGGTTGGAATGGTTGAAGTGTATAAAGCAGTAGCGTAGACAGGGGGGGGGGTCCGGACCCCTCCCCCCTGAATGAGAGACGAGGGTATCTCTCATTGATACAGTTTCTCATAGATTCAACTATCATTGAATCTGAAATTGATACAGTCCACATAGAGTGTTCATAAGTGTTCACTGAACTTCTCAGGCTGATTCCTTATACATTAAAATAACGAAGAAAATTCTATTTAAGAACATGGGTTCCAGTAGCGTAGCTAGATGGGAGGGGGGGGGGGTGTCCAGGGGCTCCAACTTCCACTCAGTTTTCCCACTTGGAGCAAACTTTTGTCTTACTTCTTTGTCAACTGACCAAGTGGTGTCCAAAAAGTGCAGATTGTTTAGGGTTAAATTGCATAAAGCCTGCATCTGTATTATTAATATATCTTATAAAATGGAGCTCTATAATGATGTAGAGCTTCAAGATCTTGTACTGGAAATACCCCCTGACCCCCTGAACTGATCAAGTGATGTTAAGAAAAGCTCATTGCTGGGGGTTGAAATGGTTGAAGTGAATATTGCATAAAGTTAATAATCTAAATAATACTCTAGATGATCAATTATTCACTAGTAATCTTCAAAGACAGAGCTCTCAAACGCTACTTTGGACACAAAAAATCGCACACATAACAGAACTCTTGATGCTCAGGAACAACAGATGCTCAAAATATTCCGATTGTTAAGTTTTGAGCTGTATAAAGAGTGAATCTTAATTATTAATTTCTCTTTGACAATTTTGTTACAATGCTATTTTGGACACAAAAATTTGCCTAAAAGTTCCTTGAACTAACCAGATTGAATAATGTTGAGGATTGAACCATATAGGTAAAGTAAATTTATTTATTTATCTATTTCATGTACAAAAATCTACAAGATGAGGAAATAAAAAGCAGGCTATCGCCCAAAACCTCTTCTCTCCCCAATTTCGTATTAATGAAAAAAGAGCTCTAAAACGGTATTTTGTACTACGGTACATAATTTTAAAATTTTTCCGGGGCCCCCGTTCTTTGGGGGAGGTCCCCCAAACCCCCTCCCTCATTGGCTTTGGACCCCCCCGAAATCGAATCCTGGCTACGCCACTGTTCTGAGTGCATTTCAAAGAAATGACATCAGCACTATTGCAATTATTGCGCCGTCTAGACTGGTAATTGTGGTGGTGTGTAAACAGAAACAATCATAGAGACATAACAACCGATCAACAACAATTCTGCGAGAAATGCGAATTCTATTTAGTCAGTACAGAGTCCAGTTGGCTATACAGTATAATGTATATGCAACTGTAAGCTGTGCCTGTAGAATAAATGAGTCAAACACTTAGAACAATAAATTATGCAAAACTCATATTCATCACGTAAATTAATTCTATATTGAATTGTTTTTGGAAAATTCCATTTACAATTTCATGTTTTCTAATCCCGAAAATCCTGGGATTGACGCTGAAAAATCCCGGGATTGTTAGGTATTGAAAATGGATCGGGATCCCGGGATTGACTTCCCTACTGTGCATCCTCTGAAAAAACTTATCATTCTGAAGCTTGTAGTGCGTTCCTTGTTATGAAAATGCACTAGGACCTAGAAAATGAACTGAAGAATCGAATAATAGTTATTTGTGTAACTAGAGCGTAAAGTGACAGATTGCTGCATCGAGAGAAACAGTTTTTTTCACGAGCCGTAGGCGAGTGAAAAACGTTTCTCGAGTGCAGCAACAACACTTTACGGTCGAGTTGCACACTAAATTTTTCCTACAGTTACCATTATTAGGCCCCTGTTATGAGTGGATGAAAATAACCTGGAATTTTCAAATGTTTTATTGTAGCCTACAGTAATTTTTCAGTATTTTTTGTCGTAATCTTCATAATTCATTTCATCTTTATATTCTTCATAAAAATTATGTAAAGTATCTCCATCTTACAAGTTTGGGAAATTGAAGATGGCGGAATATTTATTTTTTAAATAATGGGAAGGTAATGTGTTGATACATGATTTCAACAAAGATTTTCAAAACGAAATAAATAGTGAAGCAAGCAAGTGGTCCTATCAAACTGTTTTTTGAATATTAACTTGATAATTAAATTTATATCATGAATTATATAATTAAATATATATATTTAAACGGTTCAAGAAATTGATGTGTCGTTTTCAGCAAAAAATTTATTCTCAAATTCTGCATCAAGGTCACGTACAACATTAAACCCTTACCATTTCCCATTGAAAAACCGCTGAGAGAACAAGCTGCCCAAAAAATCTGGTGAAAAATTAAGTTGGTGAATGACTGTTATTATTAATGATTGCTATTGTCAGGACAATATAAAGTTGTCTTCGGAAGCAAATTAGTAGAGCTGATTTAGTTGTTGTTTCAATTTACTCTTGCAGGCAGCTCACTGATTGTCTAGAAAGAGCTGAGAATCAATAACCACCGTAATTTTACAACCAATTTTTTGGTGAAGCGTATCAATGAGAGCGCTCTATCGGGAGCGCTCTGTCTCTAATATTACATCTAGTGACTGTTGTCTCCAGTAGAAGAGTTCGCGCAAGCTGGGAAGATTCGTCATTACAGTACACTTTATATTATGACAGCGTGTCTTCTCAGCATGCGCAAACTTTTTCCAACTGAAGCTTTTTGCAAAAGCCACTAGGACTAGAAGATGATATTATTCATTGTTATAATAGCTGTAAAATTAAGTTGAAAACATGAAATAGAGATGATCATTTTCACACACTAATAAAAATTTATTTACATCTCATTGGATATTGATAATTCTCTTGATAATGTTGATTATTTTCATGATTATAATATAATATAAAATGTTAAAGAAGGTGTTTATTATTTATTGTTGGTTATACTGATATTGAATGTACAGCTGGTGCAGTTATTAATTACGATACCAGCTGTAGCAGACGAAACTTCTTGAGAATGCTGTGATTCAGTACCGGTATGAGATTGAGTTGTTGATGTTGCTGTTTGTTGTATTGCTGAGGTTGGATGAGGCTTATTGGTATTTACGTGACTATTTTGACCAAGAATCATTGTTGCAGTTGTAATTTTTGAAGTTATAGATTCTTCTACATATCCTTCTGCCACAGTAGAACTCTTCCACCCCCCGTGCCTTTTCAATTGTAGGATGTCACCTCCTGCTTCAACTAAAAGTGTAGCCGAAGTTCTTCGGAAACAATGTCCAGTGTACAGCTGGGGATCAGCCAATTTCAAAAAAGTAGCTACATCGGATGGAATTTTCCCTATTGTGTTACTACCCACAGGCTGTCTCGTGCATAAACCATTTCTAAAGTTCAAAAATAAACGACCTGTGCTGGCAATGTTCACTGGCCTTAATTTTAAGTAGTCTCTGAACAATTGGAGATAATCAATGTCACTTTCATTATCGTTTGTGATTGTGAATGTGCGACTTTTGTAGTTCTTACTCTTCAGTATTTTTATGATCAAAACATCACCTTTATCGTCGATGTCTTCAACTCTCATCTGGGTAAGTTCGTCACGCCTACACGCACCTGATATACCAATTATTAATACCACTTTCTTCATTAAAAAGAAATGATTTGGAGCTTTTTTAAAAATTGTTCAACTTCACTCTTTGATAGAATCTTCGACTTCTTAGGTACATAGCCTACAGCATTTTTTTCAAAAAAGCAATCACTTTTTTGAACCTACTTATATCAATATCATTTTTTATTTTTATGGTAGACTTCAACATTGAATATGTGCTCCAAACTGTCGACGGGCTCATGTTTTTGGATAGTTCGGAAAAGTAGGCTAATAACACATTTTCACTTATTCTAGTAACTTTCTTCTCAATGCACCAAGAATTGAATTGGTTAAACTTATGTTCGTATATTTGTTTGGATTTTTCGGGAAGCAGGCTGAGCGAGTTCGCAATTTCTTTCAATTCCTCCGGAGTGCTGGTTTCGTTTTCTTCATCTTCACTGAAATCCATTATTTTTTACAAGAAAAATCAATTGAAATAAGTTATACTTAAAGATCGAGCGCAATACGTTAGGTTAGAATCACTTTCGCTTTCCGGGAGCCGGCATCTGGCTAGCGGTCGAGCCAGTGTTGCCAACCTAATTTCGGATTCTGAATACGGAACGTCCATTCAACGTGCTTACTATTTCGTGTTGTTAGGTTCTAGGTGGGAACGCGTAAAATACGATTTTACGCGTTGCATTTTTCATTTTACGCACTCCTCGAGAATGTCCAATTTTACAAACTAGATTCAGTGCGTAATTGGCACTTTTTGAGGCAACTGTAGGAAAAAATAGTTTTAAGCATGTCAATTACGTGGTTTTTGAGAAATGAATGTAGGCCTACTAATGAAAAAACTAAAAAAAATCATTAAAATGTTGCGGTTTTCTGACAATAACTCGGAAACCACTTCAGTTATGAACTTGAAACTGGTCTCAATCGATTCTTCAGATCATTTCCCATTTTTCAGTACCTGACTAGTCACTTATTGAATCTTATTGAATAACGCCAGGAAAAAAAATTGTGAAATATTCACCAACTTTCAATGATTTATTACTTTATAACGGTGCAATTTCGCGCAGTGGTCCTTCAGATGCCCCTATTCTACTTTTTTGTGAAGATTCTCGTACGATTTTTTTTCTTTTACGATATTTTGAAGTTTAATGGGCTTAACCAAGTGCGCGCGCGCGTGCTGGACTTCTATTATTATTCTTCTTCTTCTTCTTCTTTCGATGAATATGAGTAATTTGTCTTCAATATCAAAATTACGGATTGGTTTAATATAATCACAAGAATTATATAACTATCTTATTTTCTGTAAATTTTGAAAGTCATGCTAATTCTATGGAGGGGAAACGCAACAACACGTTTTCATCTTCATATCTTTCAATCTACTATGAATGCACACTAGGTAGAATCAAATTGAGTAATTTATAACACTTTTATTGTTCCTTAATGATTAATATATTCACAATTATAGAAAGTACAGAAATTGAAGTGAATACTAATGGTAGAACAATAGGCCTAGAATAGCTGTCAAAAGTAGCACCAATAAAGAAGACTCGAGTGATGATGCGGCTCCATAAAATCCTCCATAAACTTGAAGATTTGCTGTTTCAATGCTGTATTTACAGTAGTCACCATCTGAAACAGAAATAAAAGTTTTAATAATTTTTTTTGTAGAAAGTGATTAATTATAAGCATATTGTCACGCCAATTTCATGATGTAGAGTATTAAAAAATTATCAAAATTCACTTTGTGATTACTTTAATTTACACCTATTTATTTTTTTGTCAATGGCTCAACAGCCCATGAAGGGCCTAGGCCTACCAGCTGGTTGCCAGCTTCACTCCACTATAAATGTTCCAAATTCAATGATTTTGGTTTGAAACTATTTCTACACTTTTGTTAAATAGTGGAGTATCCTTGCCACTCCACTTCCTAAAAGTGAATTTCTCCATTCAATTAGTTACACTAGCCTACTAGGCAAAGCTGTACGGTACTACTATAGTCTGTCCAAGCAAAGAAGACACCCCGGCAAGACTGGAAAACGACCCAAGCCCGGCCAATACTGGCCCAAAAGCCATAAACAGAACCCACAGTCCCCGAACCAACACTGACCGAGCCGAAAAGCCACCCCGCACCCCGCCAGAATGACCTCCACGCCCGGACAGACCATACAGCAGGCGAATAATTATCAACCAGAATAGAGGTAACGTTTGGTTATCAGCTTAACAGGTTGATCCTCTCGACCATAAGCCAGTTTCCGTAACCAAGTGACGGCGCAGAACATCTCTGAATAACTTAGAGTTTATCAGTTGGATTTAGAGTGTAATGCAACAATTCATATTCCTCCAGACAGGGGAACGACTGACTATCTTAACTAACGAGTAACGACAGCCAATCTCTAAAAGAAGGAAATAGTCGTCTGTGCTTCTTGGAAATGTAGTCTGATGTTTTATGTAGAAATCGCATTCTCTTTATCATTATTCATCATATCATTTATTCATAATATGGGGATCGAGAAAACAGACATAGTCCTCACTATTTCAATCCCAATTTATCTACTTATAAACTCAAGTGAATGAGAGCTTCACAGCTCAAATCAAAACAAACCTCATTGACAACTAGTTAACTCAATTTACAAAATTTCAGAAAATAAATCCAAGTATTAAAAACAATGTGAATAGATATAGCAAAGAAAAAAATGCTTTGAACAACATGATAGAAGAACACAATTTGGAAAAAAAATTAATTCAAAAACTAATAAAAATAAAATTTACACTTCAATCAGAGATGTTGTAGAACTTATTCATGATTTAGGTAAGTGAAAAGAATATAGTTTAGTTATATCATTATCTTCCACCCACTTTTTGAAAAATTTTACCACACCTGCTACAACCATGTTCCTTTTAAACTTGTATTTTTCAAAGCATCAGTTTTCCACTGACGATGATGCCCTGGGCATTGAAGTAAGGTATTTTAAATAAACTTTGTAGATCTGACAACCGTTGTTTTCATTTACCTAAATTAATAAAAATTACGTTCAAGTGGAAAGAACTGAAATAGATAATAGGCTTGGATAGTAATTAGTAATTTATCCATAATAAAGGAAGAATAATTTGTTCTTTATAATTATTATTAAATTTAATATCTACAAAGAATAATAAAGGTGTGCTTTTGAAGGCGCGCAGCGTACAAAGAATTGAGTTACAGTACTTTAAATGGGAACTGACTTGTTTTGGAGTCGTGCCATTAGATATGAGCACTACCACGCATACCATACATAAGAACACGCAGCGTGTTCCATAAGAAACGTAGTTTTCTTTGCACATTGGGAGCCGGCGTAGTTTCGTAAAGCACTCCTTAAGTAAGTAGCAAATTTCAATTTCTATTCACCCATGAGAAGGTCAGAGTTTTCACAGAGAATATTGGCTCCATTTATACTGATCAAGATAGAAATGATTTTATCATTTCAAGCTCGCACTCACCATAAGACCATCCAATGATTTCGCCCGTCCTGAGGTTCTCACTACGCAGCCATTCTTCCAGAGGACGGAAATAGTCTCTCAAAGCTCTGCCGTCAAGGCGCGATTCTCCAGTTGCTGAAAACAGAACCTCAGACCACGGCTCGGATGCCCCTTTTTCCATCAACCTCCTGAAACATAAACAAATATACAGTCCATATTTATAACGATACTCCAATTTCATTAAAATAATTGCAATATTTGAACAATCATTCAATTCATTAAGGTATGAATTGCATGTGTAAATTATTTAAAATTGAGTATCATCAGGACGTTGTATCGTAAGGTATTGTGTATTATTAGGACATACATTTCATATTTCATGTGTATATTAAATATTGTGAACTAAAAAAATATTGAAAAACTTCTTAATTTATTAAGAGGCATGAATGTCATTTAATTGAATCTAATTATGATTGATTACGTTCAACAATGTTCTATACATGTTCAATGAACATCTACAATGTTCTCACATGTGCTATACAGCAAGTACGTGGGCAATAAGAAGGGTGATGATGACAACTGTAGTTGGGACCGACGGCTTTACGCCTTCTCCTAGAAATGGGAAGGCTCAATCACACCTAATCAGGTTATCTAATAACTGTATTATATCAAATAGTAAATATTATTTGTGTTTTGGAGATCCTCGTGAAAATAAGAAATACAGGTATAGTCTGTCCAAGCAAAGAAGACAATCTGGCAAAATGACAAAATGACTCAAACTCGGTCAATATTGGTTGAAAAATTATAAGGTTAGTCTCAAATTGTATGAAACATTCTGGTCTTCAATTTGAGTCCAAATTTATAATTTTTTAACCAATATTGACCAAGTTGGAGGCATTTCCCCATTTTGCCAGAATGTCTTTTTTGCTTGAACAACATGAGATTGGTTTCATAAACTTATAGCAGTCCAATGAAACAGAAAGAAGGAAGACATCAATTATTATTTACTTCTTTATTATTACAATTTTCAACTTCAAAAAACACTTTTCACTTTTGAACCAACTGCAAGTATTTTTCCTTTGTCAAAGAAATTCTCATTATTAATTTAATGAAAAAAAAACAATACAAAAATGCAGATTTATATACTGTACATATACTTCATTCACTTGCAGACTGGTTATACAGCATACACTGGGTGTATGAATTCATTACATTGATAAGAATATTCAGATCTTAATGTTCTTGAATGTTTTTCTTTTCTGCAGGTCTACAGTACCTTTTGAAATTGAATAGTAAATAGTATAATAAAATTCAAGTATTGAATATGTACTATTATGCACATGCAGCTCATATGCAACACAGCACCTGATTATGATTATTCTTCTAACAATATTGTTATAGTACAGTTTAGTACTATTTTTTTTATTTTTGAATAATAGTACAGTAGTTTGTTCTGTTCAAGCAAAGAAGACATTCTGACAAGATGAAGAAATGACTCCAGCTCAGTCAATATTGGTTTAGAAAGTTGACAATTAGAAAGATCAGAATGTTTTCTTTAATTTTAAACCAAATTTATAATTTTTGCACCAATAATGATCGAGCTGGGGTCATTTTCCCATCTTGCCAGAATGTCTTCTTTGCTTGGACAGTCTATAGCACTGTAGTACAGTTTTGGCTACTAGGCTAGTGTAACTAATTGAATGGAGAGATTCACTTTTAGGAAGTGGAGTGGCAAGGATACTTCACAATTTAACAGAAGTGTAGAGATAGTTCCAAACCAAGATCATTGAATTTGAAACATTATAACGAGCTGTGGAATTCTTCTACTTAAACTGGTCTAATTGATCTCTATAATAGATTTGAAAGTGAATAAGTTCATTAAATTAGAGAATATTTATTGTAGAGCTTGTAAGAAACGTACTATTAATTTATACCAGTTGTATAATAGATAGGCTCGAAAACTCATTGATCTTTAATAAAAGACAATACTCAATAGGAACGGTGTACACTGTACACTATAATTTCAAACCTCAATAATTGAGGTTATTTATTGTAGCCTTATTTTAATTACAATTTTCCAAATCAATGTATTATGTCTTATGTACATTATATATTATCTATTGTCTAATGTCAATGTCTTATGAATATTGTTCTTATTAAACGTAAGTGTTTTTTTATAAGTATGTTGTATTTGATATATAACGCAGATCTATTATAATATGGTATTATATATTATAACATGTATATATTTTTTTCGCCATAATTGTATGTAATACACAACTTTCCAAGCTAGATTTGCGATTGGAAAATTGTCGTTTACAGGAGAATCAAAGATCAGCTGTTCTGAATGCAGGAATAATCATTTTGATGATTATTACAGCACTAGTCATCTTCACGATGATAATTCCAGCACTGAAAATCTAGCCCAGCTGTTTTTCCGAACTCTGACGTATGAATAAACGAGTCGAACGAGCCACCATGACAGTTCACTGTGTGCATTTGTGCTAGTGTTTTGTTAAGGTTATGTTGGCTTCAGTCAATGTTTTCAGTTGTTTGAGGTTTTAATAAATCCTTCGCAGTCCAGTATGACGAAAAAAATGTACATAATTCGTGTGGAAAAGTTTACAAACTCATAATTATTTTATTTTTTGCCTACAGCTTGTTTGGAGAACATAATTATTTGTATGTAAAAACGCCTTTCCATACTCATTATGTAATATACTATTATTTTATTTAATTTCTATTGAAATTGAATTGATGATTATAATATTATAAATTTCAATTGCAACATGCTTGAAGTAATAAAACATTACAATTTATTATTTATTCTAATTATTGGAGTTATCCATATAATATTTATTCATCCTTCATTTTTTGTCAATGGCACAACATCCCTATGAAGGACCTAGGCCTACCAGCGGCATATTCATACATCAAAAATCTTTATTTTACTTTCAACAAGCCAGGCCATTAGTAAGATTTTATCATTTTGACCATTAGTCATAAACCAGACCTTAGTCTAATAAGATTTTGTGGCAAGCATATTTTTCAACTGAGAAGAAGCCAAGGACATGCCAGTTTTTACCAAACAAACAATTCAACAACTTGAGGGGGGGAAGGGGCAAATTTATTATATTTTGCGGGAATGGAACCTGGATTTTTGAAAACACATATTTGTAATAAAATGAATTTATGGTGAGTTGAAGCTCATAAGCGGTTTAAACTTGAGGATATCTTGCTTAGTAATATGTTGGAAGAACATGTGTTTTGATATAATGTTACTCAGGACGTGTTTGAGAAGAATACTTACTTGAGAATGTTGCCAGCCTCCTTGCTGCGATAGATGTCACACTTGTGCAGCGGTTGCCGAGACGGATTCTGTCCCCATCCGGAGGCCAGGCACATGGAGCGATGCAGCTGGAACTGCAGCACTGTGCCAATAAAGTACCTGCAGACAAACAAACAATTATTGTACTTGGTCGAAAGAAGTTTGTAGCCAGTATTGATTGCTTAATTCATTCATCAATTTAACAATATTAATGATCAGCTGTAGTCACTTTGATAGAAGTTCATCTATTTTTGTTTCAACATTTTGAATGAAGTCTAATAGCACGTTTACACCAGAATGTTAATTCCACTTAAAGGTGAAAAATATGAAAAATCTATTTAGGATTTTAAAGGTTGTTGTAAAACTGAAAAATAACTAAAATGCAAGTAATATTAACTAAAATAATATTATGCCACGTCTACACCAGAATGTTAATAACATTTGTTGATAACTTTTGTATAATAAGTTATATAATATATAAGTCTATATAATAATACGTTATTAACAAATGTTATTAACATTCCGGTGTAGACATGGCATAATATTATTTTATCTACAGTTGTATTGATAAATTCCTATTCCAGTTTTACAATAGAAATCGAAATGACTACTATTTCAAAACGGAATCTCAGAACCGTGTTGTAATAAACGTTTTTTGATACAGGAGGAACTTTTTGATACAGTCCAAATTCCACTTTATGATACATTCCTTGTTTTGTTTTGAAATCAGGTGATAAAAAGTAAACAGTGTTCAACTAACCTCAAAATCAAAACTGCAACTGGGATTGAGTAGCCTACCAGTATTTTTTTGTCAACATTTCAATTTATGTATTTGAATATTTAACTAATTTGAATAGTCCAAAGTTTAAATAGTTTAATATACTTATAACTTTGTTAGTGAATATGTTAATAACTTTCACTTTTACAACAACTCTCACGATTTTGTTGCTTGTCAAATGCGTTTTGTGGTTCTGACTGATATGTTATTTTTAACATATTCAACAAGTAATAAGTTGATTATCAACAGTTCAAGTAGGATGAAGACAAAAGAAGTTAAATAAACGACGGTATGTTGAATTTTATAATAGTGTACACTTACAGATAGGTCTATAGCTTGATACTGGTCTGATACTGATAACTACACTGGTGGTCGTAGATAAAATAGTGTATACAACAATAGTGTATAGTGTATACAAGTTGTATTAGGCCTTTATAGCACTCGTGAGATATTTAGAGCACTCGCTTTGCTTGTGGCTCTAACTTACATCTCACCTCATGCTATAAAGGCTCCCATTATACAACCGTTGCATAAACTACTATTAGTTAATATTACTTGCAGTTAGTTATTTTTCAGTTTTACAACAACCGTTAAAATCCTAAATAGATTTTTCATATTTGCCACCTTTAAGTGGAATTAAGTTATACAAGTCAAAATTTATGAACAGTTCAAGTTTCAAGAGTTAGCATAACCTCTATTTTCAATAATTACTTCTCAAAATTGTGAAGGAGAGACGTTCTGGACTTGGTCTGTGTTTCAATCACATTGTAAGTTACTATTCTATAAAACTCACATCGAATTCACAGTGTAAAATTCACATACATAGTGTATTCACATTGAATTCTATAAATCTTATTATCTGGAGTACATCTCTCTGTATTATTTCTCTCGAGAGATCATACTTCAATAATTGAGATCAATAAACATCTTATTGCTAATAGATCAAAAGCCTTCATTTTATATTAATCTTCAGTAGCAATTAGAAAAACTTCAACCATACCTTTCAACACTATTCTAAGCTCTTTTATTGATAGTAGACTGTTCAGCGAACATGAAATCAATTACACACATTCTATCAAGTTTCACCATTGTCTGTTGATATAGTCTGTCCAAGCCAAGAAGACATTCTGGCAAGATGGGAAAATGACTCCAGCTCGGTCAATATTGGTTCGAAAATTATAATTTTAGTCTCAAATTGTAGGAAACATTCTGATCTACAATTTGAGACTGAATTTAAAATTTTTAAACAACTATTAACCAACCTGGAGTCATTTTATACATCTTGTCAGAATGTCTTTTTTGCTTGGACAGGCTATAGCCTACTATACTGAACAGTATTATTGATGTATTCGTTAAATGATCATAAAATCAATTACAGAGATCATATCAAGTTTCAACATATTATACAGTTGAGTCCCAATAAGAAGCAAGAAGCGATCTAATTGACCGCATTATTGAATCAGCAAGATGAGATAGTGAAGCAGAGGAAGATTTGGCCGCATTCTGTGGCAGAAGTTGCACAACAAGATGTAGCAGAAAATGACGCGTCACAAGTAAAAATTATGTATCGTCTGTCCAAGCAAAGAAGACGTTCTGGCACGGTGGGAAAATGACTCCAGCTCGATCAATATTGGTTCAAAAATGATAAATTTAGTCTCAAATTATAGATCATAAGGCTTTTTGAAATTGTAGACCAAGTTTATAACTTTTGAACCAATATTGACCAAGCTGGAGTCATTTTTCCATTTCAGAATGTCTTCTTTGCTTGGACAGACCATAACCGCGCCTTCTGCATTTTTAGAAGCTGCCGGCGCTGGTCAAAGCCTGTGTGGATTGTTTCATAAGGAATGCACGCGTCATAAAACGTTCAGTTCCCACAGACAGCTTTTTCCGAAATGCAATAAGGATAATTAGAGTAACTATTCAATGAATCTGGAACACTGCCTCATTGGGCAAGGTAAGTTGAGGAAAGCATCATTAGTTGTGGTATGGGATGATCGTAAATCAGCGGTCACCATTACAATTACATCAGATTTTCACCAACTTTTTTTCTGCTCTTTATGCCATTTATGGACCTTTATTTGCCGATAATTTACCTAGGTACTAATTCTACAATACCGGTACCAACAACCGAATGGAAGAATGAACGTCTCGTCCAATTCTACTCGAGTTTAGGCCTAATTATTTTTTGACAACCGAAACTAGTTGTGTATCAATGAAGAATGTTTTGTGGTCTACATTGGCCTACTACAAAGAACTCTCATGGACAATTTTATGGATATTTATCTGTTAATGAGCTACTAAATTTACACACGTGTAGACAACCAATGCTTATGGTTCATATTCAGTAAAAATTTTTCAAATAAGTTTTTATGAATAAATAAGTAAGTTTCATAATTAATAATTTTATTAACATGTAAGACCTATTCGCAATCTTGCCTCCTTTACAATCCCTTATTTGCCTTTTATTCATTCATTATTGTAATTATGATATTATTACAATATTCATACAATGATTGTATACCTGAAGCAACCATCAATAATTATCGAAATGGAATGAAATAGGTACAAAATTTGCTAAAAGATCCTCTGCTTTCTTTTTTCATTACTTATATAGGACAAGTTGAGAACATTATTCCTAATTAAATGATATATGATCATAATAAATATTGAGGGACACAATCATAATAGAGATAGAGTCAATACGAGATCTTTCCAGAGCAATATGAGAGGTCTGTATGAGAGAAGCAATTTTCTAGAAGACTCTTATCACCAGGAAAATCCATTATATTTCCCCAGCCATATGTGTTACTAATATTAGTCTGTCCAAGAAAAGAAGACGTTCTGGCAAGAAGGGAAAATGACTCCAGCTCGGCCAATATTGGTTCGAAAATTATAAAGTTGTTCTCAAAGTGTAGCATACATTCTTATCTACAATTCGAGACAAAATTTATAATTTTCGAACCAATATTGACCAAGCTGGAGTAATTTTCCCATCTTGCCAGAATGTCTTCTTTGCTTGGACAGACTATGATATTGTATTTGCAACACAACAACTAATTATCTCAAATCAGGCTATTAATCGCTTAATTGTTGCACTAATCCCGCCTGCTGTCACATGAGGACTGCTGAATGTGAACAACAGGAAGCCAATGCTCCGATTTGTGCAAGATCCGTTCCATTTGGAATGCCGGTTAAATAATGGACGAGTGTGTTGTTTATGTGTGACATGCGCTACCAGATACCACTAATAATATAAACGAGGATGTAGGGACTTCAACTTTTTAATTGGAATGCTCTTGCCCCAAGCAATGCACACACGTGATGTAACCAGTGCAACTTGTCTGTTTAGGTTGCTTCTTTTCGCGTTTGACACACTACAGAACACTCCAAGTAGGCATATAGTCTGTCCAAGCCGAGAATACATTCTGGCAAGATAGAAAAATGACTCCAGCTCGGTTAATATTGTTTCAAAAATTATAAATTTGGTCACAAATTGTAGGAAACATTCTGTTTTACAATTTAAGACCCAATTTATAATTTTTGAACCTATATCGACCGAGCTGGAATCATTTTCCCATCTTGCCAGAATGTCTTATTTGCTTGGACAGACTAGTTTATTATACCTATACATTAATACTGCACGCTACACGTAAAACAGTCCATGATGTCTATCAATAATACAACACAGTATAGTTAAATCCTCTATTATATCTATAGAATGTTACAACTAAGTAGTTCAATCAGTCTATTATATCTATGGTTTTCACCGACCAGACTGTGTCTACTAGTCTACTGCTTCACTTTTAACTTCCTTCCCGTTTTATGTTGAATCGCCACCATTACCTATAGACCTAGAGTCACGTCACACAGATCAAGTTAATTCTTTCCTCGCTATTATCAAACTTGTTCCTCTTATTCTAGATTGTTCTCCATTTGTATTGAATAGCATGTACTAATACTATTTCGCTAATGTATGTACGTGTTGTATAAGTGACTTCTAGTATTTTGTACAGTATTGATCTCTGAAGTGTTATTTTTTCAAGAAAAAAAAAATTAAAAATTCTATTGAATTCAATTTAATGAATCAGTATTCATTTTATACCCTCAAATATCCTTAATGATCTATAATGATCAACTGAAAATACAGTAATTCTCTATTAATTTTATACCGTTTAATAATAACTAACTTAATATGATTCAATTTTAAGTAATCAACTCGCATTTCACAAGCTCTATGATACAAGCTTACTTTTCTTGACATTCTACAGTAGATTCAAATTTGAAAGCTTAAATTCAGAATAGAAGATTGTTTGTCAATGGCTCAAAAGCCCATGAAGGGCCTACCAGCTGGTTGCCAGTTTCACATACACTCCACTATATAGCACAGGTGAAGAATCATCAACCAGTAACCAGTATACGTGTGGTTAGCACGTTGATCCTCTCAACCATAAGCTAACTTCCGCAACAAAGTGACAGAGCAGAACACCTCTGAATAACATCCAGTTAATCAGTTCAAGTGTGATGCAACAATTACTATTCATCCAGAGACGGGAAACGACTGACTATCTTTACTAATGATAGCCGCAATCTCCCAAAGGAGGGGAGTAATAATGATATACGGAATAAAAATATGGATAGCCCTAATAAAGTAATTAATGTGTCCAAGCACTTGGAATAAATTTACAGAGATAGTATAATTTTGATGCCCAGTCTCTGTACAAGTCACTATACTTCAACATGTATGATTGGATTTGAAACGCAATATTGGTCTATTTTTATGAGTTTATAATTAAATTGACTACAAAATTGGAACACTAGGTGGAATTGTGATGGAATAGGTGAAATAGGTGGATAATTATGACACAGTCATAAACACTTTACATACCCAACTCTACATAAACCGACCAAGTAGAAGTAGAACGAGCCTAAACTATTCATATTTATGGTTGGCAGACAGGAATAGTAAATGCTCCATAAAAACAAGCTTCCGAAAAATTAGATTAATAGTGAGTAATAAAAGTACAGCAGTAACTTACGGTAATAAATGGAAAAAGTTCAGCAAAATGACTAAATGTGAAATGACTAAATAAAGATGAAAATTAAAATTAAGTTTATCTCATAAGTTCTGCTCACAATTCCAAAAGGAATTAGATCACACACGGGAAAATAAATGGAGTTGAATTACTGCTGTGAAATCATATCAATTGATATTTCGATGTAATATTTAGTTTTGCATTCTAGTAGTTTGGAGAGCAATAGTCAAGAATATTGTGGAAAAAATTTCAAATCAAATATCAAGTACTGGTTTAGTAGTATAGTCAAGTGTTGGTTAATTTCAACATGAGTGTTTCAATTATTGTTTACGAGATCAGATAATTATTTAGACCTATATGTTTCCTTCATTTTAGGGCTACTTTATAACTGTTGTTTATATTAAATGTTAATCTTAGTACCCTTTTTCAATTATTTTTATTCATGCATAACATGTTTCGAAATAAACATTTAAAATAAACAATTAGACCTATATGTATTATTAGACTCGAATGGCCATCCAGCTTCTTAAAAGAAATAAAGAAAACAATATAAATTTATTCGACAAATTACATTATACTTATTGGGTAAATACTCAGACAATGAAGTCCAAAACGTCTTTTTCCCAAATGTTGATAAATTAATATTCAATATTGACTGTAATCAACTGAGAAATTGCTAATCTCTCCTGAGAGCCTAATCAAATTAAATTAAGTTGAAATCAAATTAATTTAATTATAATCAAATTAATTAATCAATCATGATAAATTAATATTCAATATTGATTGTAATCAACTGAGAGATTGCTAAACTCTCCTGAGAGCACAATCAAGTACTGAAAAAACTCCTATTTTCTGGTAGATAAAACATTTAGGAGTGAGTCCATTGCGTTTTGGGAAGGTAAGAGTTTTTTGTATAGCCTACTCTGTAAACTATCATTCTAATTTTGGGAATAAAGTTGGGACCAAAATCATGGATCATGAATTGATATAAAATAGTATAATTCATACAAGGGGGTTCAAGCGCCAACCATACGTAACAAGAAATAAATTAAAAATTCCAAGATACTGTGTATGAATGCTTTCAATTTTCCGTACATAAACTTGATTCACATGTAATTGAATGTATTTAATTTATTTGAATCGATAACTGTCGTACCAAATACTGTTTATTGAATTTTGTGTAACACATACCTTTCACTTTTGCAGTGAAAGGCTATAATGTTGTGGACCGTTACACACATGGATAAAAACCCTCTTGCACAGGCATATTGATTGATTATTGTCTGGTGTGGAAAACTTACTGGAGTCTCGTAAATTATTACTTTTTTTAGAAAATACCAAAGTTCGCAATTACTGGAGCAATCAACTAAGATTTAGCTTTTACTTGGAGTGGATTAGGAGAGACAAGGTTATTCATAGCTTTTTACATGTGTTGAAAAGCCCCGTTTATCAGCTACATTAATTTATTATCACATAGAATGATCATTATACGGCTAGTTGAATAAAATTATCATCAGTAGACTCAATTAGTCTACCATTTTTTACATCAAATGAATGTTAAAAAAAGGATTATCACCCAATACCATTGTCGTAATGCGTACAGAAGTAGGTACCGTATCTAAAATAATATAAAAATTACTTCAAGCACCAATTACAAGTAAAATTCTAGTAATTGAGTTGAAAAATTGATATGATTCTTTGATAATGTTTTGGTCAATTACGTGGATTTTAATAATATTATATGATATGAATTTTCTACTTTCTATGGACTGTTTGAACTTCGTATACTTCAAGATTCACTCTAAATGAGAAACATTGAATCTTCATAGATGCTGTAATAATTTAGGCTTTTAAAGATTAGCCAATCCGTCAACAACCATTCACTCAAATTAATATTCTATACGGTACCGTATTTGAATAGAAGAGTATAATTATTGAATTATAAAATTTTCTTTCGATAAATATGCTGGATACTAATACAATACAATTTAAAAATACAATACTATTTCAACAATTTTTTATTGACTAAAGGTGAAAGAAAATTTGAATTAACTTAAAATTGATACTGGAGTCAAGATAATCCGCGTAACCTCATTAAAGGTATACACCACACAAGAGACGTATAACAAAAAGAAGTATACATACAATATGCCTAAGAACACAAATGGAATTCACTTGTATAATATTGAATCTACATAGACCTTAAAAGATAAGAATATTCACACTTAATCGCTGTGTTAGGTTCCAGCAGTTATTAATTTAAGGTCTCAAGAAATCAGCCAATCACTCATCACCAACGTTTCAATTAGAATTGGACGGAAAGAAATTATACGTTTTGAAAATTGTGGTAATTGATAATGGCA
This sequence comes from Sogatella furcifera, assembly GCA_017141385.1. Taxonomy (NCBI): domain Eukaryota; kingdom Metazoa; phylum Arthropoda; class Insecta; order Hemiptera; family Delphacidae; genus Sogatella; species Sogatella furcifera. Next base: position 15,205,650 of record CM029554.1, read on the forward strand.
AAAAATAACTTTGAACTATACATCTAATACATGAAATAATTATATAAACAGAATTTCGAATACATCACTATCGAACATAACTTGAGTCAGTCGAGTCTAAAAAATAAAATGTCCATTAGAATTTATTGTTACTGATTATGACTCTGAAAACAACGAGAACACTGTAAGTCTGTAACATTCAGAAAATACATTAGGCTACATTTTTCAACATAACTTATTGACAAAATCAGCAACTACAGATCTACTAATTATTAACTAATTTAGAAAGTTATTATAATTTGTATTGTGTGGTCTCTGGACAAAATATTCTAGGAGAAAAATACCATCCCCCACAGATTTTTTTCAGCAAATCGAAACAGATTTTCCTGATTCTCTTTGCCCATTAACTCAACAACGACATCAATCAACAAGTGCATCAAGATTGTGGCCGTTGTTCATTGACTTGAATGGCCAATAAATATCCGCCGCAGTAAAAATGTAATTCGAAAGGATCGTTTAACCTTCTGAGAGGTTATAGTGAGCACGTTGAAACTATTCGCGTGGGCTATTTGCCCGTCTTACAAAAATATTGTTCGTGGGACCTTACCTTCTATTTGCTGATGGAAAATGGTATAGTCTGTCCAAGCAAAGAAGACATTCTGGCAAGATGGGAACATGACTCCAGCTCGGTCAATATTGGTTCAAAAACTATCAATTTGGTTTCAAATTGTAGGAAACATTCTGTTTTACAATTCAAGACCCACATTATTATGTTTGAACCAATATTGACAGAGCTGGAGTCATTTTCCAATCTTGCCAGAATGTCTTTTATGCTTAAATGGACTATAGACGTCCATACTCGTTCGACACCTCCCACGGTCGAACCGATTCAACAATCGAAGGTCGATGTGATCGTAATCGATCTTCGGCAGACGTTATTTTTATCGAAGAATGGACGATTTACGCGGGTGACGTTTTCTGGTACGATTAGGATGAAGCATCTATCGAAATATTCGATGCATCTTGACTTGTAGCCTATCAAGACCAAGGTCCAGCTTAGATAAGTGATCTACCAATCCAGTCTAGAGCTTTGTAACCACGGCTTAATTTCCTCTCAATGAGATGGATTATTGTATCATAATAATTGATGATGAAACTTATGTTTGTTTTCTATTGTTTAATCTTATACATGTATATCATTTTAACTGTGAACAATATCCTATATTCTTGATCATAGGCAGCCAATTCTGGATGGATGGTGTAAAAAATACTAAACAGTTGATGAAAAAGCAAAGAAGAAAACTACACCCACCTTAAGAAGAGTAATGTACAATTTTTTTAATTTATTAGTCGTCAAATAGTTCCTTTTATAGAGATTGTATAATCAGTCTCTATAGTTCCTACCAATATAGTACTTAGTAATACTGTAGACTTACTCTGTAGAATAATCTGTTCTTATAGACAGAGTCATACTTAGTTAATATTAGAAATTAAAATATGCGTGAAGTATTGTTAAGTTGGTTTTGATTTCTTAGATCTAATTTATACAATATGTTCAAAAATGTAAGAGCTAGTAATTCCTTTTTTGGAAACTGTACCTTGCAAAAAGCTTGAAATATCAACCTGATGATCAAGAGTCTATCATTCCTCTAAAAAGATCAACATCATTCCTACATACAGTACATGAATATCAATCAACATCCATCATTCCTTCGTTTCAGGTTTTGTCCAGCCCATGTTTCTAGACAATTTAGGTTTCTGTTGGTATTTTGAATTGAGCCATGTTGTCAGAATACGAAGATCGATAACAGTGTGTTCCAAGTTGCCAACATCCAAATTTCCCCCATATTATGTGAAATACCTCAGCCGAAACTTTTTCCACACATGAAATGCCACAAGTTTATGAAACTAGTTTGGTGACAACAACAATAAAATCGTCATCCGAAGAGATGTAACCGGGTTACAAAAGATTGCCAAGCAGAGGCAGAAGTATTAATACAACCCAGATCTTCAAATACTTTAATGTAATCGTATACAAAAACTTAATAATGAAATAGTTTATCAGTGGTTGTAACGTCTATCTTACAAAAAAATTATCTTTGAATCGGTTTATTTGTTAATTAATGTTTCTATGACGCAAAGATTCTTCACTGACTATTTTATGACAAGAATATCTGCTTCCTCTTTGTGATGCTAGAATGGAGGAGGAAAGAGGTAAGAGGTAGAACAGAATGATGAAATAAAGAACAAAATAAGATCCACGGGAAGAAGAGAATTCCATTAATTAACGATTACAATTGAAATTAACTCAACAATATAGAGAGAATCAACAAAGATTTTCCCAAAAACGCGTATTTTCCAATTTTAGATGAAAAAATAGTCAAGAGGTTATGTTGGAAAATGAAATTGATGACATGTTATGTTAGAATAAGTGAGAAGAATATGAAAAGACAATATTAGAAGAGAGAATAGAAAAAAGCAATGGAGGAATTTACGTGGAAGTGGTCAACATAAGAATCGATCATAAAAGTGAAAAATGAAAATTTAAAAAAGGAAATAAGAAGATTATGGAGGAAGAGAAGGTGGTGAATTGAAAAGACGAGCAAATAAAATTAGGAAAGTGAGAAAGAGAAGGAAGAAATAAAACCGAAGAGAAAAAGCGAAAAAAGAAGATCGAGAGAGAAAACTGGTAGAAATGGAAGCATGAACGGGGAAAAAGGAAAAAAATGGAAGAGATAAAGGAGAAGGTGGCGGAAGAAAATAGAAAATTTGTAAGATGAAGAAGTTGTAGCATCTAATAGTTATCTACTTTGAAACCCCAGCATCGAAAGAATAATAAAATGAAATAAATCAAATGAAGGAAAGACAAGTAGAATTGTGGCTCATATGAGCCCTCTCCTTCACCAACTCTTCATGCATATTTCTCTCACACACACATCATAGAACTAGCCACAGATGCCTGCCAACTTGCGCAATGATCACTGAGTTATGGGACAGTGTTGCACAATGCTGCTTCACTAAACTATACTGTACCAAAGAACAACCAACAACCATGGTAATGTACACTATCTATGCCTCTATGGTGACCACAGATGCTACTGATACCATATTCAACTCAAGAATTCCACTCAAAACATATACAAGATGCATATCTATATCATATTACTATACGTACATTTAAAACATAAAGACCGAGTTCAAAAGGTTTGATTATAGTAGGCTAATAATAGTCACAATATAAGATAAATATGTAATATTTTTTATACGTATGGATTATTGGAAACAAAACGATATTCATTGTAGGTTTGAATGCCTTGAATTAAGATGGTTTCAATTTTAATATGCCTGGTATATTAGAAAAGTTTTCGCTACCCTTTCTGCACATTCATATCAGTTGTATTTGTGTATATTGTTACAATATACATCACATATCATTGTATTGGTTACTGGCGGCTCGTGCCCACGAAACAGGTGTAGTGCTGTACAGTAAAAGATACAGGACACTTCACCTGTTTCGTGGGTACGAGCCGCCAGTACAATACTATATTATTGTATCGCATTGTAAAAAAAATAAATCTGCAACTTTGAGGATTGTGTAGGATAGCATATTCTATATATATATATATACATTGGTTATAGCTGACGGCAAAGAGTTAGGCGGTTTCGACTGCTCCTTGTACGCTTCAACAGCTGATGTTTTAAATTAGAGTTGTCATTTAGCTAAGCCTAAATTTTGGGATCAAAAACATTAGCTGTTTATAGGTTACATTACGTACAAGAGACAGGCGAAACCTTTGTAGTTAGCTACACCATACAAGACACTGATATGTGATGCACAATTCACATGCAGAAAATAGCTATAGTACGTCTTTGACTTGAGGGCTTAGTGTTGAATGAAATACATACATTGGTTACTTAATAAGACACAGTAGTATAATTCACTAGTTGAAGATATCTTCAGTGACTGTAGTGAGTGAGAACTACATATACACAGGACTGACTAAACACGGTCAGTCGGCAAGAATGCGATTAACATCTCAAGAAACGATGTCAGTGGTTCAGTTGTACAAAGCAACAAACATTGGTCGATAAAATAGTGAAGGGCTGCTGCGATTATAACTACTGTGCATGTTCAAGCCACTCACTAGACAAATGTATTGACCATGTGACCATAGACGACTATTAGGTATGGTAGTTCCAAGCTGACTTCATATTATGCACTAATATTATGAGACTGAATTGCGAAAATATCTTTCCTGTATTATTAGCATAATAATACAATACTGGGTAAACCCCTTTTGAATAATAAGTTGAGAATATTGATAGAGCAATGTATGTATTCTTATGCCTTATTCGGTGGGGAGTTCCAAAAAGAAGTTCCACCGGCACCATAACTTTAATTTCCGTCGATGGGAAATCATGGTATATCTTGATAAGATACATTGAGGTTGGAATTTTTAAAAGTTCTTCCAAATCAAAGAGAGTCCAAAAACATGAGGAAGATCACCAAAATCACCATTCACTATAAAAAAGTGCAATTATAAGTAATAACCTTCGCTCAAGTAAAGTCTCGTGAAAACAAAAAATGAAAGAATATTGATTATTTCCATCAATAAATGTCATGTTGATTGAGAGTCATACAACATCATGTCATAAATACTAAATAGAAGCAAGCGAGTTTCAATTCAGCTGCCGCCATTTTGAACTACGGTAAAAGCTCACGAGAAGCATGTCTATTGGCTGACAGAAGGAAGGCTCTGATTGGCCGAGCCTCACTACCTTGAATGCCTGCTATTGGCCATTGCTTCAATCCTACAAAATGGGAGGAGTTAATGGAGGTGGTACATGAATGGCCAAAATGGAGTAGAATCAATAAACTTTATTAAACCATGGTGAACAAAATGTCTGTTCTTCTAGTAATATAATTATGTCCCATTGTGTGACATTGAATTTTCATATCTTGTTCAATAAAAGCCAACTGTGAGATTTAAAATTTTGAAATAATCTAGCAAAGGAAGAACTAGGTAGGATGATAGTTCGATAGGTAGTTGAATGAAAACGAAATAAAATTACGTTGAACTAAAAAGACGTTGAGGTAAAAAATCCAAATTCAAGCCTGCAATTACTCAGGAAAGCAGTAACAAAAACTTCCAAATGAACAATTGATAAAAAACTTAGTAATATATAATATTTCAATAGTGGCTTACTTTGCAGATGTGAATGAACATCAAGTTCAGTCCACTTTTTCATAACATTTGTTAGAAAACAATCGCTAAGAAATCCAATCCATGCCGCTTGTGTTCCGTAATCAAAATCCTACCTTACCGTTGATTATCAACTTGTAATGAGACACGACATTGTAAGATAAGGCTAGGCCTACCTAAATCAAGTACTTAGCATGAGACTATGCCAAGTTGGACCAACAAAAACTGCTGCTATATGATCATTTGATCTCCGTGGCGAGGTTGGGCTTAATGTGAAAATAATTCGAGGGCATAAAAATGCTTTCGTCTTCAATTAGTTGGCACATCGAGAGCTCGACATACGGAAGAGCCTTGTGCAATGTTGATGAATTGAGAAGATTAAACCAAATAAACGGACAGAGATTACTATTGGTATATTAGGATAAACCTAAAAGAATTAACAGATTTAGTTCCATGTGTTCAATTGCTCGTACCTGAGATCGATTCAGGGTTCCTGTATCACAGGAAAGAGGTAGACTCACATCACATGTAGTTTTCTAAATTTTACTGATCCTCCATTCTATCAACTAAATTGGTCCTTCTATTCATATCTGGTGTTTGACATTCTTTTTCCTCTTTCACAGGTTTATACTAGTAAAAATTTATAGAACAGGTATCTAAATTTGTCGAACTCTCAAATCATAAGGAAAGCATGATTATCAACAATGAACACTGGGCCACACAAAAAGTCTCCAACTGTTAACCGGAATTGATTTTAGTGGTTATATCAGAACAATTAAAACAGAGGAAAGCGTACACATACGAACAGGAAATGAAAATATTACGGTGATAAGAATATGGTTATTGTAATTATTCACACAAACAGACATGCTATTTGGAACTGTGAGGATCTTGTTCTGAAGCAGGAAAGTGGAAGAAGTAAAAACTGGAAGTTATTACACTGCAGTAATTGAACCGAAGACATTTGGACTATTTTATTTTATTTTTTTGAGGGTGATGCCCACATGGGCTTTTGGGCCTGTGCGTGGGTGTTGGGAAGGATGATGATGAGAGATGAATGGACCTGCTGCTTTAGGTGGGTTCCGAACCACTGGGAACCGATTTTTGAGGCTCATAAATTGAATTCAGAGGAACCGGTCACCATTACCAGTACAACCTGTACAACAGTGGTAGCAGAGGCACGTCGCTTATTTAATCTCACCGATTAGACGACGCTCTCTACCACTGGGACAAACCGCTTCCCAAAATATATTTATAACAAATTATTATGGAAAATTTCGAAGCTGAATAGAAATCACTCTTGAATTTCTACTAATTAATTGAATGTAGATAGTAAAAACTTTGCTGACAGAATTTCAACGTATATCATGAATACTTCAAGAGTAGTTCTACGATCTTTCGTTAGTTCAATTGTTGATATAATATCTCGGTAATTTAATTAAATGGACAATAATTGAATATACAAAGTGTTAGAAGTAAAAACTATATGAGATTCAGATATTGTAAGGTATCATCTTACAATGCTGTTACCTTTATTTGGGCAATCAAATCGAAAAGACAAAGCTCATTGCTAGCTTCAACCCTAGGCCTCAATGAAATCGAAAGTGGCCTCGTACACTAGCAGTTATTTGAAGAGAAATTAAACCAACAGAATCTCATGGCTATTTTACAAGGACCGAAATTATTAATGTACCTCTATCAATGTACAACATTAACAAAAATAATAGGAACAATGACTCTGTGAGATTCAATATGAGCGAGTCATGTCTCATATTGACAGGATATGGAAGATGAGAGCCGAGTGGCCAAAAATGATCAGCTTGTGACCACATTCTAACGGGAAGATAACAAAACAACGGTAAATTATATAATCAACGTTTAAGGCAGTGATTAGATTATGAGCATGATTATGATGTGTGCGGGTTGCCCGATTTAATAGGCGAACAGGTTATTTATGCAGATGCTGCAGCTATGGAAATTAGGATGGTTGGAAGTGAGTAAAGTAGAGATGAGAAGAATAGCGAAGCATATTGAAAGAGTCGATGAGGAAGGGGAAAAGAAGAAGAAGAAGAAGAAGAAGAAGAGGAAGAAGAAGAAGAAAAAAGAAGAAGAAGAAGAAGAAGAGATGACAGACTATCTGAAAGAGAATAGACAAATTATGAGGAAGATCTTCTAAACGTTTGTTTCGATCAGAAATACGAAAATGAGGTAAATGGAAGAGGTCTGTGTAAGAGAGATAGAGGGAATGAAGAAGAATAAACGAGAGAAAAGAAGAAAAGAGAATCCTGACATAAGTGATGCCTAAGAAGATGGTCTGATTCATCCTTTCGCCATAATTTCTTTTCTATTCGCGTTCATAGTCTGGGATCAGTTACATAAATCTCAAATCATCACATCACATAACTCTGTGGTCCAGCTCAGTTGACATCAGTATCAAGTTTGCTAGCTAATAAATGAGGATTTATCTACAGAAATTCTACTTCTGATCAAAAAATACGGAAATAATGATAGTAATTGACTATTTTACATTTTAGATATTCTGAACATAGCATTAGAATTGATAAAGATAATGGCAAGACAATTAATAATTTATTTATCATGAAATTCTTGTTCACCTCATCTGAAGTATTGCTAATCTTCTAGAAATACGTATGATGAACAATTTAAAAGTATAGACTCTATTATTATAACTGTGATCCAGCTCAGTTGAAATCAGTATCAAGTTCGCTAGCTAATAAATGAGGAATTATCTTTGAAAATTCTACTTCTAATTAAACAATACGGCACGAAGAATAATTATTGACGATTTTCCATTTTAGATGTAGCCTACTGAACAGAATTGATAATTTATTTTTTGTCAAATTCATGTAACTTTGAATTTGAAGTATTGTTAATGCGAATGATGAACACTTTAAAAGTATAGACTATATTTAATATTATTCCTAGGGAGTAAGCGAGATACTCAATACGTATTAGAATAAATGCTTGCGCAATTCATTACAGATTTTAATTTCAATGGAGGTTCCAAAAAAGGCATTTGACCCATGTTTAGTTTTAAATGTTTAATTTTCTTATTAAATCAGGGAACTTTCAATTATTTAATATAAAATATCGACATCCAGTGACATTGAAAATGAAATTAGTTCAATCCAATAGGAAATGACATGAAGAGCCAATAAAACTCTATACCCTATTCACGACCACTTGAGACGAAATGAAGAAACTTTTCGCATGTACAGGTAGCTATTTTTGTTTGAGCTTGAGGAAAAGCCAAGAACTGTGTTGGGCTACAGCTGTTTGACTGCGGCCGACCGTCGTAGGAAGTATGACCTCCCTTTACCCGCACACACGAACAAAAAGTTTGTTTTTTTTCGTCTCAAGTGATCGTGAATAGAGTATAGTTGAATTGTCTTATTGACAATGTAGACCAGTAGAATGGATTCACTAAATATATCTTCATGGTAAGATAAATTTTACAATTAAAATTTGAATAGGGATTGTCTGAAACCATTGAATTACTTATTCAGTTCACAGTATTGTTGGACAAAAAAGTGCCTAAAATTTACAATTTTTTTCAGAAATTGTTCTGAGCATATGGAAAGACTATTATTCAGAAACTGAAAGATTTTCGACAATGTTTTAAGGTAGGCTGAAAATTTTGGGAGCTAGACATCAATATCGTTAAAGTAATCACTAAAGCGTAACCACAATGTTAACCACAATCCAAACCACAAAGCTTCTATTAATGCCTGCATAAGGATTACAAGAACGGTGATGCAAGCCTATTTGTAGAACACGTATTCAACTCATATAAGATATGTTCTATAATTGATGAATGGATGAGCTGGATAATTCAACTATAACGATGGAGTTCCATTACAGGCTATTTAACTATATAGTCCAGTTTGATTGACACTGAAATGGTTGGTGGGTGAAGGTTGGTTGGGGGTTGCATCAATTGAGGTTTTATGTGACTAACAGGGATTGATGGGGTTGAGTTATTGGTGTGCTTAGCGACCATAAAACCTCATAAACCCCAACATATTGCACATAAGTTTAGTTTAGTCAAATTTTTGACGCCCAAAAATCCTCTTCTAGATAAAAATTGAATAATAATGTCTCCAATTCCACCTGAAACGCTAATATTCAGTCATTCGGAAGTCGTTTGTCAAGAGTGGCCTTTCTTTTCCAATTATTGAAAAATTTATCACCTCTTACCTCTGTTCTATCGCATTGAAATAATAAATATATAACAATCAAAACCATTTTATGATAAAAATTGATCAATTCAATAAACAAATGGCAGGCTTCAACAAAAATCCCTCTCTTGGCGGGTTCTTTCTGTAATAATTCCATATGAAGGTTATTGAGGCAACATACCCATCTGAACTGTTCTAGGGTATGGTGAGATATCCATATCACAAGATACTAATCTGGAAGTCGCTTTTGACTCGAATAATGATAGATTTAGAATGGCAGATTATTTGCATGTTTGATTCCATGAAAATGTTTGTAGAACGGTAATGAATGTTATTATAAACTTTTTTTAACGGATAACCCATCGATTAGAAATTGGATGTTCTACAAAATGATGTCTCTTCACACGTTCATATAGAGCGGCCTTTTTTCATGTTCATATAAAGATTGAAACGCCATTTTCAACGACGTACTATATAAAAATAAGGATGAAAACTAATTATATCAACTCTGTTTCTTGATCCATGAGGTTTCCTACACCTAGACTATCATCCTTATAGTACCCTCGTATTATGACAGAAACTACAAACAACATTACATGATGATAAGACTCATTTACAACTCTTGTTGTACTGGAGCGTGGATTTATGTCTTTGTACGGCTGACATCTAGAGGTGAAATCGATGTCGGATCAACAAAATACGACTTGGACGTTTTGAATAAATAAATAGACAAGAATAAAAAATAGAACTGAAGAGCTTATCCAACTAAATGAATGTTGATGCTCGCAATCAATTATGCTTCCTATGTTTAGCACTACAAATCACTTGTTAACCCACATAACAGTATTAGCAAATGGTCAACAATGTCCAAACTTCTCCACACATTACGTATTTTGTCTTTAAATATATCCGACAACACGTTTAGATGTCACTAGGAAAGGACATTGAGATAAGCTTACCTTTTGCGAGTCATCCATTTAGATAAGCAAAACTAATAAAATAAAATGTCATTGGACTTGTGTATTTTCTGTTTTATTTCGCAAATTTATGCTGTTTGTATGCTTTGAGCAGGTTGGCAACTTTCTCATAAACTTGTATTTCTTGAAGTGACCTTTTGTAATGTTTTGATAATTTTTTCTTGTACTTGAGATACAGTTTTTGTAATAGGCCTAACTGCATTTACGTGGAGAATTACTCAATAGTTATAAGGGTTTAGATTAGAACGCTGTCCACAAAACATGGATTTGCAGAAAATTGATGGATAAATTTCGACTATACCCTATTCACGATCACTTGAGACGAAATGAATGAATTTTTTGCGCGTGTGTGCGGGTAAAGGGAGGTATTACTTCATACGACAGTCGTCCGCAGTCGAACAGCTGTAGTCAAACACAGTTCTTGGCTTTTCCTCAAGCTCAAACAAAAATAGCTACCTGTACATGCAAAAAAATTATTTATTTCGTCTCAAGTGATCGTGAATGGGGTATAGTTAAGTCGCACAGTTTCACAAATTAATGTTTCAATGTCATTAATAAATCATGTAAATTTCAAAGAGTAGTTGAAGATTGATTCGCTTTATCACTGCCGGCCCGTCACTTATCCAAAATTGATTCACTGTAACGCATTTATATAAAATTGATTAAAATAATTTAAATTGATTTACTGTAACGCATTTTCAATGACTTATTTTGTGTTGACTAAATCTTATCTTCAATATCTAAACTTTCTATAACACAATCATAAAATTACAGGATCCATTCAAAGGTGTTGAAGTATGTTACTCGATTCATCACAGCAAACTTAATGGTAAATAATGAGATAAAAGATTCAACTTCAGATGAAATAGCTTCAATAGATTAAATGAAAAAACAACTACTCAAAAAGCTTCAAACTATCTTCTATACAGATCTAACTATAGTATCTTCTATACTTCAAACTATACAGATCTTCGTGAATATGAAATAGAAGTTCTCTACATTTTCATTAGAAATTTCATCGTTATGATTGAGCTACTCATTAAAATCTGACTTCTCCTAGGACACTCACCAACTCACGTCTAAGAACAATTTGAAGAATGTTTATGTACTCGTAATTCAAGTGTTATTAGCGTGTGACGAAACCGAGTACATGCACTAAGTATGCTTTAAATGGTTTAATTATTATTGCTTGAAGCCGAAAAGTAGGAATTGGGTTACCGGAGTAATTTCCCAGCTGTCCGAAAAAGAATGATCCCATAATAATAGAGCACAAGGCAGTATTCTCGTAATTATTATGTCTTTACTGATGGTTAGTATAATAATCGGTGCAATTCTGAAAGTGACCGGGACATTTTTCAACGTTAAGTTATAATAATGGATGCAGGGAGTCCTAGACGTATCATCAATAGCTTCCATTGGAATGTTTTTGTTTGAAGCATATTGTAAAATAATGAATTCTCAATCAGTTGATTTTTTATTTTAATTGCGAAATTAATTACAAAATAAAATTTAAATATAAAAAATCTAAGTTTTAACATTGCAATAAACATTAATTTGAAACTTCATGAATCTGGTAGTTGAATATAAACTACCAATTATGATCTAGGAATATATTTGAGGAGGATCCATTTCATTAACATAAGGGAAGTTGAATGAAAATCAATTAAATTGAAATCTTGTAAAATGGCGTCATCGCCCTAATGATTAAGTCTCTATCGATATTTGCGGAATAGAACAAAGGAAGGAAGGTTGAATTGATTCACTTTTGAGCGATTGACCCAGTTTACAGTGTTCAATGTTTCTAAGGATGAATAAATTAATAGCATTCAATTTCATTTTCCTACAGATATCCGTAAAATTGCAGTTTTCGCACTGAAAATCGTGTGTAAAACGGTCCATTCTTGAACTAGTAATAATTAGCGTGCGTAAAGTAAACATTAGCGTGCCTAAAAATTTTTACGCACTCCAAATTTGCAACCTAAAAACACGAAATAGTAAGTGTATCAAATGGATGTTCCGTATTTAGAATTCAAAATTAAGGCGGCAGCCCTGGCTCACGACCAAACGGGAGTCGATCAGCTGGTAGCGGCAAGTTGGAATTGCGACCAAAAGGTAGTACCCCGGTCAGACCGAGCGAGACCGTCCGTCTAAATTTTTTAGGTTATTTTATTGTTTATATCAATACTGTGAGTAAGTTATGGGATAAAAGTTCTATTTATTCTCAGAGCTTTTATAATAATTATGAGATTAGGGATTTATGTTATGAATACTGTTCATTATTGTTGGTTATAAAACCTGGGCTTGAATTGTTTGAATACGGTAAGATGATTGTCATTCATTTTTCTCTGTCATGTAACCCATGTCCAGAGGTATTTATTAAACATATAAAACTATTATTACAATATGTGAAGTTATACTACTATACTAATACTACTTTTCTAAACTATCATGAAGCATCCCACTATAGAGTCTATGTGTCGGGATGCATTTTGTCTAATATACAATATAAATCAAATATTCTACTTTACTTAAATATTCTTCTAGTGTATATACATATGTATTTTTTAAATTTCGGTTATTTGATGAAAATAAGTATAATGTTAGTACCTTACAAATATATGATACATATATATATATTTTTTACTATTTCATGATTATTTGGAAATTAATAAAATAAAATTTTAATAAGCTGTATCGAAATATTTGTTGAACATTTTATGATAATAAAAATTATTTAAGTTTATTTACAACTTTTTAAATTAACCAATACATAATAATTGCTCGCTATCATTATTCCCAATGCTAATTAACATGGATTTTGTACTTTTCTTGAACTTTAGGATGCCCATTCCAATTATTTCAGCAGGCAATAAATTGATAATCATTTGTTGATCATTTGTTGATCTTGAATTTGGTTCATTTCATACAGTAGTTGACTCAAATTAGGCTATCAGAATTCAGTGGCGCAATACATTATTATGATTTTTTTAATGTGAAAGTAACTTAATACTTTAATACATACATCTTTGAAGAAGACTCTGGCACCATAATTACTGAGATTTTGAAAATACCTTAGGCTAAAATGAACTCAGATCACATTTACTTGATCTGACTACTTTAACTACCATATATGTAAGTTAATATACAGTATAATGAAAGTGGTTGAAGGCATGATATAGAATTCATAGTAAATGCGACATTCTAATTTAATACTATTGTTAAATTACAGCTTCAGCTCAATTCAGTCTCATTGTTGGCTGGTTCAGTTTTGAACCTTGCACTTAATTCATAAAGTAGGATTCTGTTATTCAATGCAGGTGACAGCCGACGACTAAATAATTTTGCATAAAAGCATGATAAAGTCCTGAGAATCATAAGCAATACAATTGTAACCTTGCATAATTTTAACATAGAAGCAGTTAGCTTCTATGCTTAGCTTCTATCTTATGCTATAGATAGCCTAATCACTTGCAGGTTGCATCAATCAAAAGCCTACCTGCTGGAACTGATGAGATATTTTGTCTCAAGTGATATGAAGCAACAAAATTTATCCAGAAAGAATAATATACAGTATGTTACATGAAAGTATGTTATTCATAGCACTATTAAGTTATATAGGCTATCATTTCAATGAAAATAAAACCATGAGTTCGATTAATTGTGAACTAGAAGATTCTAAATCCCTTCCAGTCACATTAAATAGTGTTTAAAAAGTCTAATTTGCGCTGAATTCTAGTAAATATTATTCAAAGTATGAAAGGGCGTTTTACACTTATCAGTTACCTGGAATACTTCAAGGTCTCAAAAAGTAGTTTATACTGATTTTAGCTCATAACTTACTGGTAAATATTACAGTGAGTATGTATGTATGTCTGGCTCAACAGCCCATGAAGGGCCTAGGCCTATCAGCTGGTTGCCAATTTCAAATTCACTCTACTATACAGCCCGTCCAAGCCAAGAAGACACCCCGGCATGACGGGAAAACGGCCCCAGCCCGTCCAATACCGGCCCAAAAGCCATTAAGTACAGTGAGTACAATAGTTTATTATTCTATAGTCACTGTAATACATAGACTAGATGAAATGTTTGAATTATATTACTTCATATTACTCAAATAAAAGTAATTATTTGATAATAGATGACATTGGACATTGTAGGCTTCTAAAATTGAAAGTTCCAACTCAAGATTTCCGCCATCTTGGATTTGTAAAAATTGTGAGATGATGGTACTTTACATGATTCTTATATTGATTTCAAAGGCAAAATAAATTGAGGAGATTGCGATAAAAAATACTTGAAATTACACTAAAAAGCACATTTGAAACTTTTTCCTACTTTTCACACAGGCCCAATGGTAACTGTAGGAAAAATTTAATGTGTAACTCGAGCATAAAGTGTTATTGCTGCACTCGAGAAACGTTTTTCACTCGCCTTCGGCTCGTGAAAAAAACTGTTTCACTCGTGCAGCAATCGTTCACTTTACGCACTAGTTACACAAATAACTATTTTACACGTGATAATGATTGACTTTTGATATTTTTTACGAAACCAAAAGATGTGACCTCTATTTTGTGACAAAACCAACATTATGTTGTTCAGTTTTTATGTATTATGAGTTCAGAAAAAAGTACTAACTTATGATGGTTCCACCAATCCAATATACTGCAGTGTACTATACGTATACACCCTGCATAATTATGAGGATAGTGTTCTTCTTATTCACCTGTTATGCTGAAGTGGAGCCAAAAAACCATACACGTCATAACTGAAAACAATGACCGACCCACTTGATGAATGTCATTCATACGAATTAAATCATACCAAACGATGTTGAAATATGGAACAAGTGGGGCCGAATCCAAACACTCAATCACCGAAATTGGTTGCAATTGAATACAGCAGGAACAATACTGTGAGAGTTCACCAGCAGGTTGCCTAAGACATTGTGCTTTGCAAGCTGTTAGATTACATCAAAAACCTGATGGAAATTTTCTCCCATCCTACAATCGAACGAAGAAAGATTCTCTAATAAATTCAAAACAACAGTTCATCTCCTAGTTATCAAACCGAAACACTCATTCCACTTTGTGAGAACATTATAGACGATAGCGCCTTCCACTATTCATAAACTATTCTTCCCACTGATTGGGTAACTATGCAGGCAATGAATGAGAAAAAAGCGGATTGGAAATTGACAAAGACTGTCGATAATAATCGCTCTCATCTTCGAGAAATCATTATTCGGTATTCGAGAAATCCATTCAGTAATCATTGACTACTTAAATAGGATACTCGCAAAATCTATTTGGGAGGTGAAATATCTTTAAATTCTCTCAAACGAATTTATCGGAATGATGAAACTAAAAGTGTTTTGATTTCCAGGCTACAGAGGAATTTTGTAATAATGTATTTGTAATTCATCTATTAAATCATTACTCAATACAATGAACTTGTCATTATATAGTGAGTAGTAATGTAACATCTATCACGAAAATAATACGATGATAACAACACATTTCCTGAGACAAAAATGCTGTTTTGTAATTCAATAATTTTAATTCCTCAAAATTATAGGTTATAATTATTTTCAAAATAGTTTCGTCTCTAGGGTTAGTCAGATCATTGTCGAGGAATGAGGGAATTTAAAATGCTTGGATTATTACTGAGATGGATTTTCTCATGGGAAATACGTTCAATGAGAAGTAAGTACTCTGAAACGTGACAAGAAATATATCGAGGGAAACACAATATTGTGAATTAATAAATTGCTTGCAACTTCAGTTGCATCAATTATTTTTTGATCGAAGTCAGTTGAAAAAATATATTTATAATATTATAATTTAAGTCTGGATTTAGTTGGCTAAGTAAAATAATTTCAAACGTTAACAGTTATTTTCATTTCTTACAACGAGCTGTAAACTAAAAAATTGATTGAATAAAAATTTTTAATTGAAAAAAAAAACAAAATTGGAAAATTGGACTTGACAACCAACCAAATCTAAAGCGATTTGTCCACAGCTCAATTTACTTCCAATATGTTACACAAGATCATACATGATACAACTTTAATGAGTTGGTATGTTCTATTGTTCGATAGACAATAGAATTGAAGGGTCCTGTATCATTATTGGTGCTTCTTGTATCAATAATCTTCCAAGATCTTTCAATTTGATTGTGCCATTGAATACAAATGAGTCATCTTTTGTATATTCTTTTCATTCAATTAGAGCGTGGACACACCATGTCTATGAAAAATTACTGAAAGGTGTGAAATACAGTATAAGCGTATCAATTGGGAGCAGCAAGTCGTTCTTTAGGTCATGTTTACATCTGAGTCGAGTCAATGACCGTGCGGCAGATGAGCCGCTTGCGCGGGGGAGTTAGCGGACCGCGCCAGGTTGGAGAGGAGGAGTGGATCGACCTTCACAAGGTCACTAGGCCAACACTCACTTTCGTTCGCTCAACAACGATTTTGACCAATTTATTCAAGATTGAATGTAATTTAAGATCAACATCTTAATCGGCTATGAATACAAAATCATCCTAAAAACATTCATAATGTTTCACATAAATTAAGTATAGCACAAAGAAAAAACATAATAGATGGAATTATCCGTATGAGCTCACATTACTCTCAAAAGTCCCAATTAATCCGAGTAAACATTTTATCCGAAATTGACTTGAGGGGGATGAAGATAGATGAAATGACTTTATTTGCATTTTGTAAAAATATTACAGAAGTTTCGTGGGCGAAGTTGAGGGATGCAAGCCCCCTCTTCCACTTAACCCACGTTAAAGAAGAAAGATACTTGAGGATAAAGGAAGATAAATGAATGAATGATTTTGGTACAAAAGTTCAGAAAACATTAAAAAATGTTATAAAAATATTTATAAAAATTGAAATGAAACACGAGCTTCTAAAGCATCTCACTCTTACCCCTGAGGTATCTGTAACTGTATTCATCTGAGGTACTATATCCACATGTGCAAAGATAGATGCATTTAAATTGAGTTACACACATCACATATAGAAAAGTGAAAAAAGCTCACGAATTATTATTTGATTCAATAACAATACACAGCACTTTCAGAATTTGCTATCACTTAATGAAACACAGAGACGAAGATTTTTTATTGAATTGTCTCGGTTTGCCTATTATTGATTTACCTCAATGAAAATTGTTTACATAATTAATAGCAATATAAAAAATAGATAAGTACTTTATTCGCCACTCCATCTTAATGATTCACATGGATGGTCTAACTTATTACATGGAACATGCAATGGTATAGCCTATCCAAAATCCAAGCAAAGAAGACATTCTGGCAAGATGGGATAATGACACCCACTCAGTCAATATTGGTTCAAAAATGATGAATTTGGTCTCTATTGTGGAGCAGAATGTGTCCTACAATTTTAAATTGAAGTTATAATTTTCTAATCAATATTTACCGTACTGGAGTGATTTCCTCATCTAGCCAGAATGTCTTCTTCGCTAGCACAGACTTGGATAGATGTGTGGTGACCCACATCTGACTCACGTGATTTACTACTACAAAGTGAAAATAAAGTCATCTATCGATCTATCTTCAGAGAAAACAATTTGTGAAGCAAGTTTTGGAAGATTTACAGTCCGGTAAAGCAGGTGACGGTTGGAAGTAAAGGGTCGGTTGGAGGATGAGTGTTGAAAAGAGACTATAACTATAAGTAAGGCTGCGATTGGATAAGAAGAGGTAAGCTGACGCAATTTAAGGAGATTAATGGCTGGAACCAGACGGACCTGCCAAAAAGAAGAATATTTTAAAAATACAAGAAGGTGATATTAAAGACAAGACACCTGACGACTCTTCAGAACGTAATATAGCAATAACGAGCTACTTTATTGGTTGTTCCGGAAGTTTTCGATTTATTCCAAGACCCTGATCGAAAAGCGACCTGATTACGTATTCAAGTTAGCCAGTTGGTTATTTTAGAACTCTGCACTCAATTAAATATGTTTCGTGGCTGGAAGATTTTTTTCGGATATGTCACAAGATTACTACCAGTAATTTGATTATTAAAAAAGCGAATCGATCGAGATTAAAGACGAGTACGTAATTTGCTTAACGGAGTAAAATTACTGGTTAAATTTCATAATCAAGAGTATGTGAACGTATGTTATAACAACTTTCACCGTATTCTAATTTTATCGCAAACCTATTTTACTGTATAGTGTCTCTCAATATCAAATTCAAATTCCAGGACTCACATTAGGATAGCACCAATAGAAATATGCATGCGTATGATATGTGGACTATTATTACAGGAAGTCGGGCTAATAAATCAGCCATACGAGATGAAGTAGTAGTGGACTTGCCGACAGCACGACTGTGAAAAAATTTGTGAAAGTATGAAAAACATGGAACACCAGTTAGGTGTGGGACATCGCAGTATAGGTGAATGGTCTCAGATTGTTGTGTTGTTGTTATTCGGACGATTATCTAGTTATGACACCGGCGCAATTCATTCTCATGTTCAGTTTCAACATGCTTTTCAATTGGTTCGAAAATTATTGAGATACTCAAAATGAAATTAGGCCTAATCAGTAGAATCAAGGAATAATTTGTTACCTAGTCTAAAAAAATGGATACTGTTGTGACCTACTTGGATTAGGGGCTTATGAAGTCTTATTCATGTTCTATGAAATTTCATTCATGAAGTATGTTGGTAAATCGAACTCCTATGTTACACTTACAAGACTGAATTTCAGAAGGACCTTAACTACTAATTTGGATTATTGAAATGGCATTTTTCAACTTTTCATAGAACTGTGAATATTTGTGAAATTCTAAAACAAAGTGTAGGCTATTCATTCAAAGTGCACATCATTCAAGTATAAAAATGTCATTGTAGATGTAGACTTAGACAATCATCAAGACAAGTTATCCCGAATTACATGAATATCAAGATTTTCATTGAACATCAACTCAATCTGTACGTATAATTGAGTAGGGACAGCTATCAAGTAGCCCACAATAAATTTGATTCACTATCACATCTTGTTCTTTGATATTTTCACAAAATTATCAACTTCTACGAGAAACCTGAATTATTTACTTCAAAATCAAAATATCCAGTTTGTTTCCTGCACCAATTTGATGAAGTTAGATAAGTAATAGAAGTTTCTCTCCCTATAGAAGTACAGTACAGTATAGAAGTTACAGAAGTACCTTATAAGATTCGATAACTTTTTCCTTTCAGCATTAAAAATCGAACTATTTACATTCCACACGTTTAATAAGATTTAAATAAGTTAGTTACTGATCAGAATTACAACATGGCGTATCATAAAGAAAAACAATATCATCAGACAGATCTACCCGAGCGTTGGCGATTAAGAGGTCACTTCAATTCGCGAATAATAAAACCGATAAATTAATCGAAATTTTTCCTTTCTCTTACACGGTAGACTGCAACATGGACTGAGTCGTGATCAGGTCTGTCAAATGCATCGTTAAAATCAACAACTAATGCTGCCATAGTCTGCATTGGACTACTATGTTACTATTGTAGCAGTTATTCTTATACGAATGTGCGCCACTTTCCAAAGGGGCACTTTTTGTCGTTGTTTCTCGATTCGTTTTTCGTCACGGTTGAGGAGCGAATTGTCGCAATTCGAGTCTCGATACCCCTTCGATATCTCGACCACCCTTCACTCGATAGTCGCCAGAGGCCTTATCACTTTTATTTATTCATCTATCTCTTACTACACTCTATACTTCTTTACATAACAGGCAAAACCTTCTTGCTCATAACCGTGTTATGAAGGAAACAAAAGTTTGCTTTCAAATGGGGTCAAACTATCAAGGATACTGTAAAGTAATCGATGGCAACTACATGTGGAATCAATAGTTTTCCGATAATTATTTTCGAATCGTGTTGTGTTTGGAGCCAATATACAATAAGTTGTTGTCAAATTGCATTATTGGTTCAAGATATATGGGGCCGTGACTTCGTGACGTTAACTTGCATTTAATGCTTAGTTTAAGATGTGGGTAATGAATCTGGATAGATACAATTACTTTTCTACTTAGAAATAGCTTTAATCGATAATTGGATTTTCTAAGAGATTAGAGAGGTTCTATCTAAAGAGGGATTTCAGAGGATCTAAATGGGGTTTCATTCATAGCGGAGACAGCATTTTCTTCGAATATATAATTTCCAAAAGATTGATTGAATTTGTAGTTTGCAAGTGATTATAGAATGAAGTAGTCATGCATCGAACTGAATCATTAGGTCAATTAATGGTTTATATCCAGATGAGGTATTCCAGTATCAATAATATCAAACCTATTTAAAATAAAATTACAATCTATATCGAGTTAATTTTAATTTCTGTTGTATACGTAGATAATCAATGGACCGTTAACAATGTGAAATATCAATTCAATCACGAGAGATTTCAACTCAATGAACTACTGCTTTTTCATTAAGGAAATCCAATGAATAGAACCATTCTAAGCACATAGGCCTATAGTTAAACTCTTAACAACTCAAAAATTGAATAATTACTATCGTATGATAACTAAATCTTCACCATATTCTATAATCCCTTCAAGCAATTGCTCAATTCTCTATCACCCCAGCAACATTAGAAAACTAACAATATTCTTGAAATTCAAAGTGAATTTTCCGCCACTTTTCGAAGTAAAATTTCCAGTCCACGCCAAAACATTGAATCACAAATCTTACAAATTATCAAAAATTAAATCACCTTCCAATTTCACATAAGTGATAATCCACAATATTTCAAATACATTCCAACTGTCAATATTCAAGTTTTATGAATCTTCAAAATGTTCTACTAATTATCTTAATCATATAATATCCATGCGCATTGGATCAATAATATCATCCAACTATTTAGAGCACTTGGAATCCTTAGAAGATTCCAATTTCCCACTAATAATTTCTCCTCAACCTTCCATCTCTTCAAAAACCTCATAATATGACAATTAATAATGAATGACATTTGAAACGAACACAGACAGGAAATAAACAATAAAGAACTTTGTAAAACTATAAATCGATTTCCAAAACCATTAGTACCAGCCATTCAGGACGGCTCGGGAAGCAGTATTGGAGACGAGAGATGGTAATATAGGTTCAGCAAACGAAGCAAAAGTACTTGGAGTGGTACTGGACTCTAAACTCTCCTGGCGACCTCATTTAGACCAGCTAAAAAGCAAACTCAACTCGGCAGTATTTGTTCTTAGAACCTTGAAGAAATTGCTCGATACAGGAACGCTTAGAAGTGTTTATTTTGCTGTGTTCCATTCTCTCCTCTCATACGGTGTTGTATTTTGGGGCAATTCAACTCATGCAATACATATATTTAGGATTCAAAAGTGGGCAGTTAGAGTGATGGTGGGTGAATCTATTAGAGCAAGTTGTCGAGATTATTTCAAAGAGTTAAAGATTCTTCCACTAGCAGGTATATATATATTGGAGGTTCTTTGTTTTATTGATAAGAATAAAGATAGGTTTGATACAGGAGAATTGTTTCACTCATACAATACTAGATATAGGCAAAACCTCAGAGACGTCATTCATCGAACTAGTATGTACGAGAGGGGGCTGAAGAGTGCCGGAATTCGGTTTTATAACTCATTGCCAGCACATATTAAAGCTCTCACAGGTGAGAAATTTAGAATTAAGGTGAGAGAGGAGTTGTTACAGGTTTCTCCTTATTCCGTTCAAGAATTCTATTTGCATTATGAAATGCAAAGATTGACTTAGAATATAATTGACAAATCCGTATACCCCTTTCACAGGTGGTCAGTGGGATGAAAAATGAAAAAAAAAAAAAAAAGAAAAGCAACTCCTCAATCCGTCATCACCTCAA
Organism: Sogatella furcifera; assembly: GCA_017141385.1. Taxonomy (NCBI): domain Eukaryota; kingdom Metazoa; phylum Arthropoda; class Insecta; order Hemiptera; family Delphacidae; genus Sogatella; species Sogatella furcifera. The sequence goes on from CM029554.1 coordinate 15,227,894, forward strand.
AAACATCCGACACCCAATAATTTTCAGGTGCTAATAAATTACCGCATTCCGCGACTTGATACATCAATTACCTCCAACAATTTCTTCAGCAGCTGCAATTGGATTTCAATTACGTTAGAAGGCCTACTTGTAGCACACGTTCTACATAGGCGGTAACAAACACAGACCGTCGTCAGAACATCTGTTCCAAATCCAGTTCTGAAAGGTATATGCGCGAGGAATAAGTCTTGAAAATATATATCTATTGAATCTAATGTACAGTTTGTAAATATGTACTGGAAATATGTATATATCATTTCATGTTAATCTTGTATCTGTCTACAAATATATGTATATGTTCTCCCTTGTACATCTTGTATCTGCATTGGGAATAAGATACTCACTCTCATGTACTGTATAGGCTAGCTAATGATATATGTCATCGAAAAATAAAAATATATATATACTATCTCACGTAGTCATGATGATCATAATCGATGCACTGATAGACAGTTATGCTCGACTCACTATTGTGTAACTCGCAATGGACATCGTTACAGACAGTTTATTTGAGGTGAACTCCTAGCATGGCATGGCATGTCAGTGGCTTCCTACATTATCTCAATGACAGGGAGTCTCTCGCTCCAGTTTACAGCGGCAAAACACCTCACTCACTCACTCACTCACCGGCCTGCTTAACCCTTCATTAGCACAAGAATTTCATCAGTTTTATCCAACAACCACATAGTATCAAATCATGTTACTATATTTGATACTATGTGATCTTTGGTTTCATCCTCCTTAACCATCCTTAGCCAGTTTTAGCCATCAAACACCGTATACTCGTATTCACATAGAATGATTTCACTATATTTCTTGCTAAATGTATTTTCATACTTTTTTAGTAATCTACTAATTTTCCTTGATGAGTTTTTCACAATCCATCTGAAACCGTATTGCATGACTTTTCTAACTTGTAAAATTATGCAGAATCACCATTATTTTTTGACCATGGGAAAATTCATTTCGAAAATCAATTAGAACACTTTGTTCACTGACAGACATTTCAGAAACGTACTATCAAAGCAAACAAAGTAGCCGATTTCGTGGTACAGCATTCCAATAATTTTCTTTCTAAGCCATTGCTAACAATAATTCGAACTCACGAATTGTTCACACAGAGGTTGCTTAATGGACTACAATTAAAATAATTCTTTTCAGTCGATTTTGTAATGGGATGTCAGTTGGCAGGCGGATATTATGATCTAGAAGGCAGCGAGCGATTGTTTCGCTGTAAGATATCAAGATAGCCGCACATCAAGATTGAAAAGGCGGGAAGGATTATGGTTGGCTGGTTTGAGACGGCCTTGCCCTCGACAATCAATTATTTTCTCCAAGCTCTTTCTCCTGGCTTGCAGCCTGACTATCATCTCGTAGCTTTGCACGGCTGACAGCCATGACTGAGCAAGAAGAATTTGTTTTTAGAGCTCTGAGAAACAAAAAGCAGCAGACAATAAAAGGAAGTCGACCTAGACCTTGCAGCGAATGAAAGTCTGTCGTAATAGCTGATTAAAGAGTGATGTTACAACTGCAGACATCAGAAATCTTAATTGAGTTATATTGTACAAACAACACTATTACCTATGTGCTGATAGGAGTCAAGTACAGATCATAAAATAATTGAAAGGAGAGAGACATTATCACAGTATCAGTAAGGAAACTACAATCCACAGCATTCACAATCATTCAAACGCTGCACTTTAAAAGAAGACCAGGCACAACTGTAAGAACTGTCTGTAATGTGTATTTATTAGTCCACTCTGTGATAATCCGCAGATAACCCATGCATGTAACAAGTACAAAAGAAACTTCAATAAGGATTTATATAATTATCTTTGGAGATTTTAGACTAATATTATTGTAAAAGCGTTGATGAAATGATATAATAGTACGGTGCAATCAGACTCGAACCTCAACATCCAAAGAGAAAGGACGATTTCTACGCCAACTTGTTCTATACAACCCCTTAATTGTTTGGTAAAAAGTTACACCCCTATGAGCGTCGGGTTTTTGGGGGAGGGGGGGTGAAAGGTGCAAAATTTCAGTTTTTTGTGAATTGTAGCCGAACCAAGCGTCGGACAAAAAACTTTCATGCATGTTTTTTCTATAAAACAAACCACTCTACCTTTATTAGTTACAAAGTTACAGATGAATAAATTATCAAAAATGAGAAGAAATTGGAATAGCTGATTTTACAACAATGTTTTCATCAAAGTTTTATTCGAGAAATATTGTAAATCATATAGTATCAAAGAGTACATTTTTCTCTACAATTTCAGACCAAATTCACATTTTTTGAACAATTACAGAATTAGCTAGATCCATTTTTCAAACCAACTGTCGAGTTCAGAGCTCACTCTGAGAGGCGCTCCACACACTACGAATGATACATTGAAACGCTTCGTTGAGCTTAAGAAGACGACGATTTTTTTTAAAATATATACTTAGCTCATTTAACAATTGTTCAAAAAATATGAATTTGGTCTCAAATTGTAGAAAAAAATGTGATCTTCAATATCATATAAGATTCATCATGATTCTTCAATTAATTCCTCATGATAACATTGTTGGAAAATTTGCGTTTTCAATTGTTGAAAAATTACACATAATTCATTCTATTGTAACTCGGTAACTATTGGCGATAGAGTTATGTTCTTGGTCTAGAAATGTAGAGTGATTTATCCTCTACAAGATGGTATATGAAAATTTCTTGTTTGATGCTTATTGTTGGAGAAATTTCAATAGAATTAAAAAAATGAGCGAATTTATCAGAAAAAGTGTGATAAAAACCGGTTGTGTACCTTCTTATGTCAAAGGTCTTGCAATTCTCATAGTAACCATTTGAAAGAGGAAGATTTTCTCTAAATTTCTTGGTAGTTTCAGATTTTACCATTCACAACTTTCCGATTGGGAGCATTAAAATGTGAAAAATTGGAATTTTCAATGTGCAGGTATTATTATTCAAGAGTATCATTTAAATCTGAATTCTGGAGTTTTTCACCGAATTTGGATTATAATATATGAATTTATACCGCCGTGATGAGTAGAAAATGATGAGCTATTGAACGATAGAATCCGACGTACCAATCAAAAGTTATGGGGGAATATAAATGATTGAAAATAAAGGGATGCTTTTGACCAAACCCCATGATTTGAATCCTATGATAGTCTTGGTCGTGTAAACGATTTTTATGAGAGTCTAGGGTATCAAGAAACGAAATCTAGAAGTATGAGCCAATCCGAAAATTTTTAATATTTTTTTTGTACGATAAAATGTAATTTTAGGGGATTTTGGGGATGTAAGGGTTTTTTAAAATCGCTGTAGCACATGAACCACTAAACATAGAAGGGTGAATTTGGTCTCAAATTAAAGAGAAATTAATTTCGCCGAGAGGGATTTTGAAATACGGATGCAAGAGTTTCCAATTCAAAGTTACAAACTTTTAAAGTAACGGAATGATTCCTGTAAAAAAATATGGAGTTTTCAAAAAATTGTAACTTGGAACCGGTTGATGATACAGAGTTGTGATTGGTCTCAATCTCTTCCAAATTTTGTTTTCTAGGAAAAACATTCATGAAATGTTTTTGTCCGACGCTTGGTTCGGCTACAATTCACAAAAAACTGAAATTTTGGCACCTTTCACCCCCCTCCCCCAAAAACCCGACGCTCATAGGGGTGTAACTTTTTACCAAACAATTATGGGGTTGTATAGAACAAGTTGGCGTAGAAATCGTCCTTTCTCTTTGGATGTTGAGGTTCGGCCTTTTTTTTGAACTAATTGCACCATACTAATAATGTTAATTTTTATATCGAAAAAAGTATATAGACTCAAACTAATCAAACGATGATAGATTCTGAATTGATAGCTGATGAAAATTTTTGCATCGAGATAACTGAAAAACATAGGAGATGAAAAACAATCAAGACAGCTTGATAACCTACTTTTAACCTACAAACATAAGCAGATACCAAACAAACAATAAATCAGAATAAAATTATATAAGACTCTTCTGCCAGATAACTGAGCATTGCCCTGCTCAGGGTAGGCCAATTTCGTGTTTGTTGATATGTGATATAAGAATAACGAGAGTAATAAAATTAGTAGGCAATATTTCCTACAATGTTTACGGGTTTATCATACAAAGTTCACTTATCCAAGACAAGTATATCAGGTATTCCCTCAACAAACACGATAATACTGTAATTCAAATCTCAATTTTTCGAGAGCAATTTTTCCTTCAATACAAAACACGGAAGAGGTCAATCTAAGGAGACGTGAGTTATCAATTTATTTTTATTACCAGTCATCTTACACAACATGTCACTAAGTTCCGTATGTGTTTCAAGCTACTATTGATGAAGATATCAACGTACGGACTTCAAGAACCACCGATGGAAACTCAAGTGAATAACTTGATTATTGTCAAAAGTTAATACCGCACTAGGTCGGATAGTAATTCAGTTAGAAACGCAATTCAGTTGAAGACGCGATCTTGAACTGCCGTTAAGATCGATTTCCCTTTCACGTAGACGGCCAGTAATAGTGGCAAGAATTCCATCGCTAATTATTTCAGCTGCCTTTATTATGCAATACACAATATCGCTACACTTTTCTGTAGTGCAGTCAAGTTTAATAATCTTGACTTGGACCTCATGCACAGAGAGATGAATTATTCATGCGGAGCTTATACAGTACCCTACTGCAGTTACGGATCACAGCCTTTTCTAGGCAAAAGCAGGGGCGTTATAGGCTACACTGCTCTACACTGTGTAATTATAGTGCGACTGCAATCAGCATTTGATTTAATATAGCTCACATCCCATTATAGTTATACTCTATATAACTATAGTTAACTCCAATACAGTAGAATAAGAAGTATAGTTATACCAAGTATTCATTTGATTTGTTACAGGATCGATCGCCCATTAACTCCACACAATCGATTCTGTTGACAATATGAGTATCCTGTTAACATGAGTGTAATATATTGCATTTAATAACAATGGTAACGTTTACACAAGAAAATCACCTGAGTTGGTTACTGGTTTATTTATTACCCTATAATATCAATTTCATGTAATGTACGTGTTGTTGAGAATTTGCAAATTCAAGGAGAATTGGAAAAACTGTTATACAACTTTATAGAAATAAAAACTTGAAATTTGAACGATTAAGATGGATCTCTTCATGTCTTCCTATTTCAGATATTTTTGTTGAAGGAGCTATTTTGGTAGCCTACTGAATTTCTACTAAATTGAATAATTTGCAGGCATTTTTATAATCTGGATTGAGATTAGAAATTTTTAATTGGAGAAAACTCACAGTGCTTACTTCATTTAAATGTCAACAGATCTGGAATAAACGAATCAGACACTGTCTAAAATTTCCTGAAGGCTAATCAGATTCATTCAATGAGTTTAAAGAATTGTTATTCAATCCTCAATCTCCCAATGAATTTGAGACCTTTAGATTTTGGATTTTGAGGAGAAATTGTCAGTATGGCTAGCTGTTTTTGTCCAATTTATGAAGCCCTGGGGAATTTTATTACTGAGTTTGAAATCTCATATTCTAAATAGAAAATACTGAACATTAAATGAAGTTCATTCATCGCCACAATTATTGTGAACAGAATATTATGATAATTTCCAAGATTATTCTGAAACTTTCAACTTATTACTTTATTACTCAACTGAAAGATTTTATTAGCGATCCTTTTCAATTTTTACTGTTAATCCAGAACTCGACAGCGTAATTTATAATGCGTAAATTATTTTAAAAAATGCAATAAAAACTTTTATCCGTTAGAAGTTTGCATTAGAAAATCCATAAAATGTCAAGGCGCCTATGGAGACTATCACAGTAATACGACTTTAATTATTATTCTCCCTGTTAATGACACAAGAGCAATGCGAATGACAGCTCAAACAACTGTAAAACAAGAATTTTTAATACTGTAATACTGGATACTATGTCATAATACTGATCGAACACTCTAGTTCAGTATGCATGGCTTATCGTATGCTGAGAGTCCCAGTATGTTTACACTCCAATACCTCCTATCCGTAATCTTCGACTTAAACTGCATTTTAATAGATGCCTTGGAAACTAGTTCATTTTTCCGCAATTGGAGCATTTCTATTTCCATTATGGGATACTGATGAATGATCACCTTGAGACGACATTTTTCATGTCTTCATAAATAAAATATCTAACAAAGAAATAGCCACACCTTAACCATGCACGTGTATGTCTAGTCAATTCCTATATATGAACGTATGTTTCTTGACTAACTTTGTATGTACTTTACTACGTGTGTCAAATTATTCAACCACAATACCAGTTTCTGTGGGGTTTCCTTAAAGATGAACGAATTTCAATTGATTTCCATAACAGGGTAGTTCACAGTCGTAAAGAATGAACTTATCTACCTAATGAAAGGTAGAACTTGTCAAAGGTAGGAAAGGTTCCCCGTTCAAGTCGTTAAGATTCTGCAAAGTTTTCCAAAGTAGTGCTTTCCCATAAAACTATCCCTACACCTACACTCATATACCAGTAAGATGAAGAAAAACAAAGACAACACTTCTTAGAATATTGAGTAATTTTTCCTTTGTTTAAACTAACCCTTCAAAATATCCACCAATAAAATGAAGAAAGAGGGTAATAATGCTGCTTTTTCAAATGAGTTTACACATGAATTAAGAGTGTGTCAACACATTAATTATTTCCAAAACATAAATCCTACTAAGGACTTGTATTGATGTTAATCTCTGCATGCAGATGCAACCCATAGCCGAATAGAACGGATATTTCGTCAGTGATCGTTCCACAGAAAAATAGAGCCTCCACTTTTGCCATGTCATAATAAAGTTAAAAACTTGTATAGTAATGAGTAGCCAAGTATAATATAGTGAGTATAGTTACATAGTAACATCAATTAGCCAACTTGTCACCCGGCTGAAACTTGTCATTAATGCCATGTTAATTTGCACATACCGCTTTCTAATTGGTGCACTTGTCATCCAATTAGATGCATAATAAGTTTGCAAGGACATGCAAAGTTATTAACAACGCATGCGCATTTTAGTTCAAATATTTTTGGTCAGTTACTTGTGGATCTTGATTGAACCCAAATTCACAATCCACTAGCATTTGTAAAGCTGTGTGTTATTGGCTCAATTTCTTTTTAAGAAGATACATGGAGTAAATGAACAAATTGCATTGAAAACGTGTTGTAAAATTGAATAAACGATTTGAATTCGATTGATTCATTTGATACATGAAACAATCACCTTTAGCTGGAGTATCGTCTTGGAAATTAGAACATGGACAGAGAGCCTAATTCAACATCATAACTTCATCGTATATAGTCTGTCCAAGTAGAGGAGACATTCTGGCAAAATGGGGAAATGACTCCAGCTCGATCAATATTGGTTCAAAAATTGTCAATTTGGTTTCAAATTGTAGATTACAATGTTTCCATATTGCCATAATGACGTCTTTGCTTGGACAGACTATTCGAACAATTTTTTGTTTCTTTAAATAAAATAGCTATTTGTGCAAAACTAGCAATTGTCAAACGAGATAAAAGTTACAAAGCTTGCTGGGTACCTTCTCTGACTTCACTAACCATTTATTGATTAAATGATCAAATTTTTTAGTGGTTGAATAATTTAAATGTCTATATAAACCCGGCTTTTCAAAGTGCTTGTCACCCAATTATCGAGAGGGATTCACAGTAAAGTCGTTCCACAACTTTTACAACTGGTGATATAACCGAGATAAAATTTATGGTTATATATTTAATTTCGCACACAACTAACTAGGAACTGGGCGTGTTTCGCGAGCAATCGAATATTCTGCTTATTATTCAGCGAACTGGTCACAGATGCTTCACAAACTGGACCGCTTTTATTTTTTAACCTGTGATCTGTACCCATCGGGGGAGTTGGATAACACAAGTCGTCCCAATCCCAATCCTAAACCAGGACAATCGTGTGACAGATAGGAATTGTCGGTTGCGAAATTGAAGCATTATAATTAATGTGTGCTCCAGTAAGTATTTGGTTTGCAGGTAAGTCGTGTCCTCAAAACAAGGAGACGTATAGTGAGCTCCTCCCACTCAAATAACAGGGGACAAATGTTATTTCAACGAAAATGAAGACTGGAATGATGTATGGACAAAACAAGGAGCAGCTGAATGATTTATGCTCAGTTATCATTTGACATCGATTTCTAAAATAGAGGGTTCTTTTATTTTACGGAGATACTGTGTACTAACAAAATCAATGATCGGTTAACCATTAGAAAGCCTTCACCTGACTCAAAGTTAGTGAATTAGTTGGAATTTGAAAGTTCTGTCATATGTAGCAAGAGCTTTGACTCCAATTATTAACAATACATTCTATTCGAATAAAATAATATGAGTTGAAAAACAACAATGTGGTCATTGTTAAGTCTTCAAAATACATAAACGCGATGATAGAATCTAACAAATTATTTTGATCGATCGATACTTAAACGATTCTGGAAGATGGGGAAATAGTGTTTGAATACCTTTCGATTCTTCTCATTCTCTGAATACAGAATTTATATGATTCAAGTATTTGATCTTAATTTTGTTTGAAACGTGTATTTCTATGAATTTTTCAGCAAAAATTGGATATTAAAAATATTAAGTGACAGTATGAAAAATCGAATATGTCAATTTTTGTGAAAAGCAAATGATGAAAAATATTGGATGAAATATTGGTATAATGTAATCTATATCCATAAAAGCGAAATGGCACTGACTGACTGATTCATCACCAGAACTAAAAATCCATTGAATCGAATGCGTTCAAATTTGGCAGGCATGTTCAGTTGGACGTTTAGACGCACACAAAGAACGGATTTTAGAAACTTTCCAAGGATACGCAAAATATTTAAGTTTTTCTATAGTTTTTCATCGTTTTCTCAATTTTTTCGAGAACCAATCGGTAGAAAATGTTGATATTTTTGGTAGGCAGGTTCAGATAAGGTCTACAAATGTTGTGTTAAAATATTTTTGAATTCCGTTCAAGATTACGCCACTTATCAGTATTTTTCAAATTGTAGATGTATTGCGGGTTGCATATCTTCCGCCTTCATACAACCAATTCTTACTGTAAATTCAATGGTTCAGCGAGATTATAGATGAACTTATTTGAAAGATATTGAATCAAGTTTCAAACTATGTCCGATATACTTCCCAAGGTTACGCTCAATATTAGCGTTTTACTATTTTTCGTAGCTTTTCTTGGATTTTTCGAGAATAAATACGTAGAAAATGTTAAAATTTGATAAACAGGTCCAGATTAGGTCTAGAAATGCTGTGTTCAATGAGCCCCCTGGCTAGGCGGAGAAGGCGAACGAAGCGAGCCTGCCGGCTACTTTCCAATATTTGAAACGTATGCAACAAAAATTATTCAATCATGCATGATTTTCAATTGCAGGAGTACTTTTTCTTTTGATAAATCATGTCTCTCCATAACTATGACCCTATCTAATCTATCTTATATGACAATCAGAGGTATAACCTTATTTCAAGAATTTTCGTTCGAAATACTGTATTACTCAAAAGCACAGCAAATCATAAAAGTAATCCATATCACTATTATATTTACCAAAACAACACAATTTCAATAACCTATATCAAGAATTCTCACTCAAAATCTAGCTTACAACAAGTCATAATTATAACGCAATCCTATCTCTATTATATTAGTGAAATTGTAGTTCCGAGTAAATCAGCTCACTAGCAAAGAATTCGTGTTCAAGGACTTGAGGAAAGTGAGAACAAAACTATATTTCCAACTGGACTACATTGGTGAAACCAATTTCCTTTTTTTACCACGAAAATTATCATAACGAAGGTGTAATCAATTTGAGTGCACTCTACACACTAGTTTCATGGTACACGACCTTGAGAATAGCGTATCCTATGCGTGTGTTATTAAACATAGTCGTCGCAACAAGGTGGTCCAGGCATTGCAAGTCAGAGGATGTGTTTCAAAATTCAATTTCAAAACTTCTCATTAGTAGCATCCTCCCGGTTCAACTATAGTCTATCCAAGCAAAGAAGAGCTTCTAGCTAGATGGGAAAATGACTCCATCTTCGTCAATATTAGTTGAAAAGCTATAAATTTGGTCTCAAATTGTAGCAAGTATTCTTATCTACAATTTTATACCAGATTTATAATTTTCGAACCAATATTCCCCGAGTTGTGGAGTCATTTTCCCACCTTGTCAGAATGTCTTCTTTGCTTGGACAGATTTTACTTTGGACACCTCCAGACGCCGGTCATTCATTGCAATGTGTCATAACAGTTTGTCTGTCAGTAGTTCTGAATTAACTTTGGAAGGTCGTCCAATTTCCACAGGTATACATCGCCCAAGATGAGAAGACACGCCGTTAGAATGTAAAGTGTATTGTAACCGCATGTCTTCTCAGCTTGCCTGAACTATACTCCTGATCATGAGTCATCTGAACGACATTTTTCAACGTAAAACTATTAAAAATCCTCATCTTGCCTAGTTTAGTGCGCGAAAGTGGTTCATTGATCGGAATACTATTCGCGAATGTCAAAACAGCATAACACAATTTCATACCACTGATAATTATCATTATGAGATGTCGCAGTTGCATAAAACGATGTACGGCGAGCGAAGAATTAGTTTAATTGCAGCCCAAATATCCTCATTACGTGGACGAGATTAATTATTTTCTTACGAGTGTGTGTCATGTGACTTCTAAGTAGAACAGATTGAATCGTCTAATTGATTCAGATGGTTGTCTGACGAAATCCTTCTTCCAATTGAATTTTGGAGTGGTCAGCGTTAATTATTTTTTACTGTTTTCGCACTTTGACTATTGATAACATTGGCTTATCATCCTCATAAACATCGCATGATGAATGATATTATAGGAATACAGCTCAATCATGAGATCATGTTATCCTGAGAAGATAACCGAACAGTATCAAATCCCATTAAAAAAATATATTCTTATGGCTTTTAATGGTGGGGAGACCCTTACGGGTAGTTCCACCTCGCCAATGTGTACTTGGCCAAATACAGGTCATCCATCCAAGAGCAGTCCACTCTGTTCGTGACTTAACATTACGTTCACCGATAGATCACCCTCACCGAGAGACCAGTTGCCAGTACTGTACTTGGTATCAGTACCATTAAAATGAATACTTGAAAGTTCGGAACCGAGTACAAACTTACAAGAATGCATATTTTTAACAGTTATGAAGCTTCTAATCTTCAAACTGTATTGGGATAATAGCCTGTATTGGGATTAAACTTGATACTCTATTACTTCCTGCTATTTCTTTGGAGATAAGAGTTTGAATAAGGAGTCAGAGAGTCGGACAGGCTATTAATAATTAATAGATAATATTGATAACGGATACTTTGATTGAACAAAGTACGTCGGGATATATCCTTGAAATGAAATTGGATAAAGGAGCTTGAAAAATATCCTTTAACCAATTATCTACTAATTGAGATTGATTTGAACCTATCAATCAGCTTTCATAAGAGATCATTCTGATAGAGATCTTTATAACCACTTTCCCTACTCTCGTTTTCATCAATTTCCAGCAAATTCGTACTCAATTTTTGGATCGAATATATTTTATTTTATATTTGGTATCTTTACGTGTCAGTGTCATTATTCAGTGATTTACTGTAAATGAATCGATTAAAGTTTCTAAGTTCAATCAATCCAATTTTCAAGAATCAATCAATTTGAGTTTCAAAGTTGTCAGCTCTATCAACAATCTCTATCAACAGATTGTCTCTATCAACAATCAATTTGATAGATCCATCCGAATCAATCTCCAACAAAATAATCAATTCGAGAATAATGGAATTCCAGTCTATTACAAAACCGGTGCATCATAACGCAATTTCCAACTAAGTACTTAGCAGGAATTCGACCCGGATATTGGCCACTTATTACGTATGACCGATGGACCGCTCTCAAATTTCCAACTCTAATCGAAGTTATCTACGAATCTAATACACAATATATCAGCCCAACTTTTACCAAGTCCATTCATTTTTCCACCATCATAAATTTTCAAGAAGCACGGACTACGATCTTCCACTTATATGATAAATTGTTTTTGAACCCGTATAATGAGTGAATGGAAGCAATAACAAATTCATAACAACACATATGATATTATGAGTGGAGGCAATAAAGAATTCATAGAGTGTGGTGGAACCCGTTAGTCGTCTGTCTCTCTCGGTTGATGAGTGATGGGATAGGTTTGTCTCTCTCTTCCACAATGCTTATTATGTGGAGGTATGACTCAATCTAGAGAGGGAAGACAGAATTCCGAAGATCGATGATGCTTCGCGGACAACCTTCTTGTTCCTGCTCTACAACTTCTATCTTTTCTGCTCTCTTTCAGTTTCATTTTCGCTTTCGGCCGCTCTCTTTCAGTTTCAGTTTCGCTTTCGGTCGGCGACTTGTTTTACATGTGTTATGTTGTCGCCCGTTTACGGTTGACGCTTCCTAAAATGATGCTGCCGCTACCGTACAACTTATCATCTACTTGATGTAATTTCAGACTTAGCGTAACACAACAATATACAGAATACAATGTATTCGAGGTCGAAGCTTAGATTAAATAATTGTTGTGCTACATTGTCAGCCTACTTCTGTCCTGCTTACGAAAGTTGCTGTGATGTAGCCGTTTCATTTTCATCCGAAAAACATTGTTGCGACAAAATTCAACAGAATAGCGCATCGATTTATGGCTGGATTACGGCACCGATCTTGCGAAATAGGTCAAGATCGACTGTTCAAAGGTTACAAATGATGGAAATGAGATGATGTATCTATGAGATGTTTTCTAATATTATATAAATTTTGTGATGTACCACTTGTTCCCTCTCTTGGAGCTGCACTATGATCATATATTTTTGGTACTTCTATCTCTTTTTGACTATGACTAAGATTCAAAAATTGATGAATCATTGTTTTTTATCTTTTCGAGTTTAAATTCGTGAGCAATGAATGTGGACAAATTCAAATATATCCTTTATTTACATTTATCAAAATCAGGAGAAAGAAGTTTTGGACTTGTTTTGATCCAATCAAGTGTATTGTATCATGTCTAATGAATAAATGAATATATTGAGCGGTGGAGCTGACATTACTGCCCACACTTCGTCACGTCACAAACAAAGAAACGATTCTATTATTTTACATTCTTACAATAATTATAATAACCAGAGGTGGAGGAATGATGAAGGTGGATTCACAGGATATAGGAATCATATTATTACAATGTGAAAAGGAAATATCATGGATCAATTGAAGAATAAAAATTTTAGAATGCATACTTGAATTTCATCTATCCAAAAATCCTTCCTTAATTTCAATGGAGTCATTCAAAAGATACCCACTCTTCTCCAAGTAAGTATGGGAAAATTTATTGAAAAATTCAAATCCAATAAGAAAATTTTGGATTTTTCAGTTTTCAAGGTGAAGCTGTCCTCGATGAGGTTGAATTTGTTTTTGTAGCGCTTCGAATGCATTAATAACTTAGGAGACCCAGACGTACGATTTTGTTAAAGACAGACAATGTTCAATGACATTACCATTTTTATATTGGTCTATGATAAATATCAGGCAATGATTTTGACACTTTGATGATTAACCGAGGTGTCAGAGCTGCTTTTATGCAAGAAATTTCTACAGTCTAGTTACTTAAGTTTGTTTTATTCACCAGGCCCATTGAATACCTAGATCGCTAGATGATTGAATCCTTATTGACGATTTCTCATTTTCATCATGAATCTAATTTTGAAATTTAGATCACCTCATAAGAGTATTTCCCAAGTAATCGGAAAGATCCGCAAATTTCACCACTTCTCATTTTAAAAATGACAAAATTTCATATCACATACATCCTGAGAACAAATTTTCTTCCTGCTTCCTCGATAAACTGATTCTTCCGAAAGCCATAATCTCTATTACGTAAGCTGTCAGAGTTTATCAATGTTTTGAAGAGACAAATGAGTGCACAAATTATGGAAAAAATTTCGATTTTGTAGAATTACAAATTTTACTATAAATTTGACATTAATCTAAGAATCCAATTTTCATGCTCTAAATTTAGTAAGTAAGAATGAATTGAATTCAAATCAAACAATTTTAGATTAATAAATTACAGAGTAACTTCTGTAGGTATTATAGATAGGAAAGTAACTCAATAAGAGAATTAACGAAAAACTTATCAATAATTGTGGAATTAAATAAATGAAAAACGGCAATAAAAAAATTGAGATACCAATTAACGCATGAGAATTACTCCAGAAGCGGAAGCATGAGAAATACTGCAAAAAATGTGGCAGAGTCAACATTATCCGATACATTAAGTACAGATTTAAGCATTAATGACGTAGAAATTTATATAAGAGACAAAATATAATAATTCAAGGACAGTGAAATCGAAAATTTAATTCTCAAACAAGCAATCTATACTGAATCCACAAGAAATTATTTTTCATCACGATATGAATTAATTAATTTAAAATTATTTAATTGACATGACTTTAAAATAAACACTAACTTTCATGAGACAAAGTTAATTTATAAACATAGTTTTTTTTAATCCAAGAAGGTGAATAAGATGGAGAAGTCTTCAACACTGATTCACGAAAATGAGAATTAATTTCAATATTGATTGCTCAAGTGATGGTAACAAATTATTGCTAACCTGTAACCTAATTAAAAAAATTCATCAAACCAACACTGATTGTTTTTTCAAGGCAAAAGGAACACTATCAAATTCGTTATTAGTTCTCAATTGTTACCGGTACATTATTTTAATTCAAGTTGCACCAGAAAAAGACAATGTGATGATGATAAAATGAGAGAGAAGTCTGAGACAATATGAAAGTATCATAAAACAAAACTCCATACTATTGACCGAATAAGTATTACCTTTTGGTTGAAAAAAGTATGAGGATACAGTTCAAAAGTCAAAACAATTGAAAGTTTTTAAAAAAAGGAGTAACCTTGAATTGAAAATAATTTACATGATAACCCTTTTTAGTGAAAAAACTCAAAAGGACAAACTAATCAAGAATTTAAGTAAAAAATAAATGTTTAGTATCTAGGTGAATTGGTGCTAGATGAAAAATCAAATTTATTCATTTTATCTCATCACAGAATATAAAACATAGATATGTGAAAGTAATCACTAGTACAACTGCAATTTGAAAATAATATGAAACAATAAACACTTCAGTGTCAACCAAAAGATCATCTAAAATTCATCAGAGCCTGTGTATTCTACAACTCCAGTTTCATATTGTATTAGAAAAATATTACACCAAACACTTTTGAACAAAACTAACGAAAGGAGCATTAAAAATTTTTAATTGAATAATTTTACTCTTTCAAACTGAACTTATTGGAGGGAACACCGATATCTGTTTGTAGAGAATATGAAAAATATCAGTGTTATAGTCTCTCCAAGCAAAGAGGACATTCTAACTAGATAGGGGAAATGATTCCAGCACGGTCAATATTGGTTCAAAAATGATAAATTCTAAAACGTTTGAGACCAAACTTCTATGTTTTTGAACCAATATTGAACAAACTGGAGTCATTTTACCATCTTGCCAGAATGTTTTCTCTGCTTGGATAGACTATAACACTGATTATTTCAGTTGCTCAGACTGCTTTTCAGACTATACCAACACCTACTCATACTTATATTGTCCGTGTAAATAGCAAGTATTAGTAGGTGCTGGTTTTACACAGTAATTTTACCAGACCAAGTTACCATGAAAAGATACCAAGCAAAACTAACCAAAGAAAAGTAGCATCAAGATAGTACAACCTGTGAGCGCGGCGCTTGGGCAAGTAAGGGCTGATGTTGTCCAGATGTCCAAGTCCGTTCTTCTCATGAGGAGCGACCTCGCTAAGGCCGCCGGTTAAGCGACGCTGGACAGTCCAGTGGTGGTGAGGGAGACCCGCCGCCGAGTAGGGAAAGTGAAACAGTATATAAACCGGCGGCCGCATCAGTTAGCATCAGATCAGTCACAATGAAGACTAAGGTGAGTACAACCAACACCTCTCTTACATTCATTCATTTTTATATTCGTTCATTTTATATTAATTCATTAATTAGTTACATTATTGTATCCAACAATTAGATTTCTAACCCGGTGGAAAATCGTGTTTAGTGGAAAACTGTGGAAAATATTATTCATTTGTTTATTGTATCCAACTACCCTCTTATAATCAATCATGACTCAGTGGAAACTAAAAAAAGTGTCTAATCAGGAAAAATCTTTCAATAATCTACTCCCTATCATTTCAATTATTCATTCATTGTATTTAATGATCCTGTGTTTAGTGGAAAATCTTACAATAATTCATTTTTTTGTATCTAACAACCCTCTTTATCAAACCTGACTTAATGAAAACTGTGAATAGTTAGTGGAAAATCGGGAAAATAATCTCTCAATAATCTATTCCCTATCGTTTTATACTGTACATTCATTCATTGTAAACTATTATGACCCTCGACAACAATAATTAAGGGATATAACTTTGTGAAAACCGTGAACAGTGGAATATCGTTTAGTTTATTTGTAACAGTGATACCTACTTGGTTTTTTACAGAATTGAAACTCAGTGAAAATTTGTAAATTTGTTTTGTGAACTTCAATTAAATTCATTTTATTTTTCGAAAATCTTTAGCATTATTTATGAGTGAAAATGAATATAGAAATTCTAGTTTATATGTGTGCTATTGTAGAAGTGATAAATTCAATAAGAATTTGAATTTGAAAACTTTCAAAATTGACCCAGTTTGTGATCAACTAGTAAAATTATAATTGAATCATATTAATTTGAATTAAAATTATAATATTATCATTAAAACGTTAATCATGGCTGATAAATTTTATTTTAAATACTCATAAAATTCATTTTTGTATAGCACAATGAATCACTCATGAAATTATGAAAGGTTCATAAAATTAAAAATTATAATAATTATTGACAAAACTTCAAATTTTTCAAAAGGGATGAAAGATAAATACTGAACATATTTGTAGCTTTGTATTACTTTTAATCTTTGAATTTATATTGTTTACAAATATTGATAGAGAATACAACTTAGATAAGTTATATAAATTTTGACAATTACAAATATCGACACATAAATATCGTTTGATAAATTTTGACAAGTTCCAGATCCCCCTGATTAGGAGGGCAGTGGATGCTTTTTAATCTATCTATCGATATTGGAGTAATTTGTTCATCAAACTACAAGATTTTCTAGGATACTGGAGGCAATCTTATTCGCAAATTAATTCCTATCTGATTGAATTTATTGTTGGAGAAATTTTCTTATGGGGGCTTTAAACTTTATTTCAAGGTTATACATAATTTTATTTTACCTGGCCAAATAACTAACTGATCAAAATTTCACATCTTATTTAACTTTGTGAAAATTTTCAATTTTTTTTTCAAATTAAATAGACCTATACAATAGAACTATGAGTGTTCTCGGTCACAAAATTCTTATCCTTGAACTTGTTGGTTACAAAATGTAACGTGAAGCTGTAAGGTGAACAACAATGCTATAGTGCTCTTATAACTTGTGAACAGATATCTAGTTCTACTTGAAATTTGTATTAATTTTTCCAATTTTTTCTTCAACAGTAAAAACTATCAAGTTTAACTCCAAATCTATTTAATCTTCTTGTCTTGGGGTTGGGGATATATGATCTAGATTGCATGAAGCATACAAGAATTTACACTACACTGTAATGTGACACACAACATATTAATCCGATCATTCACTACATGTACCGGTATCAATTTCCACAATCAAAGTAATACAACTTTTTCATATATTGTTCTTATTATGCATGTTCTCTACTACATCACTATACTCATACCGTGATAGAATAATTGCACATTAGACTGAAAAGTACATTGTAGTGGTATCAAACTTAATGCAATTGATAGATTTTTTAAACTATTTTGCATACTTTTGAATATTCTAAATTTATCACAATTTAAATGATCGAATTAGATTCATAATTCGGATCCATTCTTTATTAGTCTCTTACATCTATTCAGTACATACCTGGTAATTATTTTAATTTTTTTTTATTTGAATTGTTTATGAATTATTTTCTAAATTGATTTTTTCTCATCCTCGATTTAGTTCGTTACTCATCCAAGATTCCTATTCATTCGTATAATGTAAGATGTAGCATAATTATATAATTTATTATCCAACACCCCAAGTTCAACTTTTATTTTGATGGAATTGGAAGAAGGCCTAATATTCTATGTAAAATTATGCAAAGTCACTAAGAAGTGATTGTGACTTATAGTGAAATTGACCAGGTAAGGCCAGCCAAAAAGAGATTCTATAAAACTCTTTGAATATAGATATGATTGCTCTTTGTAGTTCAATCTGTGAACCGAAAGTCCTTGCGCATTAGCTGATAATATTTTAACCACTTTCTTTTTCATTTCATTTCCGTGACTACTGTCTCAACTCAATGATTAATTTCCAAAACACAAGTTCACTACATCCGATTTTTCACTTTTCTTCTGCTGGTGCTAGTCCCCCTCTTTTTGTAGCTCAACACTATTTCATATATTATTTAAAACAATACTTAATTTCATGCTAATCAATCAGAAATTGAAGAATTCGTAAAATGTATGTGTGGTTAATATTGCAACAAACTGATGAAAAAGGAATCAAATTAATCAGTTTCCTCAATGGAAAACAAAAGAAAATGAAAAGAGTTCCAATCAAACTTATCTTCTTATGAAGTTGATCTACAACTTCTCATGGGAATCATCACACATTGATGAAATGCCAGTATTGATAATCAAGACAATTTCAAAAAAAGTAAAACGCCTACTAGGAATAGATAAGTTATACAATTTAAATACCTTTTCAAGTATTTCAAAGATAGCATTTTCAAGGAAGATTTTATTGAGCAATTATGCGTCCTGTAGCATTTTCTCACCAAACCAATGGAAAAATCCTCAACTCACTTCCCAAGAGAACTTACTAGAGTAATTAATTAAGTGAAGTGAGTTACCAAATCAAGAGATAAGTGAAATGCAATAATTTCAAATTAACCAGAATAATTACATCGAGTAAATAAGTTATCAAATTGAGTGTTGAGTGAAATGTAAATTCGAACTAACCAGAATAGTTACATCGAGTAAATAAATTATTATCAAATCAAGTGAAACAACACATGGCTATTTTATATTGGAATGCTCCACTTTTTGTGGGGACTTGAACCACAATTTATGACCAATTAAACATCATCACTCTTCCTGATCTGGTCAGGACTTGGTCAAGTAGAACAAGAAAAATAAGATTCCTCACTAATGATGCAAATCAGGACCCGATAAGTGTTAACTATTACCGCAGTTGCATAACCAGTTAACATAAGAAGACACTTATAAACAGTGCAACGATTTCAGTCGTAAAATTCTCCGGTAAAGATAGTGCTTGGTCGACTTGCATACATGATCCCACTTCTTAGAAGATGACCTAGTGAGAAGTAACCAAAACATGGTTGGAACATGTTATATCATGGCTCTATTTAAAGGGACTTTTGTTTACCAGCTTGGGTCATAAACTTTGATACAATAAACATTTAGTAACTCTACACCAGAAATATCTTAGTGATTCCATCAATTCAGTACTTACTTAAACAATTATAATATCGACTTTTTTAATCCTTCAAACTTGAAAAAATGATTCAATCATTATTTATATATTTTTTTCATTTATATTAAAAGGAGCTGAACTAACAGAAACTGGATAGAATAATTGGTAATTCGATTTTTTTAAAGTTCAAGATAACACCGTCAAATACACTTTTATTTTTATTGAGAATTGAACTGATAAAATTCAAACATACTTTGAAAATGTCAATTCATAATAAAATATTTTATTTTTTGTTGAAATTTTGCAAAATTATAATGAATAGATCAAAACACAAGAAAACCTTGAATCAATCAAACCATTTGAAGAGAATCTTTATTCAAACCAAATCAAATACCAGAAACACTTGTTGCAATATGAGTATTCGAAAAAGTTTTCATTTGATAAAAATTCACGTCTTGAAAAAAACACCACAAAAACATTCAATATCACATATCACAAGAATATGATCGATCATTCCATCCTACCCTCCTCATGTTTCACAAGATAATAACATATCACGAATAGAGTTCCACCTCCCACTTTCAGTATTCAGTGATCACCAAATTATTTTAGGTGATAGCAAACTAAGTCAGCAGCTGTCATTTTTTCATTATTTTTATCACGATCGAAAGTGACGACCCTGTTACCCAATACGGCCTAATGTTCAGTGAGCAAAATCGCACTGAGCTAAATAGCGGACAAGTTCCAGTTTTTTTCTTCAAAGAGCTACGACTCTAGTGTCAGGATAACCGATTATATAACAGGTATTCCTCATGTGAACGGTTACCGTTTAAACGGATATAAATGTGAGCGAGAGAGAAAAATTACTGATCAAAGAGAGAAATAAAACTACAAACTAGAGTCGTACCGTAGAACCAGGTAGAGTTGACACCGAAGGAGAGAGATAGGTTAGAAAGAGATACTCACAGAGAAGAAAGGTGTGAAAAACCAACTGTCCGGCAAAATTACATGTTAACTGCATTTGCGCCATCATCATTCACCCAAGATTTATCATTCGCTGGACCTATTCAAATGCTAAGTACTGATGATAAAATCAGTACTAATAGTACTATCAGTACATCAGTACTATAACTGAACCAACTGTTTAGATTGCCTGGATAGATTAACCATACAAAATGTATATTCCATGCTCAAGCCTCATAATACTTTTCAAAAACGTCAACATACAACAAAGATTTTGGTTAGTCTATCACTATGATATAATCAGCTTAATGTATAAATTTTTAAGATTCTCAATATGTGAGAAGTTTCCTCTTTCCATTTTCTTAGATAAGTTTCTTAATACTTTTTCCTGGGACAAGTTTTCCCAATTTTATTTCCTCCATGTTTTGATCATGAATTTAATTGAAGGATGAGGAATAAACTGTTGCATTTCTCAGATAAGGAAAATAGTCTAATTTCACGTGGGAAGATTGAAAAACTCCTTAAATACTACAGTAGTTCTGTACAGGAATAAAATTATTACTCAGTAGCACCCACGCAAAATAGTCTTCAACATAAACGGCCCAGACAAATTATTGAGTTGATCTGACTGTTTAAGTTGAACGCGTAATTTATTACATCACATGGAAATTGTTACATTTACAAAGTGCAAAGCTCAACCCAACCTGTTTCACTTTCTAAACGTTTGACGATCCTGTAAGGTCTTCTTTTTTCATTGCTCTCATCAACATCACCTGCTTTATTTGTCCTTCTTCTGTACCACATCAACTGTATTTTTCATCACTCTTCAGACCGCGATTTGCACAAAACATACTCTACTTCTTGAAATACTGTGGAGGAATTGGGTTAATGCTTCTTTGATGAATAAGTCGTCTTGACGGGTGTAAACATTGCACGCACGCATCCGTAAATGGAATGTTTGTAGAAGCTCAACAGCTTTGAAAAATTGTAGAACACATTTTAATCTTGAGATTGATCTGTAACCTATTTTGAGATGATTTAATTCAAAACACAATTATTTATTATCAATTCACATTGTTCATCATGGTTCTGGGTTCAATGAAAGCATTTTCTCGACAAAAACTGACATCCTATTAGCTTTTTCAGAGTTGAGCTACATTCAAATCTATCTTCAACTAAAAAAATATTGATAATCCATATTTTTTCACAAATGCCAAGTATTATACAAATGCCATTCAAGTTAAGTTGCATTACTGGTTGAATAGCTGCATTACTCATAGCTGTCATTACTTTAAATTAATTAAAATAACGGTCTCGATTGTTACTGTACTCAATATAAATTATTATTAATTTATAAAATTAATCTCCTATGGTGAATCATTCTACACATTTATTTTATGCTACACTTTTAGTTAGCATTTCAGTTAACTAAACATCATCGATTACAAGATGTTTTACAATCTATGCAAGATTTTTACATCTGATGCAAGCGACTGTCGTTTGATGAACAAATACTGTCCATAAATTGCATTTGCAATCAGCATTCGTTCTTCACAACAGAACGCCATCGATTTCAAGATCTTTTCCAATCACATCTGATGCAAGATGCAAATAGTGTCCATCAATAAGTTGCATTTGCAATCTGTGTTCGTGATTTTCCCAAGAGTTTCTTACACCCACCAGACAGGCTTGCCCCAGTTACGGCCTGGATCGCTTTCAAAACAGCGTGAGACAATAATTAGCATGTGTTCAGGTCCCGCCAAAACTGACGCAATGCGATTGGAGCAAATTGTGCAGCTTTTCCCGCGCGGAATCTATCACTCGATGTTATCGTGGGAGCTTTTCTGCTGATTGATATTCTGAACTGCGACATGAAATAATAATAGGGCGCTTTTGTAACCCACTATGAAACAATTGCTAAGCACTGTTCATTCCATATAGAGCAAGATGCTGATGGGATGGATGTTGAGTAACACTGTATGAGTGGATCAGCAACATTGTGTAGTGAGAAAACTTCAACATATATCATTAGCCAAAATTTGAATACCTCTTCTCATAAATGATAAATCTTCATCCTCCCAGTATCCTACACAGCCTAATTTCTCTGTAGACGTTTACACAATATTTTTTCCAAAAGAGACAACTAGAACAGTTCTAATTCAAAACGTGCTTAAGACTATTGAAACAAATGATTTTCAAATACAAATGAGTTTTAAATATAATTCGGTTCTAGTCCCATTCTAGTTCCTTTGATTGCTTAGCCGAGCTCCATATTTTCTAGAACAATTAATCTACATTGAAGTTCATTCTTGAATGCAATCAGTTATTCCAAATCGAATTCGAAAAGTGTCAGTTTATCAAAAGTTATCCAGCAAGAAACTAAAACTAAGTAGCCCACCTACTTTTCCATTTTCTTATGAAATCTGCAGAATAAAAAACAAAGTACAGCAAATCACTTGGATAACAAACAATACGTAAACATGAATATTATATAGTTTCAGTTACCCAATCGACACTCAGTGCCATATTTGCATGAAACCCCATTTTCCCAAATTACCCATAATGCACAGCTGACAGTTTCCTTTGAAGGCCATCTGCCGGAAATCCGCGCCGAATTTTCTCACCTCGTTTTCCACTACATTTCCCGCCCGATTTTCTTCTTGGCGGGACACCGGTATTTCCACACATCCTTGGCCAAATTCTTCTTCCGTCTTCATCTTCTTAATTTCATCATACACTTTATGTTTCTCACTTCTCCTTCACTTCCTTTGCGACTTCTTATTATGAGTTTTATTGATAATTACACTTATGACTCTAATTAATTTTTCTCATTCTTCAATTTCACCTTATTTCTCTGATCCTCTACTGATTTTTATTTCAAAATACTGTATATCCTGTACCTCAATCCATATATCTTAGTTTTCTTATTTATTGCGTTTTTCGTCTTCATCTCACGCCATACCTAATCTTCTTTTTCTCATCACTGAATTTATTTTTACATTTTGCTTAATTTTCTTCTGAATCTTCATATTTCTTCGTTTCTCTGTTCCAACTTCTTAGTCTCCTCCTCCTTTTTTCTCTTACTCATTTCCTATTTTCTTATTCTTCTACTTTACTTCACTTTATTACTATTCTTCTCCTCTTATTTCTATTCTCAATCTCATTTTCTATACTTTACTTCTTTATTCTACCTTTCATTCAACTCCCAATTCTATATTTCTTGCAATGCGTCATCAATAATCAGGATTGGTGACAATCATACATCACTTGTCATACAGCTCCCCACTACTCACTGATTTTATCATTGACAACTTTCTTCTCTTCGTTATTCCCATCATTCCTCCAAAGCATAATCAATAACCAAGAAAGGTGACGATCATTCGGCACTTGTTATACGGCAGACTTCCTATCGCATGGTAGCCTACCAATTCGATTTCACCGTGTGTCGGTCAGTGTGGGCCTACTGTTCCACTGCAGTTACACATTACACTCCTCCGGATCGAGGTCAAGCGGGCGATTCTTTCAGTTATGCAATTTCCTCATCGGAAACCCGTGCCGTGCCGTGCCATGCTGGATAAGGATGATGTACGACTTTCGTCAAATGATAAAACACACATCCGACCATCATAAACTCACTGCAAATATTGCCATAACCAATCGCTAGGCGGTCAGCATGGAAATCGACTGTTCCTTCCGTTACTCATATATTGCTATTAATTTAATCATATCAAAATTCTTGTTTGAATTCAATGATGATAACCTGATACGGCCAAAAGTTTCTTCCGTTAGACTCAAATTAGATGGAGCAATCACTGCTGCATGTTCATAAAATCTTTGAAATGTTGATTGATAATTCCTTGTTTTTGAATAAAATCAGATTGAATGAAGCAATCGTAATTTGGTTTTCATAATTATATTCTTGTGAAAGTTTAAACCCTGTAATATCTTGACCGAGAGATCCTTCTCTAAGAATTAAATGATCAAATTAAATTAATTAAAAACAACAAATTCATGTTGATTCATTCTTGTTAACGTTCATAATCTGTAAAATGTTGAGTAATTTTTATGATTAGTTCCTCTGGTCCACTGATAGCCTACAGAGCCAATGGATGAATCACAGAGTTTAAATTTCAACTGTTATCTTGGATAAAGTGGCTGCTATTCATCTAATCATTGAGTTGTTGAGTAAGACTTGCTAAACAGTACTGTCCAAATTTCTATAAGGGAATCGTGCATTGGAGAAGATCTTTAATATCTTTAATTTAATCCATAAATGATCAATTTTAGAACAATACATTGAACAATGGATAAGTAGAAGAATTATTTAGAAGAATTCACATAAACAATAACACAATTCCTCACATACTGTTGACAAAACTATGCCTCAATCATACTCGTACCTTATACAACAACAGTATAGCCTAGTTGTGATACGGACGAAAATCTGTTCCGAAATTAGACCAAATGGTAGGAATGTAACAGACATACTTCCTCAGCAGAAACGACACATCAAATGGTGGAAATGATACAGATATAGTATTTCCTTCGCCAAAAACCCACAAGCTGTACAGTGAAAGGAGACGTGTTTCTGATACAGCTATTAGTTCGGGAAGCCAATTCGCGAGGAACAAGAATAATAAGAAGAAGGAAAAGAGAAGGAAAAAAGAAGAAGGACGAAAAGTAATCGTTCACGCTGCATTAAGGCGATTTTAACGCCTGGCAGATTCAAACAGTGAAGCTATTATTACATTATACAGCATTTTATTACATATCGCACTATTATTACATTATGTGAGTTTTTCGTAGATTTTTACGTGACCCTGTTTGAACACTTGCCAAATAGTATGAATCACGATATCACAATTTTTTCCATTTACAGTCAGACTAATGAGAGACAGTTTTCGTTTCAAGAGTAACTCAACAAGCTCTTAATAAGCGTTCACTTTCTTTAACCTCACTTCCAACTTAACCCAACAATCTAACATAGGCTACCTATTTCAATTCAATCTATTTAAATGGTTAATTTTTACTAGCCTTTTGATGAACATTACTTTCAACAAACTTTGCAACTAAATGTATTTCCAGGCTTGGCAATGGAGATTAAAAATCAATTAATCATCAACCTAGCTTAGCCAGAAACCAATCAAATTAAGCCATTACATTCTCACCAAAATACAATACAGTTCTACTTGATAATTTCACTACTGTTGAATATAGAGAATGTATAATGACTGAAGAGTCTCTTCACTACTGGAAACCCCTACAGGATGATTTTGTAAAATCAGCTGATCGTTTGATTGTTTGTTACAGGTGTTGGTGTTGGCTTTGTGCGCCGTGCTCGCCCTCGCTCGCGCCGAGGAGGAGAAGAAGGAGGCAGCAGCCGAGGCCACCGAGAAGAAGGTCGAGGTTGAGGCTGGCGAGGAGAAGAAGCAGGAGAAGCGCGGTCTCTTCAGCTTCGGATACGGAGGTGGTTATGGAGGCGGATACGGAGGCGGCTATGGAGGCGGCTACGGAGGTGGCTACGAAAGCTACGAGAGCTACGGAGGTGAACACCACTACGAGCCCCACAGCCACATCAAGTCCATCGTCATCAACAAGGAAGTAGCCGTGCCCTACCCAGTGCACATTGAGAAGAAAGTGCCATACCCAGTCAAGGTCCCCGTCGACAGGCCCTACCCAGTCCATGTACCCAAACCATACCCAGTCCATGTTGAGAAGCCAGTCCCCTACCCAGTCAAGGTCCATGTTCCTCAGCCATACCCAGTCCATGTTGAGAAGCACGTGCCCTACCCAGTTAAAGTCCCTGTTGACAGACCATACCCAGTCCCTGTCCCCAAGCCATACCCAGTCTACGTTGAGAAGAAGGTGCCCTACCCAGTTGAGAAGCACATCCCCTACCCAGTGAAGGTGCCAGTCGACAGGCCATACCCAGTTCATGTGCCAGTTGAGAAGCCAGTGCCCTACCCAGTTGAGAAGCACATCCCCTACCCCGTCAAGGTGCCCGTCGACAGACCATACCCAGTGCCCGTACCCAAGCCCTACCCAGTGCACATTGAGAAGCCAGTGCCCTACCCAGTTGAGAAGCCAGTGCCCTACCCAGTCAAGGTGCCAGTCAAGGTACCCGTCAAGGTGCCCTACCCAGTCGAAGTGAAGGTTCCCGTCCACGTTCCAGTGCATGTACCAGTCAAGGAGCACCATCACCATGAGGACTACAGCAGCTTCGGTGGTGGCAGCTACGAGGGCGCCAGCTACGAAGGCAGCTACGAGCACTCCTACCATTGAGACTGTTCAACCCTTACCAACTAAACAGATCTCCTCAACTACTTATCTCCTTGACGTGGTCGTCATCTGAGAAGGAACATCCCTCTGACGTAACGATGACAACTACGTCAACACCATGATGACGTCATGAAGAGCGGCTCAGTGGGTGAGCAACAACGGTGCGCCCAGCATCCTTCTTGCTTCCTCACAAGATATCAAACCAAAATATTTTTATATTACTATTCCGTAAATAAATTATTACGTTTTGTACAAACTTGATACCTACTTTATTCATTCCTACCTAGTACCTTCTCTTCTAAGATAAGTTAATTAATTAGTACATATACAGTATCAGCCAGAATAAACAGCACTGAAATAGTACTTGAACAATAGCACATGAACAGTTTCAGTACTGTTTATTTTGGCTGATATACTGTACTGCGCAGATTCAACAAGTCTGAACTCTTGAAAATTATGACCAATTTAAAAAAGTAAAACATGAATAATTGCTGGAATAAGATGTAATCTAACATAGCTAATGTATGGATTTCCCTGTACTTGAACCGTAAAAATTACGGTCATTGAATATTTTCTGCTTTCGGACAACACAGTCTTCAAAACGAGAAGTGGTAGGCTAGTATTGAAACTGAAGAGTTGGATTTTGAAGTACTGTAGTTGTGAATTTGAGAGCACAATAATAATTAATGAATTCACAAAACTATTCTATTGCTCTCAAATCATAGAAGATACTCTCTATATTGGATTTAAAAGCTAGGAGTTGCCACAACTACAGAATTAAGATGTTTGAGACTTCATTCAATAAGAACGACAACGACAATACCACCAACACTACCAACTAAATGAAAAGTTGAGGAGTTAAGAATAGTTCTAGCAAGACATAAGGACAACCAAGTCTGATGATTAAGAGTTCAATCTTACTACTCATCTACAAGAATGGGAATAACAGAACTATCAACCCTGACTCTCCACATGAATTGAAGCAAGCAAAAAAGAAAAATATCATTATACTGGATTAATATCAACGTATAGATTCCCTTATTTCTTCTATTGGACCAATTTTTTGCAAAATGACGATTTCCTTTGATTTATTACATGAGTATACAATTGGGAAGGGAACAAAACTTCTTTAACCAACTACCATTTCTCATTATTGGAAAATGTAAAACATTAATAGCAATGGTCTTACTTGTGGATGCTACTTGTGATATTCATTACACTAGCGATGCTTTAATACAATTCAAAATCAAATTTTTTCAAGTGTAGCTTGATAATCCAAGTGAGTGTAAAGTAACATTGATGTACGTCGTTGATTTAATAAAGTATTGGGAAATTGGAAAATTATAAATAAAGAATATTGAATTATAAATTCCGACTTTAAATACATACATCCAAATGGATAGATCAAACCCCTTCTTGGTCGATTCTATGAAAACAGTTAATACATCTCTACCAATAATACTGCTATACATTCTTTTCAATTTTAATCAACAATTCGATAATTATATTCAAAATTTTCAATTCATAGAAAATAAGCACTGCAACATGCTTAATTTAAACATTATTTGAAGATATCTAACAATTATCTACAGGAGCTTTAAATCTTAATTACAACACCGAAATACAATTATTGATGTGTATTTGATAAAATAACATTTATAGATACAGTAGATTCATTTTGTTACACCCATTATTCGAAGACTGAATTTTAAATCATTGAAGTTATAGCACGCAGCAAAAAGTTCAGTTCTGATTAAATTTTTTAAAAATATATAGAATTTGAAAAAATGGAACAAGTTTTATTGGAAAATTCTATTCAAATTTATAGGAAAGTTGAATACTTCCGCCTGCTGGAGTAAGTCATTCTAATTGAAAGGTGAGATAAATGCTTGTACATGGATGAGATATATTTTCATCAATACCCACATCTACACAGAAACTATGCAATTGAAACACCTTGAACTAAACTCATTTTACCAACACAAGAAAGAAGAGTAAATGAAAAAATAGAACTGTAATACTATTTTTAAATCGTATCTCAATCGCCCTTAATGCAACCATTGATTGTAAAATTTTGCATCCATAAAAACTTCATTACAGACAAAACTGTTCCCGAAAACTGAATTTGATTTCTATCAATACTTAAATGCAGAAGAAAATTCAATTCATCCCTGATAAATACAGTATAAGCTACAGATATGAATTCACTAAAGGGTTAGAAAACCAACTAATCAGACTGAATTCAGGATAAAACTCAAGAATTTTGGACTAAATTGATTAACAAACTATTCATAATCTGGTCTAACACTTGATATTAATGTAAATTTGTAAAATTATTCTAAATTTTCTTCTTTTGAACAGTAAATTTTTGAACAGCAGTTGGTGTAATATCACATATTATTCCCATGATACTATTTTTTCCATGTTTCAATACGTTGTAGTGATATCAATATGTGTAAATTGCACAAAGATATGCTAATCTATATAGCCTAAATTAATGAGATAATGGTTATAAAATTAATAAATATCAATACATTAATACATTAAATTAATAAAATAATGGTTATCTTTCAATTGAACGAAGATTGATCTCAATTTACTTTAGTACAACCAGCGCTTAGAAAATTCCGATTTACAGATAACTATACAAAAATATTCAAATTAATTTTAACATTCAACTAGAAATAAAGCTCAACCTCTTGAAAACATTCTATGAATAAATAATTGTTGAGAGCCCTTCAACTTTGACCGCAAAAGTGGAATCCATCCATTAAACATCTAGATAATTAAGTCTCAACATCTTTATTATAAAAAAGTCAGTCCAAGCAAAGAAAACATTCTGGCAAAATGGAAAAATGACTCCAGCTCTGTCAACATCGGTTCAAAAATAATAAAATTGATCTCAAATTGTAGGAAACATTGTTATATACAATTTGAGACCAAACTTATCACCTTCCAATATTGACAGAGGTGGATTCCATTTTCCTATTTTGCCAGAATGTCTTCTTTGCTTGGACAGACTATACCAATAAGTGAATTTTCGCCATTTGCTGTTAATCACGCTCTCATGTACAACAATTTTTAATCAGTTTGCTGGCAAGAAACAGTCGGTAAGTCGTGGCCTATACAAAGCTGACAAACACATAGATCTATCAGGATAAAGGATAGTATCCTGGCAGTAACCTAAGTAAGTTAGCAACTATAGAAACCAAGTAACCTAAGGCTCGACATTGCAACAGAACTATTCAAATTAGCTGTAGCCTTCCAGCTTTTGCCTTTCACTTGTCTCCCGGCTCTGCATGAAGACATTGCCATTGTTTTTTGCCCGGCTCCTAATCCAACGGATTTCCACCATCATTCGATACTATCCCGAGTCATGCACTGCTGATACACATTATTTCTCATTACTGTCGCAATTGCGAAATATTTTGTCCTTCGGCCTGCAACCCGTCTCCACGACTCGCAAGGGCATAGCAGGCAACATTACCAAATTGATATATTTTCGTTAGACTCAGATTCACGAGAACCGTATTTAGAGATTGAAAAGGCGATAAGATATCAATATTTATATAAATTACATCGACCTTATCTTGAATTCTCAAACACAATCTAATAATGTAATTGCATTATAGTTCGTTGCAGTATTGAAACTATTGGGTTTAACTTGAATGAAAACTATGTCAAAATTGATCATGAGTGCAATAGGCCTTCAATACCGTCACAGTCAATCCAGGTTTCTGGACAAAAAGAATAAAGTATTAAGTATATAGTAGAGAACAAAGAGAATAACTTAGTATTATAAGTACCAACTTTGTACTTATAAGTACAAAGTTGGTAACTTATTTGAAAGTTTCGACAAAACGGAATCAAATGCCATGAATACTTTTGAAATTATGAGTTCAAGAGTTATTCAATTTGAAAGAAAACTTGTTCAATGCTTGGTGGTTCGGAACCTACCTAAAGCAGTAGGTGGCAGCCTTCATCTCTCATCATCATCCTCCCCATTACCCACGCACAGGCCCAAGAGCCCATGTAGGCATCACCCTCAAAAAAAAACGACAGTACAAAATAGCATCCACAAATGAGGGATTATAATAAGAGCTGATGAAATTAGTTGCTTTTTGAAACCAGGGCTAACTTTGAATAAAATACATCTAAATTGAGAAATCATTGTGAAAGACCTTGTGATTTCTTACACGAAAACTGTAGATGAGAAGTATACTAGTATAATTAGGCTTTAACAGTTAACACCGACAATAAAGTTAATATTATGATGATTATTACATTCATAAGTTACTAAATTTGTGAGACAGAGTTCATTCATATTGAATTTGATCTACTAATGGGATGAATAATTTTAATTAGTCATTATATATGCAAATCAAATCTCTAGAAAAAAACTTGTTTGGTAGTTTTCAGAAGTATTATGATAGAGTAAAATTTTTAGTGTACTGATGCACTTTCATCTTGGTTTACTGATTTAATTGTACTTGCACTAAGTATATTATTACAGTAGTAGACTTTGAGGTACGATAAAAATTGATTATTTGAATGAATTATTCAACTGAAAAATCAAATATACAATTTTTCAAAGAACCAAACGCACTCGTACTGCAACTTAGGTGAATAACTAGTTCATTATTTCCTACTTTTGGAACTACCACGTTGAAAGTGAGCTGGAAACTGCATAATTTACACAGGGAAATTGTTCTAATTGGGCATATATAGGAAAGTAGAGTTGATCTGGAAACAATGTACACTCTCCTACACGGTCTACAGATGAAGCGCATACTATTTATTTACATCAAGAATCAGGATAACTAGTGTTCGTATCTTTGGTGCAACAGCATTTTATCCTCATTACTACAGATTCTACTAGTTGGTCTGTCTCAACTTCCGTCTTTCGATTCAAATTATTGAATTACTAGATCACTGAACTATGGATAATTCTATTGTAATATGTTTGAAATGATAATGTATATTGGGAGAAAATTTCTAGCATCTCTCTTAAAAGTCTCCTCATAAAATGCCTTGTAGAATTGTCAATAAAATATCAATCTGATGACATAACTGGAACAGCAAGTGTATGGTTTGGAATTTTCATCTTTTTATTATTAATTGAGTTTGTAAAGGGCACATTTCTTCATCCCTAGAATAACTGAGAAATTTCATTTCTCAATTATTCTATGTTATGAATAGCTGCTGTAGGCCTATCTTTCACGCTGGTCCAAAAAAGCTTAGGCCTTAATTGAAAAAGACAGTAAATTTCACAACAATTTTGGTGCAATTTGAATTATGTCAATGTTAGGTGTCACCTACAAAATGACATACTCATCAGATATTTTTTCAATTACATAAGTATTGAGTTTATTGGTGAAAATCCAAAATAAATTTAGTACTGTAACTTGCTGAGATTTTATAATTTACAAGCGACATGATTAAATACGACAAATTAGCGAAACCTCTAGAGGTAAAAAGTATCAGCCAGTAAGCCTATTAATAGTAATTTAATTTTACGTGAGTGAAAACAAAGGTATTAATACTTTTGTTTTTAAAGAGAATTTTTATTCGAATTTGTAATTTTCTCAAAATGAAAATTGAAATCACTTGGTAATATATATTTTAGTAATTAATTACATTTGAAATCTGAAAATATTTCTGAAAACCCTGATATTTCAATCATTTGATAATATTTAGATTCATATTTTAATCTTGTTTATTTATTTCAATATTATTTTATTCATATTGATAATGGGCTGAGTCCCGAAACATATCTGTAAAACAATACGTCTAAAGTTTTTTAAAAAGGTATTTGATTTTTATTTTATTCATCAATTATTTTAGATCGCCCTAAGTTAAAAGTTTAATTTTCTGACAACACTTTTTTGCACAAGAAATAAAATTCAAAAAGCCACCTGTTTTGGAGTAAATATTTCGAGAAATTTCAATCAACTGTTTAAAAAAATATTGAATACATTTTCTCTTGAAATAATGAATAAATGGATAGGAATGAGAATTGATTTATAAATTTCACAAACATAAACAAAATTTGCAGCAAGAACAGATTTATTTGGAAAACAAACAGTGGGTGAAAATGAGTTTAGCAATTCAAAGACTTTTTTAAATTTAGTATTCCAGATCATAACCACAAATATGTCGTTTTTCAAACAATTTCGTTTCAAGAAGATGATGGCAGTGTATATCTTCTATGAATTGATATTAATTCATTTCATAGTAGTACATGTTAATTGTCTAGAACACAAGCGATCGGTGAAGAAACATTACAAAAATCACAACCATAAAATTGATTTGAACCATCATGTACTGAAGCCAATCGATGGAGGAAAGGATACAGCAGTGGATGAGCATAAATGCATAGACGGCCATCATGAACTGAGCCACGCTAAACCACACAAATCAAAATTGTATTACCAATGCCGAGTTCCAAAACATGAAATAATGGAATTTGATTCTACAGATACTAACAAAGAAGATGCAAACTCTTTCGTTGAATTATCCAATGAAGAACCAATTGCATCCACAATTGAAAAAATCAATGCATTATTAATTAGAACGGATATTGAGCCAAATTCGGATGATATGGGATTGGACCAATTTGTATTTCCCGAAGAATTTGGACTTGACAACATCAACAGCATCAGCATTAGAAACGGTTCTAGAAGACTTCTATCTTACAACGATGATAATGATTTGGTGTCTTTTTATAAGAGAGATTTTGGAAACTTCGAAACACTGGAAGATAGTCTCCAAAGCATGGATCCAGAAAGGTTAGAAATGGAGCATGCTGGCAATATTAGTGTGATCAATGTGAAAGATTTAAATAAATCAGATTACTTGGTTGTTGGTTAATTTGAGAAATGAAATCTTTGTTGAGTGTTTAGAAAACTCAATATAGTTTTATATTGATTAATTGGACGGGTCTCTACCACGGAGAAAAATACCAAGATCAATAAAATGTGAATCCAATCAAACTTTATACATGAATATTATTTCGTAACGATAGCCAGTAATTTTTATATAAAAATAAATACGTCAAATGTATAGCCTTTATAATAAATTTTTTTGGGGTTGAATCAGAACTTTGGGACCCGTGGTAGGAACCACACCTAATATTGACATCAAAATAAATCAGCTTTTTAAATTTTGTGGTTAAATGATACCCTACTCTTTTAAGATTTTATCCTCAATATAGGTATTGAAATCGCATTGAACTGCATTGAATATTCGAATGATTTTTTCTTAATTCTCTCTACAATGCCAATTTAATGAGTGGCCCATTACAAAAAATGTTTTGGCAAAATTTTCCCAACTTTTCCAACCTATGAGAGAAGAAAATTTGAAAATGCTTGCTTAACTTATGATTGAAATGATTTTTCTATTGAATATTCAATAATGATCTATTATGGTTCTCAATAATTCTTGTTCGCACAAGTTTTTTCAATCGAAAGCTGTATTTTCACCACGATCCAATACATTAAGGTACTATATATAACTATTTTTTTATAATCACATAACTTTGGCAAGTTGTCGTCATAGATTCAGTCACATGCCATCGATGGTTCGTGGTGTTCCAAATATGATTCATAACACATTTTTTCAATACCAACAAGAATATCAACCAAAAGAATAAAATCAATTTTCCGGGCAGATCCAACAACAGTAACTTCATTTTCTTACAACAGTAATTCAACTCATAAAATAGAAATGTTCCTGAAAAAATGAACAAAACAGTGTTTGAAGCGAAGTCTCTTACCTTATGTAGGGGATATTGGCTGGCACATGGTACTTAGCACCTGGGTCAAAATCATTTTCAGATCGAAGAACTGGCGGCTTCACTCCTCCATACTTTTCCCTGAAAATTTACAATTAACCTATATTATTGTAAAATTTCATTTGGTAATTCAAAATACATTGCAGTATTCATAATTTCTCAAGAAATATTTACAAAATTGGTAAATTACAAATTAGAATGTGAAGAGAAAAGTAGAATATTTGGCGAATTATGAATATTTGTTGGAATTATATAATTTTCAGAAATTTTCAAGACGGTAATCACAGATGTCACAGTTACCTACTTTTTGTAAGAGATATACAGTATTGAAAAATGAAATGGATTTATAAAGGCTTAGTCTATTATTTATTTTTCATCACCATCAATTCCATTCGAACTTTGACATAAAATTCTCAACATTTTAAATTAATTAAATCATGAACAAGTTATATAAATGAAATTTACTCCTTAGGCGGAGTTAGGACTAGTAAGTCCTTTCTACTACTCAACCTTCTTGTACTTCTTCAGAAAAAACAAACTTATAATTTTTAATGAAACACGGCCCTGAATTGCTTTACCACGTGAGTGGGAGGTTTTACTTATCTCCCAAATATTAGACAGATATAATAGGCTGTACAAGCAAAGAAGACAACCTGGAAAGATGGGAAAATGACTCAATCTAAGTAAATATTGGTCAAAAAATTTCTAAATTTGATTTACAAAACATTGAGATCTACAATTTGAGACCAAATTTATAATTTTTGAACCCATAGTAACTGAGCTGAAGTCATTTTCCTATCTTTCTTGGACAGACTATATTTTTTTAAACGTCTATGTTAAAATGAACGAAGTTATTTATTTTCAACCTTGAAAAGAATAATAACGTACCTAAGATCCCACCAATGACAGTTGTATCGGTCTCTAGGTACGTTGCCTTGGAACAAGTCCCATCTCCAGAAGTCGAGGGCAAGACTGAAGGGTAGAAAGGGCAACTTCTCTAGTGCCTGAGCGAACAGGTGGTTGATATTGTGCGACGTGTCATCGACGGCGTTGTTCAACAAGCCCAGCTGCTGCAGATGTCGTGGAGTTGATACCGATAGCGAAATTGCATCGCTTATCGCTTCGTGGAGAGCTGCAAAATATTCATTATTAAGAAAACATATTCATAGTGGAATTAAACAAATAAGTTATTGAAGATGAAGATGATAGGAATATTTAATGAAAAAACAAGATATGGATAAATACCACACTATCACCTCCACAACTAATTAACAAATATTAGGAATTGTATTTTTGTCACATGGCCGACAGGATAACGTATAATATTGTTTCATTTGAAAAATTCTATTATCATGCACTAATCAAATACAGTTATTAAACTCCTAAAAGTAGAGCTCACAATTGAAGATTAATCACTGACAAAATTCACAAGAGACTAGAGTTATTTTCTTAACCTGTTTAGTCGTGGTATTTGTCAGATAGTTCAGTTGCTATTTTTTCTAATATACTACTATAGTATAGAGACTGTATAATCAGATTATAGAAATTATACTGTCTCTATATACTAAAGCATTCATTGACTAGCGAATAACAGGATAATACGACTCAATTGGTGTGTGAATACGCCTAACGTAAGGTTCTATAAAGAGATCTGTATAAAGCCCTGACCTAATTTATTTTTAAAATTTGTGAATTTTACTGGTAATTATAATTATTGGATTATTGGAACTGTAAAACAAGAATAGTGAAGAAAATTACTATAGTAGGACAAGGATCACAGATACGGATGACGTATTGCTTATAATATTCCAGATAGAACTAAAAAGTATTAATGATTTCAAATTTTTATTGAAGCTGATAATAGGCTGATAATCAGCTTTTATTGTAAGCTGATAATAGTGAGAAAATTAGTGGTGTTTTTGTCACCGACAGAAAATAACTTGATTTTAAAAAATATAGATGACGGTATTTATTCAATAGAAAAATTATAAATAAGGTGGAGGAAGAAATTATTAACATTGGCCATGCCTGTATATGAAGAAGAGAATTTGAGTGGCTTTAAGTTAGCTAGAGTTGAGAATTATGTTAGCTAAAGTTGAGAAGCGAGATCAATTTTCAACCAGGTCCAGAGCTAAATAAATTGACAATTTCAAACAAATGGTACTAGTTGATTCAAAATGTGTCATCTTTGCTGGTGCAACCTAGCATAGAAAAATCTACAATGGAAAAACTATATATAAGCTATGATGCTATAAGTTTCTGTTTATTTTAGCTGTTTAGCAGATCAAGAGTTTTCAGCACAAAAAACAAAGCACAAGAAAGTACGAACCTGGATTAGCTCCATCTCTGAATACTTTGGGTTGATTCCTGTAGTTGATGAAGTATTGAATGTGCGCCATCTCATGATGTGCAGTTATCAGATCTTTCATATTCACCTGTGCACACATCTTTATTCTGAAAAATATATATAATCATAAACAATTTATGTTTAAATTTGAAGTAATTATGAATTGATCACTTCAACCTGTATCATCAAGAGAAATAAGTTCCATGTTGGAAGGTTCTATCAACGTCTTGTAATCAATTGATAGAACATTTTCAATTTCATAGGCTATAGTTTTTCTGAATGTATCAACCAAAGAGTTTTGGTTATTACAGGGGTGATAAGAGATTGAATGAAGAACATAATTTTAGTAGTACTAAAATAGTACCATCGTACTATTGCTAGCACCATCAACATAACGGATCATTTGAAACACTCCAAAAAGGTGGGTACCCTCTTTTTTTAAATCATGTACCGGTAATATAAAGTCTACTCTGCTTATAATAACTTTATATTAAATAACATTTGCTAAATTATTTCAACTAAACCTTACCAAATGGAACTCATTCTATTCATACAACTTCACGTGCTTTTATGCTTAACTTCAGGTATTTTTAAAATCGTGCACTTGACGTTTTTTTATTGCGGATGATACCCACATTGGCACTTTTGCTTTAATGGATAATGAGGGCGAGATTGATTGATGAGGCGAAAAATACCCATTCCTACTGGGACTCGTATCCATAACCAGGCGTAGCTAGTAAAGTGAAGGTTTTGAAGCGCCCCAAAACTGTTTGTTTTCCGAGGGTTATGCCCACATGAGCTCTTGGACTTGTGCGTGGGTGATTCAGATTCAGATTCATTTACTTCATTTATGTAAATTACAAAAATACATAGGCTCAAATCCTATATTATGCAAATTAAAAATGATACTAATTACATCGCTCGTTTTAATAACTAAGTATGGACTATTAAAGACTATTATGAGAACTTACGAGAATGATTGAAATGTAGGATTTAATAATTATGTTAACGGTATTGTAACTGATGCTGTAATTACATAAAAAGGCGGAGTTTGGACATATAAGTGTCCATTCTTGGAGAGGAATGCTCAAGAACATACCTCCCATTAACACTCAACCATGGGCTTATGATTTCTTAATAAATTCGAATAAGAATTGATAATTAAATGCTATGAAATTTATAAAAATTTAATGCTTTGACTTAAATAAATAAAAAATAGATGAGAATGATGAGAAAAATAGGAATTTGGAATGATGATGAGATTGCTTAGAGAATTGAAGATGAATTGAGAAAAATAAATGGAATGTAAATTGCTTGAGTTAAATTAAAGCTAGTATTACTGAATAATGAAATCAATTCAAGCATGGGCTTAATTTTAATCGATGGAACTATAAAATTAATATAAGCATGTGCCCAATTGTAATCGATAGAACTAAATAGAATGTATTATTGAGAGGTAAAATAGTTGAATTAGTAAGTGATAATCATCACTCGTATTTTGTTCTATTCAAACATTGAAAATTTAACCACTTATTTGTATTGACAAAAAATTACTACAATTTAAAATAATACGATTGACTATGAAAAGATGAATGGAGGGATGAAAGGGAAGGGAAGCTGTCATGTGGTTGCTCTAATTTTGGAAAGACTCCGTCATTTTTTTCGAAAAAGTGTTTTCTCAATTTTGAATTGAAGCCCGCACGGCTCTCAATGGATTTGATGGTGTTGGGAAGGTTATTCCATGCGCGACACGCACTAACAATAAATGATTTATTATATAAAGTAGTTCGATGAATTGGTATCCTCAACGTATTTTCTCCAGTCCTCGTACTTGAAACATCTAATCTTCTACCTTCGGAAACAAATTTGAAATCATTTATGAAATAGTTGGGTCTGCCATATTCCAAAATATCCCTGACAAGTTTCAAAATTCTATATAGTCTTTGATCTGGTAATTTTAAAGTTGAACTATCAATGTGAGCTTGGGTGATCCTTTCATGACGTTCAAGAGAGTACACAAATCGTAAGCAGTAGTTTTGACAGCGCTGTAGTTTATCATTAAGAGTGACTTGCATGTCATTTAGAACAGAGTTGCAGTACATAAAGTGTGGGAATATGAGAGACTCAACTAGTAACAATTTAATGTGTCTGGGAAGAATATCTTGCAATTTTTTTATTGGGTGCATTGCTGAAAAGACTTTTTTACAGGTGCTATTTACTTGTTCTGACAAATCAAGGGTTTTATCCATAAGAATTCCAAGATTTTTTACTGAGCTACAGTAGTGTATTTCATTACCATCAACTGTAATTTTGTGTGTTGAGTTCAAATCTATTCTGTTAACTATACGTGTATATCCAATAATTATAGGCTGTGTTTTGGATGAGGCTGGTGATGAGAGGGATGATGATGAGAGATGACAACTGTACTATTTAGGTAGTCGGGACCGACGTCTTATCGTCTCCTCCAAAAGACGGAGTTACTATATCTATGTTATTGTACTGTGGTCAAAGAATTATTCCCCAGTCAAGACTCGAGCTCGGGTCCTTGTTGTTATCGGACCGGCGCGTTATCACTAACTCCAACGAGCCACCGCAATGCCATTTTATTTGAACCACTTTACCTGTAGTCTTGTCCATCACAGAAGTCCCAGGCTGAGGGCTGGCATATGGCCGGAGTGTGTGGCTGCTGGATTATGGATCGCTCCCAGAACTCGGGAGGCATGGCACTCATGTTCATCGACAAATAAAAGTCCTCCGCCAATCTGAACAGGGTTGCTGGCGTGTAACCCTGTAATAGGAATTCGAATTTCTCTAAATTTAGTTATAGTTTGGATGAGATAGAAAAGTAATTGGATAAAATCTGATATTTCATTGCCATTTGACATAACCTCAACAGAATGACTTGATGAAAATGAAGGTGGTTAGTCTGATGATATCTATAAACATTTATATTCTTTAATAATTTTCTAACACACAGTTTCAAATATTTTATCTACAATAAGAATAGGAATGTAAATAATGTAGCCAATGCATTGTACTCTAGCGAGTGCGATGTTGATGGGAAGTTGCTTCAATTTAATATAAAATACCTTATACTCCTCTCATATTTTCAACACATGAAAAACATATAGATTGATACTTTCAAAAGATTAATTTCATCGTTGAAATACTCAATCTCTTGGATGGTTGATGGGAATTTTGAATGAAAAATAGTTGATTATGTCCCTCAATGTGATAATTTTTCTTGACATGCTCAACTTCAGGTACCGTAATTTTAAATGAATTTTTTTCAATAGGTTCAATTGGAATTTAACCTTTTTAATACATTGGATTAATGACTCGTGATAAATGAAAAACTATAATATTGTGAACATTCTGGGTGAAAAAACACTCGAATTTTTACGATAAATTTCACTATTAATTGTGCTCACATAATAATATAATAACATTTTATAAGAGTTTCATCCAATGAATTATATTTATTATGTAAAATTCATTTCTTGACATGTTTTAAAATGGTTGAAGGTTGAATGGATTCCTATGCATAAACTAAGGTTTAAGATGATTGTTCCGTTTTCAAGATGTGCAGAACAAGTTTGACCCACCTGTTGTAGCATTTGAGGGGTAACATCAGGGTAGTTCTTTCCCGGATAAGGAATGGTAACATCAAGAATGTTTGTCCACGATTGAGCCCACATATTTCCTGTAAAAACGAATAAAAAAACTAAGTCAATAATTCCTAATCCATCGTAAATCTATCAAGTTGATCATTTAGATTATTTGATTATATGTCAACAATGTTTCATATTGATTAAAATACTCATAAATTATTATATTCGATAGGGTCTATTATAATTCAGGCCCTACTGATTATAATACATTAGATTAAAGATTACAGTAATATACAGTACCGTATTGGATTACAGTGGATAGTAGTAATATATGTATTTCTGCGAACTATCTAGTGTGGTATTGACTTTATAAGAAACTATTTGATTAGAAATAAATAAATATTACGAACTCAAATAGAGGTCATTGAGAGTATTGAGCGAAATAATTATTACAATTCATCAGATTAACACAAGTACGCATTAATAAACATTATTCTGTTTCAGCGAACCACTGTTCCGCTTATATTGAGAACTTTTTAAATCCATTTGAAACCCATTAAATCCACCCAATATTGGACTCATGAGTATAAAATCTTATTCAAATCAAACAAAATATTCAAGACCTATCAATATTTCAATTGTTTTCCTAGTATAACCTACAAGGAAGTAGGGGTGTCTCACCACTCACTTTTTCAAGACTAGAGATTAAACAAATTATGTAGAATCTGAGGCATATCAATTTGTTGGTAATTTTAAGTCAAATTGAAAAAATATGTTTTACCCAGTATATGAGCAGGTAGAGGGGCCTCACGACTCAGCTTTTCAGGACCGTAGAGATCACGCAACTTTCGTCGAACATACGAGTGCAGTTGTTCATAGAGAGGCCTAATCTCCTCCCAGACTTCTTCCAGCTCAAACCTCAGGCCAGGGGTTTCGT
This sequence comes from Sogatella furcifera, assembly GCA_017141385.1. Taxonomy (NCBI): domain Eukaryota; kingdom Metazoa; phylum Arthropoda; class Insecta; order Hemiptera; family Delphacidae; genus Sogatella; species Sogatella furcifera. Next base: position 15,269,579 of record CM029554.1, read on the forward strand.
AGGGCCACATCCAGTATTCGGCGAAGTTTGTCATGTCTGAAAAATAGAGTAAAAAGAAAAATTGAAAAAAATACCATAGAATTATTTTTTAGACGTATTCATAGAACATAACTGACACAAGGTTTTCTGCGAAAATAGGATCAACATAGCTTAAAACTCGTTTCAGTTGCCCTCTAGGGGGCTCTAGCACAAGAAAAGAAGAGGTAAATGGAAGTATCAATGAGTATCAATCTGAAGCAATCAAAATCTATCTGGGAATAAATCTCAATGTATCAGTCCTTCTAGCATCTAATGGTGTGCAAAAATATACTTCCATTAGAATTTTGTATGTTTGAGCGTTCAATTGTAAATCTTCAAAGCCTGTTTCATATTATTGCAATTTTTTTGCAATATGAATCAAAACTCATTTTTTCATTATCTTCGCAAAGTATTAATAGTGAAGTTTGATCATATAATTATTTAAAGTAGCTTTGAACCAATGATAACTTTTATCATAATCTTCATCAATTCACATTTAAAATACAATGTTGACATAGAAACTTGAACTTACAGATTCTCTCAAGTAAAAATAATTCCTTTCAAGGAATCAAAGCAAAAATGGACAAAGACTTGATTTATAATTTTTTATTGTTGTTTTTGCCTAATTGAGCTGATTAAATTGTGATTTTCTCACATTATTCTGAGGAACAACATTTTTTTTGACTGAATAATTATATATTCTTTATTCTTTCTTAACAATTGCGACTAGGTTTCCAAGTATTTTAAGCAAAGGATGAATGAGTGATGATGAAGGTTTAAGATGTAGGTTATATGTCTATCCTATAATTATAGGTTACAGAGCTGATTGAGGTATAGAGCAAGAAAAAATCTTTCATCGTCTAGACGTCTAGAGATACCATTGGAGAGGTAAATAGAAGGAATAATAGATTCAGAATAAACAACTAGAACTCACAAACCTCAAGTTTTCTTTTCATAATATCAATACTGAACAATTATCAACTAGAACTCACAAGTCTCAACTTTTCCTTCCATCATTTCAATACAGAACAAATACTATTGGTAGAGTAGATCAAGGTAACTTTATTTTAGAGTAGGCCTATTGTAAAATATAAGAGTAGATTTTGGAGAGTTTGAGAGTATTGAACTGTTCACTTTGTTATGAAGGCTACTCCTCTATAATAAGTTGAATTGATAATTAATCAAACTACCATTTAAAATGAGATCATTTTTTCTCATAACTAGTTTCACTTGAAATTACTATTAATAGTTCGAAACTGTGAGAGAAAATGAAATTATTATAAACAGTACCCTTACTGTGATTAATTATTGTTTTATTATTAAAAGTATTTTAATTGAGTAAAAGGATGAAACAATTTATGGATTTCTAAGATAAATTTACGAGTTTGTACTCACTGTTTAGGTTAGCAGCATAGTTGCAGAGTTCGACCAATTGTTCATAAAGATCTCTGATCTTGAGGCCGCTCCTGCGATGCCATTCGACCCAGGTGTGCTGCAGTTGGTCCCAGTCTCTGCTTTGTGCCATTATCAGACTCACCTCTGTGGAAAACCCAATAAATAACTCAAAAAAGTATAACAGGTTTTTGTAACTGTAAAATACTATTAACATACTAGTAAACTGTTAAAAGTTTAAACTCTAAACTGTTTATTTCCGAATAATTTATTTTATATTTCTGGTGCGTTTTTACTCAAATATTAACCGTTCAAAATTCTGAATTGATAATTCATAGCTTTTATAATATTCGGGAGTAAAAATTTGTGATTTTGAAATAGTGAATTTTAACATATCCTTTTTAAATATTTTCATCCAAATTAGGAAAGACGACGATTCGGACATGTGTATGTGTTTTCACCTACCAGTATATTGCAATGTAACTATAATAAATAGATAAAATGTAATATTATAGGTATAAAAAATTATTTCCCACTATAATAATATATGTGTCAGAGTATAGCCTACCAATAACAGTACCTAACAAAGATCAAGTTGTCTGAAGAAAGAATTTCAATTCATTGCACATTAGAAGTAGACTACAGTAGAACCCCTATAAAGTGACCTCTGATCAACCTACTGTTTTCCAAGAACACAAATATCCTGCCGAAAGGGAATAATTCAGAATAAAATTATTCAAATATATCTTTCATATTACAACAGGTTGATTATTTGTTCCAAATAGAGTAGGCTATATGCCTAAGTAGTAATATACAAAATTAGCAGTAGTTGTAATGGCAATAGCAATAGTAGAATAGTATTAGTAATTATAAATTACTAATTATTTATTAATTACTCATTATTTATAATTATAAATTATTAGTATTATAAAATTCCTATCAATCCTGAAATGTTCATTGATTTGAATACATTTGATTATATTTTTGTGCTTTATATTTTGAATAATTAAACCTATCTTCAACTATTTTATACAATGAATAAATAAATAGGTGGATACATTTTTTGCCATCAAACCCTATGGCCATCGAAAACGTTAGTTAAACAATCAAAACGCCGTGTTTTTAAACACTTGATTAAAATACATGAGTGAAAAAAGGATTTTGTCTGTCAAAGGGATGATTATGGAGAATCAAAAATTTTATGTTATCAAGAATTAACAGAGCTTTAGGATTCTATTATCATAGCAATCTATCATTGGAAGTAATAGAAAATAGTAATAACAAAGTCTTACTTATAAGCAAACAGGGGCCAGAATGCAATGTAAACCATTATATTAATATTTATTTATTAAAATGTGAAATTGCAAAGAAATACAGAAACATGAATGGATACAACGTATTTTAAACTGCAAAGGCTGTATGTGTATAATCGTAGTGTGGTCATAGAGTGTCACAAATTTATGGATCAAATGATAAGAAATTAACCTACTTTGGAATTTTGACATTGATACTTGTCTAATTGATTTAGAGTAATTTTCTCCCATAGGCCTATAATAAACTATTTAGAATTTATAAGTGAATTATGTGGGAAATCGAAACTACAAAGACTGTTCACTCACTCTTATTATACAGCCTCTACAGTAAAAAACATACCTGGTTCCAACCTGAGATCACAACGAAGGGGCTCGTTGTATGCACACACTGTGGCACTGTTATATACGGCCAGCATCTCATTTATAAGCCGATGGTACTGTAGAAAAATAAACACGAGTTCAAACAAAATGAAACTGACAATCTCAAGAACAGTAGGCCTATATTCAGTTGATTTTATACTCAACAATATATCAACATAAATTATTTAGTAATTATTTTATAAAAATCATTTTTATATATCAATAATAAGTTGAATGAGACAATGAAGGGATAATATGATGCAATTTTAATGCCGACAATGTAAAGGAGATAAGGTATTTGAAAAATTGGTGTACTATATTCCTATAAAATAAAATAAAAAAAATATTCATGAACTTCTACTATAATTAATTGGTCTATGTCCTCTTCCATTGAAATAATGGAAAAATATCTTCAATTATAAAAATATTTCAATAATTTAGAGAAAGGCGTGTTCTTGATATGATATGTACCTCTACAGTTGAAGTAGTAGATGACATTCAATTTTAAAATAATTGAGAAATTTTTATAAAACCAGAGAAAATTCTAGTCTTGAGTTCACCTTTACAATTCTTTTCTTGTTATTCAAAATAAAATAACTCCAAACAAAACTAACAAAACTCTGTTGGTCACCTCACGTTAGAGGTGATCACCAAAGTGTGATCGGTGAGATCGAAACGTTAATCAAAATGTCCAGACTGAACTAAAATCATATTCCTGTCGGGATTTCTACAATACAGACCCAGAAAGTACATTCTAATACAACTACTCATCCAGAGAAAAGACTGGCCTTTTAGAATACTAAGTATTACTGAGTAAGAAATATGTCATCAATATTAAACCCAGTACTATTCAAGTGATGTTCAATTTAAGAATTTGTAATTGTTCTTTCCAAGAAAACAAAATATACATTGATACGTATTATAATAAATCACAGTACCCTTTTAACTAAGTGTTTTTTAGGGTGATGCCCACATGGGCTCTTGGGCCTGTGCGTGGGTAATGGGAAGGATGACGATGAGAGATGAATGGACCTACTGCTTTAGGTGGGTTCCGAACCACCGGGAAGCGATTTTTTTAAGGCTTTATGAGTTCGACTTTATTGAATTCAGAGGAACCGGTCACCAGCACAACAGTGGTGGCAGAGGCACTTCGCTTATCTAATCTCACCGATTAGAGCGTCTTTACCAGTGGGACAAACCGCTTCATTTATTAACAAAGCCCTAATAACAAAAGTGAACAATTGATTGATATTCTAATATCGAATGAGTTGCGCTCGAGCAGCCGAGCTGAGCAGACACAAAAATGAACGGAGATATTGTTTTCTATAGAGCAAGAATCGGAATGTTTAACGCCGGCCGTCTAAAATTCGTTACGACCGGTCAATTAAATCGCGTTAGAAATTATTTATTTGGTGAAATGAGTTGTGCGATGAGTGTCAGTGTAATACTGGTGTTGCTGCTTATCGGAGGCATAGAATCGAATCCTGGGCCTGACGGCCAAGAGCTAAAAATCGAGGACATTTGGAACAAACCTGTGGCGATGGAAAAAACATTTTAGATTCGACAAACTCTTTAAAAAGTTCTTTCGATACGTTGGCTAGCGATGTTTCAAGTGTTAAGCAGAATTTGAACAGTGTTTCGGAAAAAGTGAATTCATTAGAAGCAGAAAATAAAGCCTTGAAAGAAAAGATTGATGATTTGGAAAATAGGAGTCGTCGTTCAAATCTCATTTTTTATAGTATTGATGAACTTGATAGTGAGAGTTGGGATAACACTGAGCGTATTGTCATTGGATTCATACGCAGTGTTATGAAGATAGAAATAACTTCGGTAGACATTGATAGGGCCCACCGTTTAGGTAAACGAAGTGTCAACATTAGGCCAATAATTGTCAAGTTTTCCAACTTTAAAAAGAAAATGAAAGTTTCATTAGCTGCAAAAAAATTAAGAGTAACAAATTTTGGTATTAAAGAGGACTTTAGCGTTCAAGTGAGGAAAATTAGATCTGAATTGAAAACTTTCTTAATACAGGCGAAAATAAAAGGCCATAGGGCTTTTCTGCGCTACGATAAATTGATTGTAAATGGACAGGTCTACACATTAAGTGATGTAAAAAACAATGAATCATTCTTAGATGGTCTGCAAAATCGTCAACAAAATGCACCCCCGCTAGGACAGGTTGTGCTTTCTCCCAACAGCAAGAGAGATACCGGAGAGATAGCAATAAATGGAACTTCTACACCAACAAGAGCCACATCAGGAAGAGAAGATTGACGCGTCAGAGTGTCAGAGTTGCAGGAAGTCAGAACAATCCACCATAACTAGCTGAAGGTAGTGATCCGAAATTAACTATGGAGGTAGGAGAGAAACACTTAAATTTAGTTTTCTGGAATGTGCCTGGAATTTCTAATTTGTATCAATTGGACAGTTTGCAAATGAATTTTTTAGAACTTTTTCTGTTATTCGCCTTTGTGAAACATGGTTAACTGGCTCAGAATTAGCTATTAATGATTTAGAAAATTATAGTTCCTTTTTAGCAAAAAAGTTAAATATTAGAGGTAGGCCCAGTGGTGGGATGGCAATCTTCATTAAGAAGAAATTCCAGGCTACTCTAATTAAAGCTAATGATTGCTTGATGATTGTCAGAATAGCTAGTAACAATGTTGAAATTATTATTTGTTTTGTATATTTTAGGCCTAATGATATAGAAGGTTCTCTCACAATTTTGAAAGATAGTTTTTCTGAATACGAAGATTTGTTCTCTCTCTTCCTGTCGTTTTTGGAGACTTTAATATCAGGATAGGTGATTTAAATCAGAGCTATGATGATGTTATATTCGATCAAACTCCTTTTAAAGCGTCTCGCATTACACTAGATCTCATCATTTCAAGATATGCACAGAGTTTGGTAGCATTATTGGAGAGTAATGGCTTATATGTATTGAATGGTAGATCTATTAATGATTCACCAGCAAATTTCACTTTTCATAGCAGTAACGGTAGTAGCCTCGTAGATTTGATATGGACAAATGTAGAAGGGTTAAACATTGTAACAGATATGTACATTTCAGACTTTGTTTTAACGTTTGTTTTATTTAGGCGTAAGAACATCTCCAATTCAATTACTTTATCTGAATGGGTTTCATACTTTTAAGAAAAATATTTTAGATCGGATTCATCATCTTTCCTTGGGCTCATTTTCACCGATGTTAGACACCCCTTTCTGGATAGACCTGTTACGGTGGAAGAGTTAGAGTTTATACTGAAAGTTACAACTAGGGGTAAATCTCCGGGACCTGACGGGATACCGTATGAACTTTTCAAATTCTTGCCCAAAGAGTGGAAAGAGTTTACCATGAACATATTTAATCGTATTTTAGATACAGGTTCGGTTCCGGGAGGCTGGGCATTTGTTAGAATGTTTTTCTTGCACAAGAAAGGTAGCCCATCTGATCCCAAAAATTATAGAACCATAGCAATTATAAACAGTATTCTAAAAATTTTCACAAAATTATTGTGTAAAAGGTTGACTCAGTGGGTTGAGTATTGTGGTTAACTAGATGAGAGCCAGTCTGGGTTTAGAAAAAATCGAAGCTGCGTAAACAATATTTTTGTCATGAACACCTTAATAAAGCATTATTTAATAAAAAGAGGCAAAACTTTCTATGCTATTTTCGTGGATTACGAGTCGGCGTTCGATTCGGTTCCTCATGTCGGGCTATGGAATAAGTTGGGATCACTGGTAGTTAGTGGGAATATCTTGAGAGTATTACAAGATTTGTATTCGAAAGCTCGCCTCAGTATTGAGGTTCGAGAGGAGGATCAGGGTAAGGTTCAATCGAGACCTATACAAGTGACAAAAGGCGTGTTGCAGGGGGATTCCTTGAGCCCGCTCTTGTTTGCTCTGTACATTTCACACATGGAATCATATTTTAGACAGAAAGGTTACAGTGGATTGCGTCTTGGTAGGGATAATGATATTCTAATGCTGCAATACGCTGATGATATTGTGATTTTCGCTGACAGTATTCCAGTTCGATGTTTGTATGAGTTCAGTGAATCCCTGAGTCTAAAGATTAATTATAATAAAACAAAATCATTGCCATTCCACAGAGGTCGACTTAAAAAAACAAGGAGCATTACTTGTGAGGGAGGTAGAATAGATTTTTGCAAGGAATATAATTATCTTGGAGTGCTTTTTCAATAATCAGGTGGTTTTAAAGATATGTCTATTAGAGCGTTAAACAAAGCTAAAGCAGAAACCGCGGCTCTCACGAACACCTTATCCAAATTAAAGTCCGATACATGGGAATCCAAGTCGAAATTATACGGATCAATTCTGCTACCTGCTACACTCTATGGCTCAGAGCATGGAAGATGCATTGGAGAAGGCTCAATTATTCTACTATAGGCGATTGCTGTTACTTGGGCGGGCAACTCCAGGGTGGGCAGTCAGGCTGGAGATAGGTAGACCGCATATTAGATATTGCATATTCAAATTGAGTTTGTTATGGCTTTTAAAGATTCTAAACATGCGAGAGTCCAGATACCCTTACGTCTGTTATAAGTTTTTGCTCGAATGTGAAGGTGTGGAATGGAATTGGGTTGCTTTTATGAAATCTCAGCTTAGTCTAGTGAATTTTGAACATGTTTGGGGAGATGAGGGATTCTGTGCAGTAGATATTACAAACAACTACACAAATATATTATCTAGTTATCTAAGTTATATTAAGAATAAGGATATGCAGCATGCCATCACTTCACAAAGCTGTGAATCTTATTGGAGACTGAATCCAAATTTTGAAATTTCTGAAATAGTATCTTACAAAATTCCGATTAAAATTTTAAGATGTATTACACAGCTCAGGATTCCCTCTGTATTGGGAACAGTGATAAACCTTGGTGACAAAAAATATTTTATCGACATCAATAAAATTTGTCCATCTTGCAGTTTAGAAAAAGAATCATTAGTCCATTTTCTATTTGTTTGCGCAGTGTATCAGGAAATTAGAGAACGATTCATTGCAGCTTATGTACATAATAATACAGTCGATGATGAAGATAAGCTAACTGTTTTACTTTCCAATTTTACTGGACAAAAAACTCTTGATGTATATTCATATACGGTTGATTTGTTATTTAAAAGAGGCAATGCTATTGTTAGTCACGATTGAAACTGATCGCTGGTTAATGTTTATTGCTTGACTTTTTGTTGTACCTGCTGTGTTATTTAATTGTTCAAAAGCTCTTTAAAATTATAAACTTAAATGCCATTAGCTCAATGATATTCACTGAAAAGGATGATGATGTTAGTAAACTTTGAATAGGGCTATAATACGTGGATATAATACTGAAATCGATGAAATGTATATATGAATAGCAAAATTCTGGAATTCTGGAGTGTTATTATAAATGTATAATAGGCTAGTACCTAACTTATTAAGGTAATTGTTAATTCGTATACTTCACGGTTTTGCATGTATATTTATTATGATGTTAAAATTGATTTATATATTTGTTTGCTCGTTCATTTGTTTGTAAAAATACGCAACTCTTTGTATAGGGCATGGCCCTGATGACAAATAAAACTTTATTATTAATATCGAATGAGGGGATACTTATTTTTTCTCAGGGCTACTGTATTTATCAAAATGTTCAAATAATGAAAATTAAACCTTAAATTAAGTAAACTTTTTAAAACATTTTTATTTTTCATAACATGTTTCGGCGTTCTTGAGCCATTTTTTTGCATTTGAATGATCCATTTTTTTGCATTTCGGCGTTCTTGACCCATTTTCAAATGCAAAAAAAAAATGGCTCAAGAACGCTGAAACATGTTATGCAAAATAAAAATATTTTAAAAAATGTACTTTGATTTTCATTATTTGAAAAATGAATTTTTCTAACCTGAAAGTTGGGAAAACATAAAATATGAATTGTTTAATATTTTTAGATTTAAAATGGGATTTCTTACCCTATGGCGCTGGTCGGGTGGCAGAGCCGAGGCTCCAATCACACTGAGCAGATTCAGTTGACGGCGAAGACGAAAGTCCCGCACGCCTTCTCTCGGAATAGTCTCTATCAGCTTCTGAATTCTAGCTTGCAGTTCTGTGTATGCTTCTTGGGCTTCCAGCTGTATCAACACATAATACAAAATTTAGAATTGTAAAATGAAGAAAAATAAAAACTATATAAAGAGAATACATAGTAAACGTAGAAAATACATTTGAAATACAAAAGTAGAAAGAAAAATGATAACTGAAAAATTTAAAGAAGTAACTTATATTATAATTAGTGTAAAACAGCTTGTGGCTTTTTAATAATCATTTATTCAATCATACAGAGTGAGTGAGAAGTTTGAAAACGGTTTAATATTTCTTGAAGAAAGGTAATTTGACCCTGCAATGATACCCTCCTTGGAAGTAATCTAATTTGACCCTCCTTGGTCTGTCCAGGCAAAAAATACATTCTGGCAAGATGGGAAAATGACTCAAGCCTGTCAATATTGGTTCAAAGATTATAAATATGGTCTCAAATTGTAGATAAGAATGTTTCCTAAAATTTGAGACCGATTTTATCATTGTTTAACCAAAATTGACCAATCTGGAGTATTTTTCTCCATCTTGTCAGAATGTGTTCTTTGCTTAGACAAACTAAACCTTCGTAGAAGTATTGAGCAGTTTCCAAACTTTAAACCACCCTGTAGGTGAGTGCAACAAGCTAGTGCCCAAAACTACTCCTCTATCAATTTATACCATTGTATAAAACAATACTGGTAAGAAGACCCAAAAGTTGTTCCACCTCGCCGATTCAATCAATTTCCCATGAGGAGAAACATGGTCTTGATAAGTTAATTCAATCAATTATACTTTTTGACTCAACTGACACAACTACAACTTGATTTCAATTTTTTATTTAAAAACTAGATTTGATTGTGTCTACCTGAGTGAATAATTGAATCTATAAGCATAGGATAAAAACAATGAAAATAAAGTAATTGGAATATCAAATATAGATATTTCACTGACTTCTAAATCTATATAAAAATGAAAAATTGGAATTTATATTGATAATTTTAAATTGAATTAAGGCATACTTTGAATGAATTAAGAATTTGATAATTCACTCCAATTATGAATACAATATTGGTATGATCTCGAAGAAATTTACAAATGATAGAAAATTAAGTAAATTCTGATAATAGTTAAATAGGTAAAGCAATATAGAGTGGACATATCACTATTTATTCAATTCTTTCCAACAACTTCACTGAAATTAAGATTGTTATTGTTATTTCACTAGATTGTTATTGTAGATTATTTTCATGGATTATAAATTCTTATGTGAAGTGTGTGAAAAACTTGAATTTTTTTAACTTAATTACTTATCAAAATTCGAAAAAGGAATAGTACAGGATAAGCCTAGTTTTTTCTCTTTAGATTACAATATTATCTTCGTAATTGTATGGAAAACCCAGGAAATACATGCAAATTCAAGTAGCATACAAAAATACTAATTTCTATTTCAAAACATAGTAACGGTAGCACAATTTCTTGAAGGACGCAGCCTTCATACAAAAAGGCCTCCATGAACTACTTATTGCCCATAACCATAAATTTAACTCGTTGGCAAACATGAACACAGAATTATGATAACTAATTTTGTAATAACTTCTGCTAATACACAATGCAAACAGCAATAATTCTGAATGTAACAAAGATTTTGTCTCTTATGCTTCAGACGTGCTCAGAATACATAATTACTACTGGCCAAATAAATTTACTGGACTGTCAAGGAATCCTCAGGTTCTTGGATCTCAGTTCTTTGGGTCTTCTCCTTCAGCTTTGTATTTTTTCTTTACTTACTTATTCTTCCTCTTCTTCTTCGGATGTTACTCCTTCCCCATTATCCTCGTATCTTCTTCCACCTCTTCCATCCTTACTGTTTACTTATATTTTATCCAATTAGCTTTTATTCTACTCCATAGTTTAATTTTTGTTGTTTTTACTTTCATTTTCCATATCTCTAATACTTCCACAACATCATAATAATTATATTTTTGCCGATTCTTTTGATTTCTTTCTAGCATGTTTCCATTTCCTCTCTTAACATTTATTTTTTATTTAACTTCTTATTTCTCTTTATATTAAGATTTTCTTTCCTTTCCCTCCCGTCTTCTTCTTATAATTATTTCTATTCCTGATAAATTTGATAACAGACTTTTTTCAGATATTTTTTTTAAATTCTTGTTTGCTTTTTTCTCATCTGCTTTATTATATACCCTTTTCATTATTTATCTTCTCAATTCCTTTCTATAATGCTTCTTCTCTCAATTTATTATTTTATCCTTCATATTTTGCCTCTTACGCTAGCTAACCCCCTTCCTCTGTTGATTCTTCTTCAAATTTCTCTATTACTTCATACTCCTCTCATCCTTTTATTCTACCTCCACCTCACGTTATTTTTCTCAAGTTTCTCCTTCCACTTTGACGTCCACTCTAGTCTCCTTCCCAGTACTACTTCGTATCCTTTTCTTCTTCTTCCTCTTCCTCTTCTCCATGTCCCTCTACTCCCCTCCCCACTCTCTTCCTCCTTCTCCTCCTCCTCCTCCTTCTTCAATTTTTCCTATTTTCTTCTCTACATCTCAATTGACGAGAACTGGCAAGGTCGTCTATGATGTACGTGGGAATTTTTGCCGACATCATTATCCATCCACTAGCAGTTCTCATGCAAGTGCTCATGCAAGTGGCTTTCATTTTGATGTTAACAATGAACTACACATCCTGTATACTGGCGGAGGTCACTGTCTTCCAAAGGGTTGTGCAATTGCCGATTTTAATCTACACGACATATATTTATTTTTTCACATTATTGAAGAGGTCCAATGTGGGGAAGCAATAGTTTTCTTCTGTAACTAGAGTGTTTGCATACTAACGTAGACATAGTATTTAGTAGCCTATACTTAGTCTATGTTACTAAAAAGTATGTAATGTGTAAGAAGTAATAATATAGGATACCACTAACGAAATATTAATAGAATAGCCCTTTATATATATTTATACCCAAATTAAGTTTCAGAAATTAAATAATTGGCCTTTTTTACACGTTGCCAGTCAACTATTATAGCTATAGCTAGCACTGGCGGCTCGTATCCACAAAACAAGTGAAGTGTCCGTATCTTTTACTGTACAGCACTTCACCTGTTTCGTGAACCCTGCCAGTCTGATAGCAGCTAGTCTGCTAGTCACGAAACTGATAGACATATTAGAAAGACTGATTTGACTGACACATATTATTTGACTGACACATATTATTTGACTGACACATATTATTTGATTGAAAGATATATTAGAATAATCACTTGTACAAGCAAATAAAACATTCTAGCAACATGGGTAAATGACTTCAGCCCGGTCAATATTGGTACAGACATTATAAATTTGATCTCAAATTGTAGGAAACATTCTGATCTGCAATTTAAGAGCAAATTCTAAATTTTCGAACCAACATTCTACTGGAGCTTTCGAGCTGGAGTCATTCTACCATGTTGCTAGAATGTCTTCTTTGCTTAGACAAAATATAGCTGTAGCTATTATAGCTATAGTCAACTAGCTCATGTTGCCATAGTACCAATTATAATTGAAAACTCAACAACAAGTTTTATTGGTTGAAAAGCAATAGCAATAGGAATTATTCAACTGACAACTCATAAATAATTATCAATATTTTATAAGAGGCTTCTTTGAATGCTTGGAAATTCGAAAAAGATAAAATAGCTCAAACTTGGCTTAAAGCGCCGAGGATGAAAACCATTTTTTGAAAACGCATCCGCGACTAATGTAAAGTGAACTGAATAAAAAGTAAAATATTATGATACATATATTTTTCCATATTAATAAATAGGTAAAATTTGACAAAGTGATTTTAACTTGGAAAAAATTAATTTACAAAATTCCAACCTGACAGACAACGACCAAAGCAACTTAAGTAAAACGTTGTAAAAATGTTTGTTTTCATTGTATTTTACTATAGGTAGGTAACTTACTGTATTTTTTTAAATTGACATTCTAATAAAACATTCAAAATACTGTCTGGAAGTATTTCTTTTTGGGTGGCTCGTTGGAGGAGTGATAAAGCGCCGGTCTGATAACCAGGTGGACCCTGGTTCAAATCCCAAGCGGGGAACAATTTTTGACCACAGCCCAATCACATAAATACGGCCACCCCGTCTTTCGGAGGAGACGATAAGCCGTCGGTCCCGACTACCTCAAAGTAGTCGTCATCTATCATCCATATCATTACCCACGCACAAGCCTATGAGCTCATGTGGGCTTCACCCTCATAACAAACAAACAAACAAACTTATTTATATAAGTTATGGTTTGAACTTATCTTGCATGAGTAAACTGGCTGTTACTAACTTATTCTGGATGAGTAACTTTATAATAATCTAGTTCTGAAAAGAGTGGCATATCTGAACAATAATTATCGTGAGGGCAAGTTGAACTGAAGTCACGTTGACAAATAATAGTCTAATAATTGGTTCATGATCAATATAAGATTAATGTCAACCTCTAATCATTCAACGCAATAAGAGATGATACATAAAAATAAATTCTATAGAATTCTTGTTCAATTACTACTCATTGTACCAGGATTCCTCATTCTTATCATGTGTGAACTTGGCGAGTATACAAAGATATTTGCAGTAATTATGGTATCGACTTGACTCATATACTCCAATTACCTACTTTAAAGGAAGAGTCATCCTGGGAAAATATGTCTACACTTTGAAGTTATGAATGGAAGGTAAATTAATTTCGAGAATGATTAAATGTTACATGAGCATGTTACAGTTCCAATGAATGACGAATTCATCTATAAAAATATGAATAGATTTCTGAGTCATGGGACATTCTCGAGAAACGTTGTTAGGGGAATTTCCGGGAAATGATGAATGCATGCAAAAGAAAATCTATAAACCCATGTACTCTTATTTAAAGGGCATAACTTATTTAAAGTGCATAACTTAATCGTCATGCAAAAGAAAATCAAGGTTTAGAATAATAATGTGATATGCATTTCATACTGTTCAGCCGCTTCTTCCAAATACCGTATTATAAAAATAAATGAAATACTCATTAATCAATATTCTCATCATGGAAAAAATATGTTACTTATTTACTTATAGACGACTATTTATGTGTATAAATGTCAGAATAGATTCAATTTTCAGCAATACAACATTCTATTGAGCTGTTCAGTAGTTTCAGTGTTACTATTATTAATATTAAGCCTACTATTCTCAAGGTTTAAGTTCCTAGTTTCAAGATTACTATTCCAGGAGAACATCATGAAAAATATTGAAACTTTCATGAGATTAGTTGAAACTAATCTTGCAAGAGATTCCAAAGAGATACTTCAAACCCCCTTTTTCAAACCAAAGGTTTTTCCATCTAAATATCTTCATTATCTTACTGGCTTATAACAATATTTATGTTTTATGTCCTCTTGCATATCCTTTACTTTCTAATGGCGGTGTTTCTATGACTGTTAAATTTACCATTGACGCAAATCAACTTGAAAGATAAAATTTTACATGATACTACAAAGAGATTGATAGGATTCCGGTCAGGAAGACAAAAAGTGAGATATTGTTGTCACAATGTAAACAGTGGTAAGGAAATGTATTGTCAACATATGCACCACAAAGAAACAAGTGTGAATTCCCAAGGCTGTTGTCTGTTACCTCAAAAACATGTTTGTAATATAATCTTCAAATATTAGTAGTTGCTGGGAATTCCAACTGATTGGAGTCCAGAAAACTAAAAGTTTTGGATAACTGAGAAGATATTAATATCGCAAAGATGAAATAAATTTTTCAATTTGTTTAATATTCTTGAATTTTTTTTAATTTCAATAGGTTTCTTTTGATACCTGGAAAGGGCGACAATGATAATCGATCAATAAATCTGGCTAGGATATTAAGTTTGTTAAAATTTTAAATTAAGAGGATTCTAGCAGCTTGAGCATGCAAGCTGATATGAATAAGAATACAATTTCAGGATGAAAATTGATACAAATGTATGCTACAAAACTAATATGAAGTAGATTCTCCAGATCTGAAAAACACAAAGGTCTGTTGAGCTTGATCTCCAATTAAAAATTCAATTCTTTTGTCTTATCAAGTAATTGGAACGTTAATACGTTAAAGCATCAAGACCGTTTCAATAATATTTAATTCATTCATTTACTAATAATAATTCAAGTAGGAGCATCTGTTCATAAGTTATCATTGTTTTGAAAGTATCAATCCAGGTGTCTTTTCCTTCAGAATAAGAAACGTATTGAACGGGAAAATTGATACTACTTGATGAAACCAAAGTCAGGTTGTAGCCTCAGACGAAATTACTAAGATATTATAAGAAACAAGAATATACTCTCAAATAAAAACAATATTATCTGGTCCTCGATGGTATAAATTATGATTGATCCACTATCACTACATCATTTTTATCACAAATTGATTTATTTGATGATCTCACGAATTTATTTCGCTAATAAAATCTCTTGGTTTATGTTGCAGGCCCATCACACCCTTTTTCATTCATACTCTTTTTCACACCCTTTTTCATTCATACTAATCAAATATGATCATCGCATCCAACAATAATACGCTACACCATTATGGAATAAACACTTTGATACATCATTAAAGATTAACACTCCCTGAGTTTGAAGAGACATCTACTCTTGGAAAACTATGCAATAAAATCAAAGCAGTCCAACTAATGTTCACACTGATGCTATCATAATTTATTACACTTCATTTATTCGGATACACACTCCTGTATTTCTGCGTCATCGTGTCTACCGTGAGAAAGTCTTTCCGAGTTGGTAGTCAACATCATTTAGCGATTAATAATTTTTCAAGATCAAGGTCAGGCCAGGTAGATTATTTCAAGATCAAGGTCTAATGCGGCACGCCAAACATAAAACAAGGTGACCCATGGTTTGTTGTAGGTATGTTTAATGTGCAAAATGAAGCGTATATTGTTCTCATTGAGTAAGAATGCCTATTAAGAGCGATATTTGATGTACGCAATAGTTGTCAAGTTGTCATCAATCACGTTTGACATGTAATTTCAGATGCAAATGGTGATAAAAGTTTGTACGAAAATGTAAACAAAATTTTAGAACTCGAGGCAATGATTACATCATTGAAAACAATAAATGTATTGTGAGTCACTGACATTCTTCCTCAATATTTTTTTAAAGATATTACAACGCAAATTGAGTTTTCAATTGAAAGAATTCAATATTTTAATTTAATCAACTAATAATCTATGCAGTACCTACTACATATAATTAGTCTTTGAAAAGATATTCTTCTAATTTCGTTGTTATTTGATTTAGCCTAGTTTCAATCCATTTCATTATTTTTATCCCTCACACTAATAATAACGTACTTTTATCAGCAACAGTAGTTTTCTATCCTTTACTTAATTATTTATTTATCCCTTAAATTAGTTTTTCCAGTTTTAATCAGCTTATAAAAAACTATTACTTTTTTATTTTTTATTTCAGTTTTTGTTCCACATAAGCTCTGATTTATTCATTATTTTTCACTTGTCTCTTCTTAAACAAAAAGTACCGTAAGAAGAATGAAAAAACATTTCAATCATGAAGTAAATGATTCACATTTCAAAAAAATTACTTCATACTTCAATGAATTCACTACTTGGGAAAATGAAGTCTAAATATTTGTTAAATAAGGACTTATGCATAAGGAATTAAGTAATTGCGTATCGAAATAATTTTTCTCTCTTTAGCTAAAGTAAGTTGTACGATTTGAACATTCAAAAGAATAACCTGAAGCTTTTTGTCGCTTCATTAGTATTCTCTTCATGAGCGGCAGTGAGCAATTATCTGCGCTAGCAAAACAAGGAGGCTGAGCGAAATATCACGCAAAATAAACCAACAAGATCAAAGCCATCCGTTCTATCTTCCAAGGTAATGCTAATTTATTAACGAATAATATCAATAATTGCAGAGTTGATTTGGGATTAACGAAATTGGGGAATTTTATTGTTTTGATACTTCTTACGAATGATTATCAGAGAGGATTTGACCTAGTTAGAACGGCTAGAGGAAATTGTTCAGTAGGTTTCTCTCGGTCAAGTTCATCATGATCTGTCTTTCTTCATCTGCCGCTCTCCTGTTCACTCTTTCACTCTTACCCACTCTTCAACTCGCGTTCACCCTCTTCCATTTCTCTCTTTTACTCGCGTTTCCCTCTCGCATTCACTCTACATTTCCTTATCTTTCTCATTTTTCCCCATTCAATCACAATCTACTTCGTTCTGTTTCCAAGAATGAATAATTCTATACCCGAAAAGCCTACAATAAACTACACAAACATTCACTATATTTAGAACTTGAATTATTTCAAATAAGAAATGGTTTGAATGTTTATTCGTTTTACTTAATATTCTTGATTCTTTGAAAAATCGAGAAAATAGAATATATATGTATTATGTATTGGATGTAATCATAGACAATTAAGTACAAACGTCTTCTTTTCCGAATTTTAAATATTCAAAATAGAGGCTATGTTCACTATTATCCACATTCAATTGCTAAACGAATGAAATGAGTTTATTATTGTTGTCCATATTTTCTAATCACACATTTTTACTATCAAAAATTGAAAATTATGATTTAGAATTTTGAAGGTCGATATAGTAGTTAGAATAGTACCAAACTTTTATGTAAAATGATTTTAAAAATATCAAATTACACTTTTATTTCAATTCAAAATAGAAAAATAAATTATTTTATATTTTTCCAACCAGTAGTTCATAGTTAGTAATATAGTTAGCAGCATTTGTAATTAAATTATTTGTATAGATAATTCTTTGCAATAGCAACCATTAAACCATTGGAAGACCTAAAAAGCAGTACAGTATTGATACAATGATTCTCTTCCGAGAATTATGATCACACTGTTGACGCGTTCTTAGAATAGAATAGAATATAGTTTATTTGTCATCGTATTTACAAGAATACATGGACATCGTCATTTGATTTGCATTTATCACAGTCATAAATATATAGTAATTCAACAAAATTCATAACAGATCAGTCTTAAATTCATCACAACAAGACATAAGAAAAACAATTATCACAGAGTCAATCAAGAGAAACAAAAATTTACAGAACAATTATTTATGTAAAATTGAGATTGTCAAGGCTTATGTTATTCCAATCCTGAAGAGAGTAAATTAATTTAGACTTTAACTACTCTTGCATTATACATTTGAACTTACTTAAAGTAACATATCTAGCACTTATTGGTAACTTATTAAATAATTTGATACTCATATAATTAAAGCTCTTTTGGGTCTTTGACAGTCTAACCTGTGGAACATCTAGTTGATTATTATTTCTTGTTACGTGGTCATGAATGTTACTCCTCTGTGTCAGACTATTGATATTACATTTAGCATGTAACAAGCAGTGCAAAATATAAATACTTGGAACTGTTAGTATACCTAATTCTCTAAAATGGTTTCTACAGGGTTCTGTGAGTGGAATACCAACAATTCTTCTCAAGGCTTTCTTTTGCCATAGGAAAACTTCTTTAGCACCAGGAGAATTTCCCCACAGTAAAATACCATACAGTAGATGCACATGTAAAAAAAGCATGATAGGAATTAATAACTAAAGCTATGCTAGTACAGCTCTTTAATTTGCTAAGAAGATAAGTGACCCTAGACAAACGTTTACAAAGGTTTATTGTGTGAGCTTCCCAATTCAGCTTAGTATCAATATTTATACCTAAAAATTTTACATTTTTAATCTCTCTATTATTAAGACTGAATATCATGTTTTCTGTTTTTTTTCTATTAACAATTAACGTATTCACTCTAAACCAATACTCAGCCTTGTTACATATAATTGATGACTTTTGTCTAAGATTTTCTGGGTCTCTATCATTAGTCAGAAATGTTGTGTCGTCTGCATATAGAATACATTTTGCGTCATTCACATAGTAAGGAAGGTCATTAATGTATACCAGGAACAGGAATGGTCCAAGCCCCGAACCCTGTGGGACCCCATTCATGATATCAGGCAGTTCAGATTTTTCATTTTTTATTTTTGTCATTTGCAGCCTATTACTCAGATAGGATTTCAGAAGGTTGAGCTCCAGACCCTAAACACCATAGTATTCTATTTTTTCAAGTAGAATACTATGATTAACAATATCGAAGCCCTTACTTAGGTCCAGCTTGTCAAATAAATCTTAATCAAAGATGATGATTCCCCTTGTTGAGTAGTTGTGAAGGTGATATTGTGGTAGTTATCTATATTAAATGATAAGACCAGATATTGTCAATCCACATATTTATTAGAAAATCGAAATACCGGTTTCGAAAACAGTTTGGTTTAGATTGATTGGTTTGACAATATCTTGTCTTTTCATTTAATCAAGATGATTATTTCTTGATCCATGACGAGCTGCTATTTGTTACATTGATTGTAAAACTGTGTGATAGAAATTAGAAGTGAATGTAAATCGAGATCCTAAACTAATTCAACTTATTGATTTGCTAAAATCGATTCTATTTCGAGACTGACCGCTTGCACCTGCGATACATCGCTGACCGATGTCTCGAAGTCCCACTGTGCATGCACGTTGAGTCGACATTGTTCAGTGGCCACATTGTCGATTTGCGCCAAAACAGCGCGCACCTCCTGGTCGTGCACCAGCTGCGCCTGCTGATCCAGGGGGCGCACTGGGGAACCCCCATTGGGCGAAAGCGGGGATCGCTGAGTGGGGTCGCCTGGATACTGGGCTTGGCCTCCCTCGTATAGCTTGCGGTCCTGGGCGTTCTGCTGTAGGAAGGTTTGCAGTAGTTCTTGTTTCAGCCTGTAGATCATAATACGATTTCATGAATAATCATTTAGATATTAACCTCAGGCAAATTATACTAAGATAGGGCCTAGTTCCTAAAAGATTATGGATGTCTAGAAATGGTCTCAAATCACAGTGGATTGATACCGTTTCCAGTCATTCATAATTTTTTATGTGTTAGAAGTCTAATTTGCCTGGGCTAATTGGGATGATGGGAATGTTTGGAGTAAAAAACATGGTCGTAATACATACGTAATAAATATAAGAACAACAATAAGTTTTAATTGATTATAATTAACATGATGAAATCAAGGATGGAAACACACTTTTGATCCTAAAAATAATGTATTACGATAGGCTTTTCAACATGTATCTATTATTGTCATTATTGATCTTCACAGCCCACCCTCAACCATCAATTGTTTACAACTGTTAATAATTTCAATTCTATTGTTTTCTTATTACATCTATTGTAGACATGCATAACATGAGATAGTCTTCAATCCCATGGCTTTCCTAAGTCCGCTCATTGGTTACTAAAAGGTTCAAAGAAATTTAAAATTAGTGTAAGTTAGTAGTAATTGACAAAGGATGAATTTTTACAAAAGTTTTATAATTGTATCATTGCAAGGAGTGAATAAATAACGGAATGAGAATAGAATGTTTAGAAAAGTATTATTATTGAAGAGATATTGAATGCCTACTCATTTTAATCCTGAAACATAAAGTCAAAATGCCATAATTTAATATATTTTTATCTATATTAAGAAGTTTAAACAGCAGCAAACAGAGTTACAAAACTCTGATCGACAAGAATAAAACTTGAAAAAATGATCGTTATTAGAGAATTATTCAACAATAGTCAGAGATAGTCAATATGTTAGCCAGAGTTTTCCACAGTACCACCCATTCTGATCTGCCTGTTCAAATCAGGAAGAAATGAAGAGCTTAATAGAGTTATAAATCAAGATAACTATTTCATGAGGCATCAACTATGAAACCAGCTACATCAGATAACTAGAGTAGAGAAAGTAGGAGGAGGAGGGAGTAAATCAAGGAAGCCTGTTCTCTTGGACATCAGGAAGAATGTTATTATTTAAGAAACAGATATCTGAAAGTTATAGGGAAAAATAGCAAGAACATAACAAGGTATTCTGATCTCCAAGATTCTACAAGGTGCGGCAGCATAACTTCCTTTTTTAAAATCTGCGCCATTTAGTCTGTTGATGTCGGTGCGGAGTGCTAGTGGTCTCGTTCGAGAAGCGGGACCATAAAGTTTTGGTCCGACATAGTTCAGTCGCCATTGGAACAGTGCGTTGGAACAAAGAGGAGCGTGCGTTTGCCATTGAGGCCTACTTTTCGGGCAGATGTTCTGTGATCGCAACCCTGCATGCCTTTCGCAATCGCTTTAATTGAGCCCCGTCGGCCCCTGTCCTGGACCAGGAATCAATTGCTACGTGGGTCACTACGTTCAGACAAACTGCAAGTGCGACAAGACGAAAAAATGGTGTTCCTCAGCCGATTAGACCACCTGAGAACATGGAGGTAGTGAGAGCTTAATGTTGCGATCACCACAGCGTTCTACGCGCAAATATGCGCCTGCCCTTGGACTTTCCGATATGTAAAGGATTCCTCACGGCTAGATGAGTTGGATGAGGGGACATTTGGTTCCAATAAGACTTTGCAACGGCACACATTTCAAGAGCTGTTTTGAGGGAACACTTCCCAGAGCGCCTTATCTCAATTAGGGGCGATTTGAAGTGGCGGGCCGCTCTCCCGATTCGACCCCTTGTGATTCTTTCCTATGGGGGTTTTTGAAATCCCGTGTTTATGTGAACCGTCCAAGGACCCTACAAGATTTTAAGACCAAGATCCAGGAAGAAATTGCCAACATAACACGTACCTGCTATGCTGGCTGGAGTCATGACAAACGCCAAAAAAACGGTTCACTAAGTGTATTGAGAATGAGGGACGTCACCCACCTGATTCGATCTTCAAAACTGGGTAAAACAAAACTTTATGGATTTGCCTGTATTATAAAAAAACGAATATAAGTTTTGCGATTCATACAATGGGTTTTATTAAGTTTTGAAAAAAAGAAGTTATGCTGCCGCACTCTGTAGTAAAGATTTTTGAGAAATCGAACCAATAAAAGGAGGTAAAGAAGACTGTTCTATGTAAATCTTAAATTGATCAAAAATTCAAGACGAAATTATAAGGAAGTTTAGAATTTACAGAGCAGATAAAGATAGAATGTGGTCAGATGAATATTGCTTGTAAAGCAGAGATCGGTGTGGATTTTGGAAGTCCAAGATCGTCTGGTTTTTCAAGAGCTTGAAAATAATATTCTGTGAGACAGTAATAGTGGTAGGATGTGATAAGATGAAGGTACCCTGTAACCTGTAAGACCTGGGAAAAAAGTCTCTTCCAAGCAAGAATGAAATGAGAGACCAATTATAAAGGTAGCCAGCTCTTCGAAAGACAGTTCTCCATAAGGGATTTAAAGAGGCAGTAAAAGAGAAAATTCTGAATAGATGAAGATTGTCTGTTTTGTAAGACTGTAGAAAGATGAAGGTTGTCTGTTCTGTGAGACTGTAGGAAGAGCAAAGGGATGCTTTCGAATTTCATTTTTTATATAAAATGGCTACCGTTCATCGGTATCCCTCCGGGGAGGAATGACCAGTGGTGGAGGGTTGATGGTGGTGGAATAGCGTGGTGCTAGTGGTGTAGGGGGTGGTGCTGAGGGGTAGAGGGGAGATCCCCCCGGATCCGGACGATGACGATCCAGGGCTTTCCTCTGGCAGAACTCCTGGAAAAGTTGCCAGATACCTTCTCGTAGCCTGAAAATTGATTTTCTCTTATAAAAGGACCGCTTGGACCTTGCTAGAAATGTTTACTCTAGTCCACTGGTGATGGAGCTGTAATATTTTTTTCGCAAAAACTGAGTTAGTTGAGTAAATGGTAAATAATGTGATATGCTAACTTTAAACGATTCACGAATGAATAAATGAATAGAATTGACCGATTACAGCACATTCAATAAATATTTTCATCACTTACCTATCGCAGAAGACACTATCGGAGAGTAAATGAGTCTCCACCACACACTAAACTCATCTACCCTACGAGGATATCTTCTGCGATAGGGACGAAACGTCAGCGTAAGTACACTCAAGTGAAAATACTTATCGGATCTGTGTAAATTACCCGCCTAACCCTAACCGGTCAATACTTAACAATGTGGTAACTTACCGACTTTATAATTATTCAACAAGAATGATTGATTTCAGTACTAATACAATAAAGCTAATGTTTGCAAAAATTCTATTCAAAGATGCTTTAGCATGAAGGAGTTATTCCAATAGTGAAGTAACTTAGTTTTTAAATAAAATTGTCATTTCAATTCAACTTAACTTGAGTTATCAATTCTCCACTGTAAAAATAAATGTAAAAGATATTTGGCTTACCTTATTAACAAGACTTCTCATAGAAATATGCTCTATGTAAAACGAATTTAATTTCATATTATTTTTCAAATACAATAAATAATTGTGATTTTCAAATTATGCCTATTAACCATAACATTGATGTTTTATAGGTTATGTGCTTGTTGACTAAATCCACGTGATTATCATATTCTATTTTGATTTTCGATCACAAGAGAGCGCTCCCTAATCATGAGCGGTCTTTTTGAAAAGAAGGAGAATTTGAAGGGAAATTATAAGGATAATATTACTGTAATGATACAGTATTGTAGAAGGGTACTATTAATTGTACTTTTACAAGAATAATATTTATTGATATAAAAGACACTTTCATTTTTAAATAGATTAAAAGAAAATAATTAAAAATGAACTGGGCCGATATAACAAGGAAATATTTTCAATATAATAACTCTACAAACACAATATTTGAAATAGGATTATTTCATTTATTACTCTATAAAGATACTTCATTTATATTATATTCTACAGTGTAGGCTAATATTTATCGACGATATTAGCTTACCGATCATCCTTCAACCTTGGATCCAAGTCAAACTGAGGACGTCTGTTGGGGTCTAGATAACCGGTGTTGTCTTGTCCGGGGATATTGAGTTGACCACCAACCAACAAAAGATCCGGTGAGAGAGGTAGTAAAAAACACAGCAGGCAGACAGATACAACGCTCATGTAACGACCCATTGTCAAGGATGATTGATTACAATGTCCTGTGTCCTGTCACCAACAAAATAAGCAATTAAATGTTAACTCGTTAATTATTGTATCAAGATTGAAACTAATAGAAAACACTTTTTGTTTCATCAGCAGATGGAACTAGAAATTGAATCAAAGCTGTTTATTTCAATTGCTGTGGATTTGTCCATAACATTTTATTCATTTTTTGTTTTTATTTAAAAAAATATATGTCATTTCTTGTCGATTGAACCTCTTCTATCTTACTCTGACTATACGCGCATATTAAAACAATAAAAAATGTTTGAGCGACTGTACATTTTTTAATGTTACCGTACTTATATCTCAGAGAAGGTAGATCTAATCGAAGCTAAATCATAGTTAGCCTACTATAATCTCTGTGCTAAAAGTTACTAAACTATTTTTTCATGGTAGGCTGTTCAATTTAAATTGTAATTTCAATTCAAACAATGATTATATGCTATTTAATTGCAGGTATCTATCCAATGCACTTGTTCCAATAAATATGATTCATTGATATTTAAATACCATCCTAAAAATTATAGACGTATTTATTCGATTGGATTTAATTGAGGAATAACGCTATTTTGCAGCTTAACATATTAATATTTATATACTGTACACCGCACTATCAGTTTCACTGATAAATCGTTGAATAAATAATGTATTTCGTTGATGAATACATGTATGTATATTCACATAGATCTCTTTGTTTGACACCCTACTCTCAAATACAAAAGTTATAAAATATCAATTCAAGTCCATGAAAACTTTAAAATGACATTTTAAACTTGAATATACTCGGACTTATTCATGGACCTTTTTCATAAGTTATTGTACATCGGCAGAACGCGTGACTTCCATGATATTATCCTCATATTGATGATAAAGAATCTACTACTATACCTATATCTCGCTTGATCAAATCTCCCCTCTCTTTCTAGCGTGAGAGAATATCGAGCATAGCTTCAAGTTCAAATCCTCAATCAATTATATCAAACAACTAGTCATGACTGGATTAACGACTATGTTATATATCTACCTCTTGGGTTGAACTGAATAAAAGAATAATTATTATAATAATCAGACTGCCAAATAGAGTGGCATTGTGCTGAGTTTTTTAGTGATCAGTTACTACTTATAATATGCATTTCAACCTTGACTGGAGTCAAGACAGTGAATCAGTGTAACTCGTTCACTTGTCATAATTACTCTTTTCATCTATTCAATAGATTATCTATGAATTGGAAGTACCTCCACTTATTTCCATAACAAATCTTTTTGTCTCGATCCTTTGTAGGCATAAAGAATTATCAACAGCGACTGATCCATATTCAGTAGCTATTTTATATTTGAGTAATCACTTGTACAAGGAAAGGAAACATTCTGGCAAGATGGGAAATGACTCCAGCTCGGTCAATATTGGTTAAAAAAAATTATAAATTTGGTTTCAAATTGTGAATCAGAATGTTCTCTTCAATTCAAGACCGAATTGATAATTTTCGAACTAATATACAAATTGTACGTGATGTGTAGCATCTATTGTTTCTTTTGATTTTAAAAACATTATAGGCATAGGGTATAACTAATGACAACATAGGCTTTTGGAGCGCACAAGGAACATACGAAAATGCCTAACGCCTACTTTGGCGTCATCTGAAAAATGTATATTAAAGAGAATGATTTTTTCATCATTTTATGATTTCTACAATTTACATTAGATATTCATTATATTTTTATGAGCCTGAAGCTTATGAAAAGTTCACTGAATGTTTGAGAGTGTTAATAAGATGGGTAGGCCTACTTAAGTATTATTGAATTACCTATTCATGTTTTAGACAAATAACTATTTAGGTTGAAAATATATTTTATTCCTAATCAATCATGATGATAATTAGAAGTAGGTGCCGTCAGTAGTACATGATGCATTCAAGATTTTCAATCTTCAAGCTTCACGAATTTTCACCCTTCAAAATCGCCATAAAAGTGAACGTGTATCTTGTTCTGTGAAATATTTGTGAAAACGTGAAAAGGGTTGAGATCGATCTATCCACTTTTCATTTTCAATTCATTAACTTGGGAACATTACAATTGAAAAAATTAAGTTATCAGAGTAAACAAACGGTACTGGTTGACACTTTTACAGTAACCGATTTTCCTTCAGGGTGAAATAGAGTAGGCCTACGCTAAAGCTGAAAAGACATGATGTGGTCTATAAGATGAACTCTACGTTGTCTACGTTAGTGTGGTTGAATGAATATGAAGAAAACTTCAGGAAGAAATGTTTGACAATTGAAACCATGAGAGAGTTGAGAAAGCAAATATAATTAAATGAATAAAAATTAGTAAATATGATGATGAATAAATGAATACGGTACATAATTGAGATACGGTACTGTTTGAAGTAGATTAATAAGAAAATTATCTTTGCCAAGGAGTTTTGAGAGAATGATTAATGTCAATTTGATTTAGATGCTGAGGAAAATTTTTCAGTTAAATTCTAGATTAGGATATAACATTAACAAAATACATTTATATGATGAATGTGCTGAATTATAGATTCAGTAGGTACCTTCAAGGAATAATTTAGGGCGATGTCTTCAAGAAATTTCAACAGAAGAGTTTGGATAAGATAGGCTATTCCTCAATTATTTCATATTAGCAGAAATATTATCAAAACAGAATAATAATGAATTATTGGAGAAGTTTATTTGTAGAAGTAGAATAGAGAAGAAAATCTGAGCTAAATATTACTGAATAACATACCTGTTAAAACTTCAAAGTCCGCATATGTGCGAAGAAAATTATTCTGTACAACAACTAACGAAGTCACTAACTTGGAGCTTATCACTACACCGACGCTGATAAGTAACTAACCGAAGTGACTGGCGAGGACTAGGATGACCCACTCGGCTATCAACCATTTTCCCAGAAGTTCCCTCGCAGGTTCTCTCATACTCACTCACTCTGTCTCTCTCTTTCTCACATTCTCACACTTTTCTCTCTCACTCTCTCTTCTACTTTGTTCCTCCCCTTCTCTTATTCTCTCTTTCTCTTGTATACCTTTATCTATCTTGCCCCACTCCTTAGTCCTTTTCCCTCTAATTATAATAACTTTTGGAGGTCTGTCTTCGTCAATGAATCGCTGGAAAAAGCATAGGATATAGTTGCTGCCCAAATGAAAATGTTTATTTTCTTCTCTCTCCTTCTTTCCTTTTCTTTCTATCACTCGTTATTTTTCTCGCCCTTTGTATATTCGCCACACTCTTATTTCCTTCAACTACTGGATGCCTATGCCTTCATAAATGAATTACTATAATTTATAATTATTGTATTAGAATTGGGTAAAGTAGCACTCATAATAAATGCATTATTATTTTTCAGTAAGGTCGGTGAAAAATTGTGCGTGACCGTCTACAGTGAATGATAATAGCCTACTGGTAGATAATACTACAATAAATAACTATCAAAAACTTTTTCAAATTGTTAGAAATAGCAAATAGGGTACGGGTCACATTATTTTGAGATATTTACTCGATGAAAAAATTATTAAACTTATTTGAAATGAGCTTTATTGAAAATTATCAAATTCAAATGTTGATAATCGTTAGAATATGACATTAGATGTAGATCATTAGAATAGTTTTAATTACCTTATACGTTTTTTTCATAAATATGATACAATATTATAATTTGATTTTGAATTGATGGATTTCCATAGCTCAAGTGTATTTAGGGAACGATCCTTGATTTTTTGCTAATATTGTATTTTAAAGTATTGTATACAATTTTATTTTCAGAACATGAATAATAGGTTAATTCGAACAATAATTTTTTTATTCCATAAATAAATTGATGAAAATAAAGTTTCAAGTGGACTATCTTATTATTATCATATATTTTATTGCTGATAGCGGTGACATTTCCATTATGAAATCTCAATGGATAAAAAAAAAAGGTATTAGATTACATCCTGAATCCTAGATTGATTCAACCACGTGAATAGGCTATTAGAGTATTTTGAGTCATACAAATTACTGGTTTCAGAAAATATTCATTCGTCAGACTATTCTATTATTATGTAGCCTATACCTTTGAAAATGAGCAAATCAATCAGTTGAAATTGTTATAGAAGTCATTTTTTGTTCTTAATTCAGTTTTTCCACTAAAAAAATCTTGCTTGAATCACTTCAATTCACTGCTGTTTATATTATTTCAGAGAAAACCCAGATAAATAGAACAGCAGATAAAAACTCAACAAAAGACAAATTAAAACTTATCTGATAAGCAATAATTAAGTCCTACCTGATACTCACAATGTATATATCTAGAGTTGGAGTTTCCAGCTAGTTTTACATTTTTTTGGGAAGCTGTAATGTTTCGGAGGACATGTTGTTGATGACATCATCTCAACTTCTACCCTCTTAAACCTTTTACCCTATAGGCTATATATGATCTCCTCCTTCATATCCTTCCTTAGGTTCCTAATCATCCTCCTCGTTTACGCTTTTGCCCTTAATAAATTATTACCAAATTACAGTATCACTCATTGTAATTATTCATTTCAATACTCATTAAACATTTATTTAATTGCCGAATGTTGGGTAAGACATGTACTGAGGTAACACAAGGTCAATGAGTGTGCATTTGCCTTCTGGATAGTAGGCAACTGAAAGGGAGGAGACCATAATAATTCAACTCTGACTCCTCATCCAACAATTGGAGACGAGGAATCAGCAGCAGTCATGTGAACGAGTCGCAAGGTCGCGTTTTGTCCCCCTCGCCTTGTTCCAGTCGACGTGGGAAAAACTGTCCGCTAGATCTTTTATTCCGCGAATACAACCGACACTATTCTTATTCTTTCGTGAAGCAATAACAGTGAACAACGAGAACCTATTTAGTTAACTATTTACATTCATACGGCACGTTTACAAACTTACCAATGACATTGGTTACTGTAGAAAACTACTAGAATGCCTTATTTGGTGTTGTATTACATTTTTGCATGAATAATTATAATATTATTAGTTTAGTTATTCTGTTCGAGTTTTGATGGATATCAAATTTATTGTACATGATGATAATAGACGTAGGCTACTATTCTTCTGTTATTCTATACCGTATTATAAATTCTGTTGGTGATTGAAAAATAAAATGAGAATCAAATACCCTTTTAAAAAACTTTAAAATTATTAATGCACAAACATGTTTCGGGACATTCAGCCCATTATCAATGTGGATAAAATAGGGTATTTAAAAGGGTATTTGATTCTCATTTTATTTCTCAATTATTTTAAATAGCCTCAAGTTTTAAAGTTTAATTCTGTTGGTGATTTAATTTGTACGATTATTTAAAGTTTCTTCGACCTCTTTATTCCTTATCTGGCCTACCTTAAATTTTATTCGAAACTTATAGTGATCATTCGTGTGGTATAACTTCTTGATTTTAGTAGTAGCCTATACTTCTTATAGGTTTATAACTGAAATTTTGTGTACCGTACAATTTCAATAGGATAATAAACTCATTCCCGCGCAAAGGCTCTCATGCCCATGCGGATCTCATATTTTAATTTTAATGGAGTTTGTTTTGTCAATTATATGTTTTTATATCGAAATAAATAAATTTGAATTGAACTTCTTGTATAGTATAGGTAGGCTACTTGTTATTATGTTAGTTTTATCATTCTCTATAGTATATATATTTTTTAATTTTGCACAAATCCATCCAATTTCAGAATTCTTCGTAGATTTTCTTCTTCATAGAAACCTCGAAACAACATCCTGTCTTATCGTAGAATGAATAAGTTAAAGAGTCTTTCAATCTAGGAGGATGTGTAGTTGTGTACGATAGGGGTAGTGTGAAGATGTCCAATATGAACGTTTAAACGTACTCCATATTGTCTCCAAGTTTCAAACTTGATAATCGTCTGTATACGTATTAATGCTAATACAGACAGACTGGATGATAGACGATCATTTCGAAAAGAAACTGAATTTATATGATTTTAAGAGGCAATAGTACACTTGTTCATTGGAATGTAAGTCTACATAGAAATAAATCAGAAATTTAATTTTTATGGTGGAATTATTCAATAGGCCTAGGCTACTCCAATCCTCATTTCGTATTATCTTATTCTACACTTTCTACAGTAACTTCATTTTTCTAAGATAGGTTACTCAACTTTCCTAATTACGTGTTGAATGTAATTAGTGTAGGACTTATTGTAAGAAACAATTTCCATCTGATTATTTGGAACGTAATAATGTAAATGAAAGCTACAGATAAATATGACACGGTCATTGTGTTTCAATTACCATATAGGTCTATGCTGTAATGCTATTTTGGATTGCTGATGCTTATCATAAACAGCACATAAGAAAACATATATTCGGTACCTAAATATCATACACGACATGTCAAACACAATTTATGCAATCAGACATAAAAATAATCTTTCAATAAATGACACCTATTCAGACTACAATAATGATTGACAACCAAAATAAACAAGAAGATAAAATGTATTGAATGTATGATCATTTATTTTTACGATCACTTTCATTACGTCTTGGTCTCTATACAAAATCTCCTTCACTCGTAATAAGTTATAATCTTCGATCTCAATTTTCTAAATATTATTGTTGAAATTTATCTACTCATCTCTTACTATTGTTAAGCCATTAATTAATCCTTTTTGAAAGATGGAAATAATAACTTTGGAGTAGACCTACTTTAGGTGCTTTTGAGATTTATTATCATCGGTTACAGCAATCTGATTTTGCTTTGGGAATATTAAAATTTATTTAATTTATTCAACTATAAATTTTTTCCACTTTTTCACTAATTATACATATTGTATATTATTGAGTGTGAAATGAGCTTGGGCAGATTATTTTGCCATCTTTTACATAAATTATATTGTAATGTTTTGTATTTTTAATGATAAGAAGTATGGTATTATACTATACGCATAAGAAAAGATTATCATAAGGTTGGAGATAAGTCAAATTTATTTCTAATGAAATTTATTTAAAATCATTTTTGTAATTTGAATAAATTACAAATACTGAATACTAAGAACTTTATCTTCTTGAATTTTTCAAAATTTTCTTCATTCTGTTCCAAAAGCCTACACTTTTTTTAAAGAAAGTTCATGTGAAGAGAACAGTGCATATTGATTATTACTTTGAATTTGGATAGTTACTGGCATGGACATAGATACTGGCAATAATATCGAGTAAAAAAACAAAATTCGGTTTTATCTGGCTCAATAAGTAGAAAACCAATGAACATTTATGAAAATTTAACCTATTAAAAATTCATATTATTCCAAATTTAAGTTGTTGTGTTCTTTTTTCCAGGTAATAAGAATATAATATTTTAATACCGGTAAGAGCAGTTTACAGTTTTATTAATTTCAATGAAAACTGTTAACGCGATGTTTTGTAAAATAATAAAAATTTATTACCGTACCAGGATGAAAAAGAAAACTAATTCTACAGTTAGTCTACTATACAAAACTCATTATACTAAAATTAGAAAAAGTACAAGAAAATAATCAGGAAAGAATGATATACTGTAATTATATTTAATTTAATTTTTTTTTAATTGATCGAATATGTCATTCAAATAGTTCAACCCTATAGTGCAAATTGTGTAGAATCTGATTATTTTCCATCAATTTTTGCTATTGTGAACATCACAACAACGCTGAAATCTATAATTAATTCAGTACAAAAAGCATTAAAATGACATTAAGCTAGTGGACTACTTTATTTATGAAAAGAAGGAGAAATTTACTTCTCACATAAACTACAACTATTGGTAACAACAATTATAGTACAAAATCGATTTTCAAAAGAGACAAAATATTCACAGAATGTTGTCTTTTTATGCTCTGAATCTAAATAAAACCAGAACACAGCACGAAGATCAAATTCTTGATGAGGTGTCGAGAGGTATCTCAGATCTAGTAGAGTAACATGCGCTCGCTTTCTTCTCATTGTTCATTTCATATTTGTATCCAACGAGCTATAAAAATGAAAAAAAAAATTTTTTCTTATTTTTTAATTATTAAAGAAATTAGGAATCTGTTAATGTAAATGACGGATATTATTCAATATTGAAAAAAAAACTAATGAATAGACAGATTATTAGAAGAGGTCTCTCACAGACACCGCTTGCCAAATCCCGTGATTGAAATATAGCAAATTGAGGAAAGTTGTCACAAAAATTTGGTAGCATACAAGTTAAGTATAATAAATTTCGGATTGTGGTGCCAGCTGCTTACTTTTCATACTAAGTAATTCATACAAAATTATAAAAACTGTCAATCCAATAATCTGTCAATACGTCTTAAATTCTATGAGGTGGTTTTTAGCCTACTCATCAAGTATAATTCCCTCTTAAATTGTTATGAGGTGGTTTTTACTAGTCAAGTAATTCTCTCATCAACTTTCATGAGGTGATTTTCACTCGACAAGTTTTTCAAGAAAAAATTAAGATTCAAAATAATATTATGTAAATTACAGAGGGCTCTTTCTTTGGCATTTCTTACACCAAGTAGAGGAAAACGTTGCATGGGCTATACACCCAAAAACGCTTCGTTGCCGAGATAAGAATGGCGGAAAATTGACAGCTTTTAAAAATATACCAATTTTTCTGAATTTTTAGAGGCTTCATTCAGGTTCTAGAATTATCAATAATTTCTAATTAAAATGAGCTGGGGAATTCAATGAAACCAGTTAGAAGTTTGTAAAATATGCTGAAAACACAATTTTTCATCAATTAAGAATAATAAATGGATAACAATAAGCTGATAAAAATTGTATTGCACATTCCTTCCAAAGCACTCTGTACATCGGTATGAATAAAAACCAATACATTTGTTTTATTGTTACAATTGCTACTTAATAGCAAGTATTTTAAGCAAAGGTGATGATGATGTTTACATGGTGAATTAAAAATGATGAAAGTTTAGATTAAAGTTTTCACTTTTGAAAAACATTCTTCACTTTAAAAAATTTTGAATTTTGATAAAAGTTCACTGTTCACAATAAAGATCTAATTAAGATATTCAAGTTGGTTTCTCAAGTATTCTAACTTACCTTAACTTTGGGCGGATGTAGTGTTATCCTTTTGAAATCAGAGTGGAATGTGAGCACAAATAGAGCGACGCAGCCAGCTAGACACCATTCTGATATTGTAGCAGCCAAGTGCCAAGCCCAGCCAGGATCATCTGGACTCCATTTCAGCGACTTTCCTATTCCGCCGTTTCCTAAAACATAGAAAGCCGCAGTACATTATTAAAATGAATGGAATAGAGTGTTGAAGAATATAGAAATAATAGTATTTTAAAAAACAGGATCAAATTATAATAATTATCGATAAAAATGCTACGCAACAATAAATTTTAAAAATATGGCCGATAATTTGAGAAAAGCGATTAAACATTAAAAACGAGTCAATTATAATATATCAAATTAGTTTTAATAGAAGGATCAGAGTGAATAGTTTAAAAAAAACACAGAATGTTGAAAAATATGTGTTTAAGAATAGAATAGAGAATAGTGTTACACTTGATAATGACGAGTTCGAAACTAGTTATTGTGTTATAATTTATAATAGAAAAATTTCAAAGGGTTGTGTGATTTATAATTATATCATTTATTAGAGTATAACATGAAATGAGGAACATTGGCTTAAGATCCATATTATTTAGAGCATATTGACTTGGCGGGGGGATAAATTTCACAAAAGAATTTCAGTTTTTGCAGATAAATTATCGAGAAAATCAAATGTACTGATCGTCCAATAAATTCAAAACCTCATGGAGAATGGAATTAAACAGATGAATAGAATTTGAATGTACATGTAATAAAATTGTACACTTTCTCTAATGTTGATCATAGAAGGTGAGCTTTTTGTACTGATATTATAAATTCCCATGCCTCAAATCAGCATCAAATAAAATAATGAATTTTTAATTAGATTTTGGTATAAAAACTTATTCTTTATTTTATTAATCGTGTTCTCATTATCTCATATACAAAGAAACAATGTCATACTTTTTCAGTCAAAGTTGACAGCGTTTTTTCACAAAACCGTTTTTAGTGTACAGTAATATTGTAATAGAACAACAATAATTTAAGGTGTAGAAGCAGAGCTTGATGAATAGAGAAATAAGATGATACAAAAATTTAGAATAAATAATCTCCTCAGTATAGCAAGGATTGAACTGGAAATGGAAGGAATGCTACATGCTTTTTTATTAAATTTGGTAGAAATATTGTTAAAAATATCAAGTCCATGAACTCCTAAATTTCAGAAACTATATACTTTCAAGCCAGCGAAAGCGGGTAGAGCAGTTTCTGGCAATATTAGAAACTTCTAGCAATAGATATTGAATACCATAGAGCACGATACAGGAATAGAAGTCAACTGCTAGATTTGAACGCATGGAAATGGTCCATTGAGACTTGTAATACAACCTTGTCAACTGAGCTGATTATAAATAAAGATTGATTCATATTTTCATAATACACCTTCTATGTTGCCATTTCAAATGGCAACTTCTATGTGTGCGGGGGAGACTCTGCTGTTCCAGTTTCCATTGAAGTATTTTTATACGTTCAACTTTAGTAGCTCGTGCAGAGGTAGAGAAAATCGATCTCTGATAAGTTAGTCCATGATAGAGCCAAATTTAAAAGTGCGGCACGTCTATCTGATTATTTCAATTTATCTTGTTTTTCTATAACACATTGCTATTAGAAACACAGATGGTCATACGCATAAAGCGTAATCGAACAAATTGGGCCTATATAATACGAGACTCTTAATACTTTTCTATGCTCAATTACCTTTGAATAGTGAGACAGCAACAAAGAAGGTGTAGAATGTGAAAACATTGAGAAATAATTGGGCAAAGCAAATGATTGCTCGCGCAATGAATATGGCTGCCGAGTTCATCTCATTTATAAGCCAGTAGGAGAAATAAGTCTGAAACATAAAGAAAAAAATCAAGTAACTTAAAATCTAAGTTAATAAAATAATTGGAATGAAATAATATACATCGGATATCAATCAGCTACATACCTAAGGCTTATATTTACTACATATACACCAAACATCTCTGTCTTTTACTTTTAATCAATTACATGTTAGAGATTGGGGTACAAATGGGAAACAAAAGTTTAGTTTTTCTTTAAGCCAAACCAAAGCTTTCTATGTTAAATTATAATAATTATATAGGTAATTCAATTTGGTGGGTGGGATTAAATAATCTACTAAACTTAACTATATAATCTGCGTGGTCTATACAGAACTCAAAGCTCCTCAAACTATTTATTCCAATCATTACCAATCTTCGTAGTATCGATATCTGTCTTCAGCATAGTTCTTTACTATGTAATTTAGGTCTATATATAGTATTATTATTTACAATCACATTTGTTTTTAATTAATTCGACTATACAGTTGTATAGCATTCAAGTTATTTAAAGTTCTAATACGATTTTTCTGATAGTTAATATGTTCCTTCCTTTCGTTGGTAATGTGGAGGAGATGGTCAAACCACAATTGGATTAATTTTCTTTGATCATCCCTTAAGGTACGATTCCCAAGCGGCAGCTCGAGCCGTGCGGCTAGAACTACCCGGTTCTAAATTTGCTGCTAGAGCTGCCCAGCTCTAGCTGCGCTGCTATAGCCATTACAACTACATTAAAATAACTGTATTATAACAGTTTCTCTGTTATTAGGGAGCTCGGGAAGCTCGAGCTGCCGCTTTGGAATGGTACACAGAATCATTCACGGAAGACGTTTTTATAATGATCATAAAAAATGTTATATTCGTTTCAAGACGTTTTATTGGAGGAGAAGTAAGTTTGTGTGATATTTTTAATGTTAACATAAGTTTTCTTTGGTGCATTGGTTCATCTTATTTCTCTGATCAACACTATAAATTAAAAAATTGGACTGTGTATAAATTTTTGGACTGTGAATTATATATGTTTCAAGCCATAAGTGGTGTGATATAAAGTGAGGCAAAGCCTGTTTTCGTTTCCCCAAATCATTTTAATTTGTTTCAATGAATTGGAACTTCAACACTCGTTGAATCATACCATGTGTGTATTATATTGAGAACCCAGTATTTATAAATGGGAGCAGTACTGGCAAATATAACTGGACTCTATACCAGAACATTGCTACCAGGATGGATCGTTTCCTTGGCCCCCACGGTCCCCTAAGTTGAAATTTTTTTATTTTTTCAAGAGTAGTTTTCTGTATTCACGTGATTACAATTACAAAAATAAATTGACAACCTAAAAAATATCTCAATCCATTATCACGTCATCCAAATTAGCGTAATCACTCCTCAGTTCTTTTCACGAATGACCCGATAATATAATGTGTACAAGCAAAGAAGACATTCTGACAAGATGGGAAAATTACTTTAGCTCGGTCAATATTGGTTAAAAAATATAAATTTTGTCTTAAATTGAAGATCAGAGTGTTTCCTGGCAAGATGAAAGCATTCTGATCTACAATTTGAAGCCTAATTTATAATTTAAGAACCAATATATTGACCGAGCTGGAGTTATTCTCCATCTCGCCAGAATGTCTTCTTTACATAGACAGACTATAAGTTACATACGCTAAAGTCTAGAGTTTATGTGAGCATCAACTTGGTCCAATTCATCTGTTTTTGTGAGCTTTGGACTATATTTGTTAGTATGCAGCCAAATATACTGTCCATGGGCGTAAGCAGGCAGGGGCAGGGGGGGGGGCAGATGCCCCTCCCTAGAAATTGACAAAATTTCTGTTTTCAATACATTAAATAATAAAATGAATTAGATAAAAAATAATAATTTATATAATAAAATAAAAATAAATTATTATTATTATCATAGAATGAAATAAATTCACAACTCAATTGTAGGTTGAAGATTGCGAAGTCACAGACTCACAGGGGTAAAACTTCCATATCTGAGTCTCCAATTTAATACTGGAGAAGATAATTAATAATTCCTCATCTTGACTCATTGGAAGTAAGATTTTCAGATGGGAATACGCTTTTATCTCTGTCACTTTTCCATCCTTTGTAGGGTTAGTCAATCAAACGGAAAAATTTGAAGAAGTTACTAATGTGGAAAATTTTTTTTAAATTTTTAGAGATTTGCATCATCACCTCATTTTCAGACGTGTATGTTTAAACAACTTTGAAAAAACTGAAGAAATATCTAAAAAACTAGATGAGAGTACGAAAACCTTCGAACCCTTCAAAATAATTGTTTTGTTCAACAGACAATACTCCAAAGTTCACGCAAATCTGTCCAACAACATGCTCTAAGCCTTGCAATGAAGGACGATTCGCAAATTTTCTATTATTGTCCAATAGAATACATTTAGAAGTAAATTTTTTCTTAATATTCATGACTAATAAATGATGAAACTGATTTTTTTTCTTGAAGAGTTGGTGACTTATTCAAATCTTTCTGTTTTACTTGCTAACTCTCTATATGCTTAAATGTTACTCCAGAGAATTAAAAAAAAAAAACATTTTTAATCTTCAATGGAGTTTCATGACCTAGAATCCATTACTGCGAAGTTATAGCTGTGGTATTATGTATTTGAATGGAAAAAAAATTGAAGAGTTGAAGGTAATTGTAGCAGCTAATTTTTTGGAGCTGAATAGCCATACAATAGTGTTTCAGAACTCCCAACCAATATTTTAGATCTAGGTGAGAAACATACTACAGTTTCTAAATACAGGGTTCGCCAATGAAGTGGGACGATTTGAGTAAGCAACAGGTTGTTTGTTCAAGAAATTGTATTTTTGTAATTTTTTCATCATAAATAGAAAGTAGAAATGTAGCCATTTAGTTTACAATAAGTCAAAAATAATTATAATAATTTAATAATAATAATAATAATAATTTGAATATAACATTTTCCAAATGTCCTCCATTGGAATCTATGCACTTTTGCAGCTGGGCCTGAAAGAAACGGGTAAATTCGCTGTCACTTTTAACTTTGTGCGTTACATCGAAATGATTCATAACTTTCTTACACCAGAAATCGCCCGTTTTCCATTGAATGAAGAAACAAATAGGACAACAAGCCAAACTGCGATAATTGTCATGAATGCTGTAAATGTTTTGTTTCCAAGCCGCGACATTTCTCGAAACGGGGATATCCCTGGCCCTCTCGCTCTCCAGATTTATCAACTTATTACCATTTTCTATGGGACTACTTAAAAACGAGTGTTTATCAAAGCGATCCACCCAGAACTATCCCAGCTCTAAAACAACGGATTCGAGATGAGATTGGAGGAATACCACTCAATATGCTGCGAAATGTCGAGGAAAACTTCCAGGCCCGGCTGCAAAAGTGCATAGATTCCAATGGAAGACATTTGGAAAATGATAAATTCGAAAAATGATTTTTCACTCATTGTACACTAAATGGCTAAATTTTTACTTTCTATTTATGATGAAAAAAATACAATTTCTTGAACAACCTGTTGCTTATTCAAATCGTCCCACTTCATTGGCGAACCCTGTATTTTGAAACTGTCCGAAGTTTAGGATACCTTATTGTTGACTGGTATTTCGAATCAAGTAATATTGTAGAGAATGAAATTTTGATGAATCAACTCGGTTGCTCGGTTCTAGGACGCACCCAAATCTCACAAATCCGGATTTCAAGGAGACAAAACAGACAATGAAGGCAGTTTTGAATAGATTTCTTGTCTTTTGAAGGATTGTTTACTTGTTTGTCTCGAGAAAGTAACTGAATATTTCTTCTGAAATAAATCGAATTCTAGCTATTTGTGAGACAATCAACAGGTCTTTGAAGAATAAAGCCAGGAGAGAGACCAATTTGAAATTTTACATATGATTACAAGTGATGGCCATTTTAGCTCTCCTATATATGACTCTGAAACCTGGGTAGGTACCGAGAAATAAAGAATAGAGAAAGTTACAAGTGGCTAAAATTCAATTTTTTAAAGCAGTAAAGAAGATAACATTTGGAATGTTTAAATAAGACAGGCACTCAACACATTATCATTGAGGCAGAATAAACAGACCTGGAAAAATCAATATTCAATGGATGGAACCAGTCAACAAAAAGGGATACCATTTCCATCCCTTAGAAGTTGAAAATTCAGTTCTCTCCGCTTATATTTTGATCATTATCTCAATAACCACCAAACTGGTTTTATTGAATTTCCCAGCTAATTTTTCATAAGGATTGACCCCTTTAATACTCTCTTAAGGCCCCAAAAAAATTATAAAATTTATAGAGGAATGTGAAAACATAGATTTGGACATTTGGATGTGTGAGCAATTGAGAATTTTGGGACAGTTTCAAAATAATATTTAGATATGTTTCTTACCCAGGAACAATTAATGCATTAGATTATTGATAGGGAGTTTTGAAGCACTCTTTATAGCCTAGTTATAAAATGTTGATAAATTTATTTATCTAAAACTAGTTTTTAAATTAGTTAGGGTACTTCTATTTGTATCCAAAGTGTTCGGAGCAGATTATTATTAAATATTTTAGTTAGAATACCTATTATAACTTTGTACCATGCTTATAGATTTTGGTATTTGAGCAATTTCGAGGAAAGACTCTTAATATGCAATGCTTCCTAAGAAGGGAAATACTGTTTCAGGAATTAGAAACACCTGAAAGATTGAACTTGCTTTAAAAACTCAGTGAACAGAGAAATTGAATCACAATCAAACTTTGTGATGAAATTATTTGAAACAAAATGTGGGGCTTGTTAGTACAAAAGACCTGATCTCACTTAACTTCATAGAAATTTAATCACTTAAATCACAAGTCATCCAAATTATTTGCAATATTATGTTTAATTTATTTTTATTCTCAATTCTCATGATAGAATGTATTGAACTGAACAATATTATGACTGACCCCCCCTCTTTCTATGAGGGGGGCCTAGGAAGAGAGGGGTGGGGGTGATCGCCGTGAACGGGGAAAATGGCTTGCCCCCCCCTGGAAAAAATCCTGCGTACGCCCTTGATACTGTCTCCACTATGTTTTTTCTATCTGAATCGGGCCTAATAAACCTTGATTACCATTATATTGTTGAAATACAAACCTGTGAAAGACAATAGAAAAACGAAGACCAAAATGCAGTTAGCGCTCCGACAAAATGAAAAAACAGGGTGTTTGTCTCCTGGCAATTGGCCACTATGTAGAGGCCGAAACAGGCCATGTAGCCCAGCAAGTATGACATCGTATTGGCCAGTCTGCCAGGACCGATTTCGGCTGGAGCATGTCTCAACTGTTTGCCTCTCAGCCATACAGCAAATGTCACTGGAAATAAAAATAAAATTATTATAAGCGTGTCAAGTGTTACATGGAATTCAGTTAATAGTCAAAGAATAAGATGAAACGAAACTGAGATTTTTTTAGGGTGGAGCCTATATGAGCTCATGTGTAATGAGATGGATGATAATGATGAGTAGATGACAACTAGGCTATACTTGTTAGGTAGACGGAACTGACGTCTCCTCCAAAAGACATAAGATATAAGTTATTTATTGGGATGCAGACACGAATGAAGAAAGAGGGA
This sequence comes from Sogatella furcifera, assembly GCA_017141385.1. Classification (NCBI taxonomy): domain Eukaryota; kingdom Metazoa; phylum Arthropoda; class Insecta; order Hemiptera; family Delphacidae; genus Sogatella; species Sogatella furcifera. The sequence goes on from CM029554.1 coordinate 15,310,382, forward strand.
ATACTGAGGAAGAATGATCACTGTGATACAATACACTGTATTATAGGGAATAGGCTATAGGGACGGATATTTTCTTGGTGAGTTTTCATTTAAATAATTAAATTATGATTAATAATTGAAATATAATTCATGTTTCGGAAGCCTTGTTTTGTAAAATTATCGAAAACGATAAGAAATGTCAAGACGATGTAGAATTATTGTTATTATATTCTTATTTACGCGTATGTTAATAAAGAGTTTGAATTTGTAAATATTTACGATCTTGTTTTTATTTCTGAATGATTCATTACTACACCTCACCAACGATAAACATCACAATAGGCCTATAGTGTCTGTAAAAAAATAAATGACTTTCTATGATATAATTATATGGATCTATGATGACTATGAATCATATCAGTGAGTCTACAATAAATTTATTGAAAAAAAATAAATTTCCAAAGATGGTAGATGAGAATGAACAGCTAGCTATCAAATTGTTTTCGAATTGAATTTTTCTTAATTCTTGTTTTTTACTGTATCACTATTTAAATTAAATTGAATTTTAATCATTAATTCATTTTTATATTGCGATATCAATAAGAAGTTCATTTTTATAACAACATACACTGTTAATTCTACATAACTGTGCTTGACAAAATGAAAATTAACATTTTTTAATGTGAAAAAAATAAATAATCCCATAAATGTGCATAGAATAAATTATTAAGTTAAAAAAGGCATTACATAATATTCAGCGGTTAAAAATGATCCAAGCATCGATATAAATCCCGGAACCAGGAATATAGGCTACAAATTTCCATAATTAAGTATTATAAATCATAGTATCATAGACTGATGCCGGGTTTTTCCAAGCACACTCAAAGTTGAGGGACCCTCAAATTTTGATGAGCAGCTGACATTTTCTATGAAGTATAGGAAATTTAGTAAAGTGTAGTAAACTTGAGGGTCCCTCAAATTTGAGTGTGCTTGGGAAAACCGGGCATAAGTATTCAAAAGGTCTACTTGATCTACGATTCAATCTTGAAGTTTTTCGCGGAGTTCTACGAGTATCAAAGAGCTTAATAGTTCTCATCAATGAGCATTTCCTCAAATTCAATGCAATCGTTACATAGAATACAACTTCGATAAGATAGTTTGACTTTGCCAAGTTGATTAATACTTCCTTGTTTTCCATTATTATCGCTTTTGAAAGTACCTACTCTACTTGAGAAAAAAATAGTCAAACAACTTCTCAACAGTTTTATCTTGAGATTTTTTAGTGTATTCAACTACAGGCCAATTGTCTGTCTCGTTTTGAATTTCCCTGTTCTATTATGTTCATGATGTCGAATAAGTCTATATTTTCTTAAATACGCTTATTGTAGTTTAACTTATTATTTTCTGATGACCGAGTTTGGCCTAATTTTGATGAGTCTCTGATTCAAAGCCTATGACATTTTTACTCCATTTGCATAGATTAGGAAAATTGAGTTTTCCAATAATATCACAAACGAAGAACGGCATGAGACAAAATCATTATATTTATGTTAAAAAAAAATTTCGGCTAAAAAACATTTGATTCAAAATCTCAAACTAATTATATCCAGGCTACAGTTTTCATTAGATATTAACATACTATCGATATCATTCGACTTCAGTCAGTTTTTTGTATGGTTCAGGTTTCAGTTTTGATAAGAGGTCAAAAAATTACGATGAATGTATTCAAATATGTTAATCATAACACGTTTAGTTGATAAAAATACTTATAATTGGTTTCCGGCGACATATTAATGTCATTTGCTTAAAACCATTTCAATAAATTGAAGATTATAAACTGAGACTTCTGAGACAAAAGAGAGTAATTATATATCTATATTGAAATCGATATGGGGAGTTTGAAGATTTCGCTTGATTTTAATGGCGTTAAAGTTCATTGCCAATTGATAAATTTTTATTAAATTTGACTGATTGGGGTAGCGCGACAACATTTTTATGTTTCTTAGACAAAGAACAATTATTATTATTATTATTGACAAAATAGTTCGCATGTTTGACAGAGAAAGTATTTTATTTTTACGAATATATATCATTTCAGACGCAATAGAATTAATGCAATAGTAATAAATGGTTGAATACAAAATTCCACGCATGATGAATTTCGATTGGTAACTTATTACCGTAATTGAATATTTATATCGACGAGATTATTGAATTGGATTAAATAAACGACAGTATTTTTTCAATGGTGGGTTTTCTATGATATTGTTTTATTTCAAACAAGTTAAAACTTGTTGAATATTCTGGGTCTTCCTTCGTGTCATCAAGTTTAAAACCGAAAAGAAAAATATTATTTAGAGAGTAAGTCATACCTTTGCATAAAACTCAAAAATGGTAGCTAATGGTTCAATTAACGCATATTTTTTATCTAGAAATGATAATCTCATTTATCAAATCTTAGGTATAATCTTAAGATCAAATCGAATCAAATATTCTGCCTAGAATAAATTAATGATTGAGTCTGTAATTGAATGGATTCAAAATAAAAGTTTATAGAATGTTTGTTTAATAATCACAATTCACAATTCCTGACATACGGTATTCTTGAAATCCCTCTAATATTTTATTATTTCAAACTACGCCATTCCTGATATTTCTAAAACCCCTCTAGCCTCTAATATTTTATCGTATCAGACTATTCCTGATATTTTTCGTATTCGGATATAATATATTATTCTTCGTGTTCCTATATTAGTATTTTAATGATAATTCTTTGCGTACTCAGCCTACATCACTGGCGGCTCATGCCCACGAAGCAGGTGAAGTGCTGTACAGTAAAAGATACGTGCACTTCACTGGTTTTGTGGGTACGAGCCGCCAGTGGCCTACATTAATTTTATTATTGGGCTTGAGTCCTACTTTACAATAAATATTATTGAAAATGGTAGTTGCGACCAAATATTATTTGGAAAGCTCGAGTTATTAATCGCTCGAATAAGGGCGGAATTATTCATTATTTGAGAGGAATTACCGTCCGATGTAAGCAATAGTGATTACATAGGAGAGCCAGGATGTTGACTAGGAGAGAGAACACACAGCTTTCTGGAGGCAGAGCGCCTGTGTCGCTTATCGCTGGAAACAATGGGTAGACATGGTTCTGTTGCACTGCCATCAGGTATCTGCAAAGTAAGATAATATCAATCATCGAATAAGTAATTGGAGACTGCAATCAAGAGATATCAAATTGAGATTTCAAATAATATATTATTTATTTCCAAATACGGTATCATTTTCATGTCAGATATCATCATATATGGGTTTCAACGTTTTTCGAAATAATGACCTCTTTCTCAACTTTCAGAAAAGGTCCTTAGATGTGAAATATTTGTTTCATAAAGGATTTTATTCCATTAGAATCACTACTGTAGCTTGAACGGGGATCAAATTTTTTTGTTAACTGGTGATAATATACGGTACTTCAATACTCATTTGAGTGTTTATTTCCTCTATAGGCTACAATCTTCACTACGCTGAATAATGAAGGCTATTTTTTATATTTTTTTCATTTAAAAATTGATTCTTGTTTGTTGTATTGAATATATTAGCATAAAACGCTATATCAGCTACAAGTAACTTATTGCATTTTTAGGAAGTTGGATTCAGACACAGAAGACTAATATTAATATTAATCCTAAGTCCTCTGTGATTCAGATTACAATTTTTGACAATTTAATTTTTAATCAAATGTTGTATCCCTACATAAACCAACATTCAATATACTTTTTACCGTTTTTAGTATAGGTATTAATTCAAGTAAGTTACATATAAGTTTATCAGGTTTACTAAAGTAAAGTATAGAGAGAAGTGTAGTGGATTTGTAGTATGTCTCACTCTTGTTTAAAGTACCGTAAAAAAACAATTTCAGACTAAAAAGTAAGAAAATATTTTCAATTGACATCAATTCAATATGAAATATATTATGGGATCAAAAGTTCTCGCATGACTAAAAATTGAAATGAAATAAGCATGGCAGGGTTTATGGAAAACAAAAACACTCATTCACGATTTTCAAGTCTAAGCAATTGTATATCATTATTATAAGAGTGCTAAAAATGGTTACTATGTCAAATAGCTATCTTCAAAATTCGATACAGTATTGTGAAGGAACAAGTTTTTCAAGTGGTGTAGGTCGATATTGTAGAATACGAGAGCAGATAAGATTATAGAACGGCTCAATAATGTTCAAGTGATAGTATTGTGTGAGTTTGAATAGTTTTTGCATGTTGATGTAAAGATTTCATTTTTATGAAAGAGGGATATGAAATATGAAAATTGCGTGATGTGATTTCGATTTGCTAAAAAAATATCCACTACCAGGTCAAAGTTCAATCACCAGCCAACGAGCAGCATTCACGCAATGGTGTCATTTTTTTAGTTCTAATCGGCTGTGACCAAATTAATTTTGTCGATGCTTGGGTGAAACGTAAAAGGAACATTATTTATGAAAAAATAATTAATGCATTATTACCAGAACCAAGTTCTGGAGTATGTGTCAGATAATTCCGATTCAAAAGTCTTTAAAAACAAAAAAGCGAAAAAGTAGCCATAATTTCAAGTTAATTGCAATAGAAAGCATGTTCATGTTAAGTGTGCCTCCCTCTAACCCATATTAACAAGGAATAGGGATTTGCTTCAGAACTAACATACTGGTATCCTAATATTTATTTAGTAGCCTAATCGCAAAGTCAGTGAGAAAGAAAATATTTTGGTAAAGGCCGAGAAAGAGCGCACTTTTCTATTTCTTCCAGTTTTTATCAAGGATTTTAAGACATAATAGTCAATAATGATGGCATTTCTAAAGCTACTATACTTGCTATAGACATTTTCAGTGAGGCAATATGTTTTTACAACCAGTTTGTTCACTGAAACTTTATGGAGGCTCAAATTATCCAGCAAATAATACACTGCCTTGATATCAATGCTAAGATTACTCTTTATTCAAGGACTTCCTGTGGAACCCCACCAACTCAACTAGACGGTATTTTATTGATGATGCATTACGTGTTTAATTTATATAATACTATATAGGATTAAATCTTTTCCTCACTCAAGTTACCAACAGTAGTGGCTTTATTGATATTAATAAAATGCATGTTCTAACAGATCATTTTCTTTAGCTGCAATACCTTCGAAGTCTGTATTTCTTTTGAAGTATAGAAATGAATAAATTCTATTTAAATTAGTTTTGAATAAATAAATTGAAGATTTAGTTCAGAAACTTCAAATTTTATACTGATAGAACTCAATCCAAGCACATATTCACGTACATTAGCATAGACCCTATCAGTACCAGAGGATGATGTATTCAGTTTGATCATTCATTGTGACGAAGCGAAAATAATTAATAGATTTTTATCGGAAATTCGCTACCCTATTTTTCATATTATTCGTTTCCTCCTATGAAAAGCTTACCGGTAGGCCTACTGCAGAACAGTAGCAAAAATACATCGTTTCGACAACAGATTGGCCTCCCTCTTAATTCATCTACAATTTGAAACCTAATAATCTTGAGAATTAATGTTTCATATTCTATTTTTGAGAAATAATATGTGTAATAATAAATTCAACTCAAAATTTCAATATTTTTCCCAATTATTTCAAAACAAATCATCCATTCTATTTCAAGACAAGAATGGCTAATTATCTTGCTCAAAAATTAAACGAGAAATAACTTACATCAAAATCTGAATAGTGAATATCCTCCGGATTTTTGCTTTATTTGGGAGGAAATAATACTACAGAATTTAGACAATGATAAATTCAAAATATAAGAAAATAATATATTTTAATAACTGTAATTAAAACGTGGAAGAGTGATAGCCTTCCCAATCCAGACAAAATGTAGGCCTATGCATACAAGTATTCAAGTGTTTCTCAACAAAAAATAAAACACTATTGAGTTTAATATTTGAGACAATAATATTATCAAACCCAACATTATTATTGTAGAGGATAATAATAAAAATAATTATTATTGAAAAATTCAAAGTTTTATTCTAAAAACCTTGATAGCCTTATCACACGTGGCGAGTGTTTAATGCATGAGCGATTAAAAATGGAATGTAAATAAGCAATACAATAATTGATTTCTAAATTTTTAAAAATAGAAAAGCAAGGTTCTAGTTTCAAGTGGAAGTATCCAAAACTGATGAAAAACAAAATACGGTACCCAAAAGATTAAAAAATCTACACCAAGATGAATTTCAACATCAATAGATGAAAAATTAATAATCCTGGAGAATTCAAAGTGGTTTGGCAAAGTTATAGTTTCAAGAGGAAATATTACAAAAAAAAACTTGACACCATGATCAATCTCATCGATAAAAAAATTGATAGTAATGAGAAATTTAAAGTGGTTACGAAAGGTTCTAGTTTGTAAAACACACCCTTTCCCCCATCCTTGCTAGAATTTCCAAGCATCAAAACAAAAGGCTTCCTATGACATGAATAACCTTAGTTGGAAGAACTTTTGATCCTATACACCTTTATCACCACGTAACTTGTTTGCATTTTTCCTCTAGTATTCCCAGATATATTATTCCATATTTGATATTGTGAAGTTATTGTTATGATGATATCAAAGTAATATTTTGTGTGTTAATAAATAAAATTGAAATAAATAATTTTGTACTCACGTGGTGATAAAAGACAGAGGCATCCATAGGAATATGATAATAGGCAGCCAGTGTAAGTGTGTAACCGCGCTACCCACATCATCCATGGCGCACTGTCTTCAACCGACTGAGATCACCGTCCGTCAAATCCGCCTCACTCCACTGATAACGCGGTAGTCATGGCAACCAACTCTGTATACACATTTCCTTCAGCAACCAGTGTCGTCTATCCAGGGACATACGGTACTGATCCTCATCAACTTATGACGAGCTTATACTATTATACCTACGTTGTTGTTTCATAGAATTTCCGATTCCTCAAGTGCTTTGAAAACTTGAGATTCGCCAAAATTCCCCTCATGACGTCATGTGCTTGAGAATACAGATTTTCTTGTCGTGACGTTGCAGAGACTCAATTGAGATAACACTTTTTTGTCGCTGAACAGTATTCAGTTTGATAGTTTCAAGCCTTTATGCAATTTTCAAGTGGGGACCTAGAAGTTTTCCCTATACAGTATGTATTTTGTAAGTCGTCATTCTTTATTTAGCAATCAGAGGGAATTAGAAATGTATGAAGAATGAAATAAAGCGCTATTGAATAAGTGAAGCGTTAAAATTGCACATCAAACTCATTCCATGAAAACACGGAAAGAAGCTTATTTTTCGATTATTCAGAAAGGTAGAAGGACATAAAATATTAAAATGGGATTCTACTCTAAACTTATAGATTGCTACAGGATAAACATTGTTAGCGTCTCCAATAGTACGATTTTTTGCTCAACTCATGTTACTTTAGGCTTGAAAAAATGCGAGACTCAACAAGAATACACATAACCCACTGGCGGCTCGTCAGGTGAAGTGCCTGTATTTTTCAAGCCCCAGAATTTTAAAATATGACTACTTTGATGGATGATTTGCTACCTCAACTATTATATGCAGTTTTTTCATCAATTTATTAGAACCAGGTGATTCGTGAGAACCTGAGAGCTGATATTCCAATAGATAAATAGAAGGTTCATAAATTATTCAGAATAGATTTGACTTTCAATCAATTGATTTTCTTTGGTTAGAATAGGAACACATTGAATAATTCACTGTAGACTGTACCAAAGAAAAATCAATTTTCTCCTTGCCTTTGGCTTAGTGCGAAGCTAGATTTTGAACTACATCATTTTTAAGAACAGTTCTAGAAGCATTCATAAGAGATAAGTATTACGAGTTAGGTATCTAACAATAAAAAATAAATTTTCACCTCGGTTTTTCCAAATACATTTTTCAATACGGTTTCGTCCATTCCTTGTACGCTGCAACAGCTATGTTTGATAACAGCTCAACAGCCAATTTTTGAGACGTCGTTAAGCTATCATAAATACCTATAAAAATGATGTACCTATATTATAGATGATGTTTTTTGAAATCAAAAGAGACAACAGATGCTTTACATCTGCTGTCAGTAGGTTAGCACGTAGCCTACAAGAGACAGACGAAAACGCCCAACGTTTTGACGTGAAGTTACTATACCAAAGGAGTCGAATACAGGAGTAAATACGACGTAATCAAAAAGATAACGTGTTGTCTGGTAGAAATCCCATTTAATTCAATAGTAAATCAATGTCAACGTGACATTTTGAGTCAACAGTTGATTGTCAACGTGAGGACCGACTTCAGCATTGAACGTATCTATTTGATGAAGTCGGAATGAATTCGACCTCTCAGCTAGCCTACAAACCTTCATATTTTCCATCAACAGAAAACTGGAAACATTAAAGTGATTTATCTAATGACAAATCTGAGATATTGTGATATTTGAACACATCAAACACCAAAGTATTGTCAACTCAACTAAGTTATCTAATTCGTATTCACATTGAATTTGTTTTTAGTTACGTGTATGGCTGAATAAATATTTTTTGGTAATCAACAATATTCCAGTATTTCTCAATAGTGATTTGTTATTGATTTCTATTACTAATTCAGAACATCAACCGCTCTAGAACTACTTCCATTACTCCACACTCAACGCACTACATTTACATCAAATTATACCATTGGTCCTTCTGACATTCTAATTAAAAAGTATAACAGGTAATATTTCAGTAAATTCCAAGTAAATCCATTAATGATTTTTAGTGATGTGGGTCGGGTAAATACCCAGTGGGTAGGTAAATATAAATTGGGTATTTACCCGAGGCCTAGGTAAATACCCAAAAACTGGGTATTTATCATTTTTATTGAATTAAGAAAAGATTTAGTTGCCTTTTTGCATTCAAACGCCTTCAATGGTAGTGAAATGATGATAAAATGCAAACAAAAATGTTTTATATAGTGACAAATAGCATTTAACTTCCGAGCATCATTGACATAAATACCCGGGTACTGGATATTTATGATTTTATTAGTTTCTCTTTTGTTAAATCTTATTGAAAATGACAAGAAATTTGTTTCGAACAATAACTATTATTAAGCGTTCAAAAAGAGGGGAATTTGTCCTAGTATTACTTTTCATCTGTAAATCCATTTTCTAGAGAAAAATCATAATAAAACTAAATAACAAAAGAAGCATGTTCACTATTCTTCTTATGTGGTGCTGTCGTGATTTCATTGATAAAGATTGACTTCATTGACGATTTCGTTGAGAAAGCATTACATTATACCACTGATACGAGCGAATCTGATTAAGGGTGGATGGTAGTGGACGGCGAACTGCCGAACGGCAAAATCATGCTCCATAAGAACAATGTAATTTTTATCAATCTTTTAGAGCAGATAGCACCGTTATTTATGGACAAAATTACACGTTCTTTATGTCATTGATAAAACATAAAACAGATTATTTACTCAGATTTTTATTGAGATTTCTTTTATGGTACCATATGGTCTGGATAAGCAGATAAGTCATTCTGGCAAGATGAGAAAATGACTCCAGCTCCAGAAATATTAGTTTGAAAATTATAAATTTGGTCTCAAATTGTAGATCTGAATGTTTCCTACAATTTGAGACCAAATTTTCAATTCTTAAATCAATATTGACCGATCTAGAATAATTTTCCCAATCTTGCCAGAATCTCTTAAAATTTTCAAGAGAGCAGAGACGAACTATTTGTACAGGAAAAAATTGAGCGAAATTTTAACGTGAGGATATTATTCAGGAATCTTTTTCATGAAAAGCCTACATCCAGGACACCTGAAAAACATTTCTTACAATCTAAAACTACACGTGCTCTATCCCAATAAATATATGCATAAAACTCCCAATAAATATATGCATAAAACTCCTGCAGATTTTGCCTAGTCTTATTCACCCAGTTTCTTCCATGAATAATCCCATTCATTCAAAACTTCAAGTAATAATTTTAAAAAAGATATTAAGTAATTGAAAAATAGCAAATAAGTTTTTATAATATTATAACTTGACTAGTACTATGCCAATATATCATCAATGCCAATAATAACATAATCAGGGGTAGAACATCAATAAATAATTACATAATTCAATAAATACCCAATATACCCGGGTATTTATAAATTTTGGGTATTTACCCCGAGTTTTAAATACCCGGGTATTTTACATCACTAATGATTTTGAATTAAAAAAAATGTCAGCTGGATCGATACACTCCCACAGATATTAATTGTCTTCTTAGACATGTTATTTGTTCAAACGTCATCCACCCATAAAAAACTATCTATTCAAAAGCCATTATTGTACAATAATGGTTCTATGTGTTAGTACATCTATCATCAAATATAAGTTATGGATGAAAAATATTTTAATGGACTGCCAAGATTCATTCCATCCAAACCGGCAGTCAAGAGAAATGTTGACTGAGAAGAGCCTGTATACAATCTCAGAATTTGATAAATCAAAAAATTTCCATCATCAATTCAAAGTGTTTCATTGTAGATTTTTAGATTTGACCAAATCTAAGTTATATGTATTAGTTGGTGTCATTTCTAGAAATATAATTATTGTATGTAGTTGTACCAATTGGACAAGTCACCTATCAAATGAGTCGAACCCAAAATGTGATGTAATGTGACAATATTATATAAATTTATGGTTTCTTGTATGATAATAGTTCTCAAAGAGAAAATCATTTTATAAATGATGACCAAGTGAAATAGAACCAATACTGTACTGTATAGAATTATCGGTCTATGTCCCAATCGACAAAAATTGTAATACAGATCGAAACTCACTACTCACCGATATTACAGCCGTTTCACTCAACTCAAATATTCACCACAGGTTTCTTGAAACTTCCATCATACTTCTCTATTTTCAAATGAGCAGCCAGGCAACAATCAACAGACACAGGTGTAGTATTGTAGTTTTTTTAATGGAATAAAATCTTAAACGCGAAAGTACAAAAGAGACGTTTAACGCTTCCTGTGCAGCTGCAGTGAGTTTCTGCGCAGCCAGGCAGCGCGACGCGAACCTCCAATGGTCTGCGAGTAGCGGTGGCCCTTTCCGAGACCGCGCGACTTGCGTCCCGCCGACGTCTTGCCTCTCAATTCGCGGTGCTTCTGCACGTTCTCGCAGATCCAGTTCACCTTCGGGTCACGGCGGATTGCCTGCAAAACAAATCAAACCACAACCAATGGTTAATCACTGCCAATTATTACAAGTGTTCAGTCAATAAAAAGAGAGGAACATGAGTACAAATGGAACCACAACCAATAGTTGATCACTGCAAACTATTAAAAGTGTTTAGTAAATGAAGAGTGGGAACTAGTTCACATATTTATAAAGGATGGGACTCTATAAAGATGGATAAGCTGAAAGTTGTTTAGTATTCCACTAGCTTTAAAACTCACCTAATAACGATCTCTCGCCTAAGTGATGGAATTGTCTGGTCCCTTCAATCTTTATAAACTTCGTTAAATAACTCAGTGAATTAGGATCAAACAAAAAAAAATTGAATCGCCCAATCAACAATGAAGCAGTCATATGATTCAGCTTTTAAATTGATGTTGATTGATTAACAGCAGATGCCAGGCTGTAAATTGGGATTTGCCAAATTTCGGCAACTTAAATTAAATTTAAATTACTCTAATTTGTTTACTTAGTCCACTGAACTATTGAAGAAGTATAGAGAGAAACTAATGTATTTTCGAACTGGATTAGTGAGCCGATTTGAAACAAGTATAGATTACAGAAAATAGAATTGAGAAACATAAGGTAGTTTTGAAAATAAAACATCAACATTATTTTCTAGCTCCAATTCAAACAAGATTAACAATTAGATTTTATACTACAATATTACTAGGTTTATCGAAAAGCCAGACCTCAGAATGGTGTTAACATCATAGACATTACAGTTAGCAAATACTCTTATCAAAAAACATCATTGGTCAGCTTGTAAATCGAAGCAGTATTCAAATGTTTACAATCAGACTGAATAAATTGTTTCAATCAAGAAATTGAAAATAGCTACTGACTGATAGGATCATCTACAAAGACCCAAATGATTTCGAATAATCAAGATGAAATCATCATGTTATCGACAATTATTTTTCCAACAAGACAATGTTAAAGTTTTACTGCCTGTAAACTGGTTACAATAATACCTCAGTGAAGTAGTTTACATAATTAAAAATCAAGAGTAGCAAATACTCACAAGAGAATATCATTGGTTAGTTTGAATCAAGACAAGTTGTTGTCATAAACATAAATGTTGTTGTTTTTTGAGACCTACATAAACATAAATGGGACCTACAGCATCATGATGCATGAACTCGGAAAAAATAGTAGATATAAAATAAATAGATGTGTTAAATGTATTTCATGGACATACTCTGAAACCTCAGTGGAGTAGTTTACATCATTAGATATCAAGAGTAGCAAATACTCACAGAAAAACATCATTGGTTCGCAGTATTGTAATTATTAATAAAGTTTGAAAATTCATTCACCAAATTTTAAATAGGAACAGAGTAGAAAAAAACCTCAGAGGAGTAGTTAACATCATCAAAATCAAGAGTAGCAAATACTCACAAAGAAACATCATTGGTTGATTTCAAATTTACCGCACTAAAAAAAAAGGTTCTACTGAGTAGTTAGAAAAATTCATAACAGTTATTTTCAAATATTACATTAAATATTTTAATATTTTTAAATATTACATAATGATAAATATTACATAATTTATCATCATGCTTTGAAATCTTACATTTACTATTATTATTGATTGTGATGAAAATTGAAATTCAAGTAATAGAATAGGCCTAGTATATTATTGAACATTGAAATTTACTTTAAAAAATACGGTAAAAACCAATCACTTAGAATAATACTATAAATTTTACCTTTTTTTCAATCAAATCAACCTCAGTGGAGTAGTTTACATCATTGGATATCAAGAGTAGCAAATACTCACTGAAAAGCATCATTGGTTGATTTCAATAAATCGATTAGTTGAGTTTTTCATGGGAAATGAAAACACAGGAGTTGCACGAGGAAATAATTATTCAATGATTGTTCTACAAATATTTTGGAAGAAAAATACGATTATCTTTTAACAAAGTGACTAATTTAATGAAGAATATGACTCAATATTTGACAGTTTGAATTATCATTAAGAACAACCTCAGAGGAGTAGTTTACATCATAAGATATCAAGAGTAGCAAATACTCACTAAGAAACATCATTGGTTGTTCTGAATGATCAGTGAGAAAGAGAAGTTATTTAACTATATATCTTATTGGAAGTACTGCAGTGCTATTGAGATTCCAAATTATTCGAAATTAGAAAATTAAAATGTGGCCAACACATAAGACATTCTCCGTTTCCAACGATTCAAATTAATACGAAAATTCATCATCATTAATCGAAGAGTAATTTTGTAGGGCTGCATAATTAGGAAGCATCATTAAAGAAAATAGTAGATGAAATGATTTGATAACATAATTTTCCCCTACAAATTCAGTACGCAATTTAATTTTCAAAATTCTTGAAACAGCCTTGAATTTGGCATCATTGTGAAACTTATACAGTATAAGTCTTAGAGGATCAAAAATTATTGTGGATAATATCAATAGAAAATTGGAATTGGTTCATTGACAGTGAAAAACTAAAATCACAAGTAGTAATTGAATGTTATTGAACGAATAGAAAACTATTCTAGTCGACAAGAACAGCCTCAGCAATAAGATTATCAACATAAATGTCTGAGTAGCAAATACAGAACATCATTGGTTGTTCAATCAATCAAGAACATCATAGTGAAAATGCAAAGTTATAAGAACTGAATAAATAATACAACTATTATTAAAATATTGATTCCTCATAATTTTATTAAGACTGGATTAAAAATCAGTAGTTTTTAATTGATAGTTTTTGACAACTAGTTCAATTGCAAACCTCAGAAGAGTATGTTTACATCACTGATTATCAAAAGTAGCAAATACTATTGAGCATCATTGGTTGAATAATGAACTAGTCCAATAAAATGAGACATACATCTTATTACACTGAAACTTGAATAGGTTCTTCAAAATAAGCACAAAACATATGAAATAATTCAAGGTCAAAGTTCCAATTTGCTTGCACACAATTTCAGAACGGTGTTTTACATCACAATCAAATCAAATCAAATAGCAAATACTCTTTTTTAAGATCATCATGAACTGTGGCAAAATTTTGGCATGGATTGTAAAAGACTAAGTTAATCAAAACATTTCTAGCCAAAATCGTCATTTTAGAAAAATACTATTCATCAAAGTATTGACATCTTAGGAAGGAGAAATATCATCAAGATGCTTGCAGGAAAAGAGGAACAATACTCTACAATCCAAATCTCTGGTATCACACAGTGGATGAGATTTTGATTTCAAACAAAATTCATCAATGGACTTATAAAATCGAGTTAATACGAATTGCACATAATCTCAGTATGGTGTTATTCACTTCAGCATCTTCAGATAGCAAATACTCTTTTTCCAAGATCATCATAGACTATGGCGAAAGAAACAGGTATATAACTGCTTTTTGTTCGGAAACAATATGAACTATAATTCAACTATAACGTAACGTAAGCACTGTAAAACCAAGAAATCTCAATAAGCCTGAATATATTTTTTTTTTTTAAATGGGAAATGGAAATGTATTCATTCAACAAAAGTATTCGACATCAGACATCCAAGGAAGATAAAAAATCACAAGGAGTCAGTGACATTTTGTTATCATCATTTGTCGAATTATCAGGGCTGGTAAAGTCTGGTAAAGCAAAGAAGACACTTGTAAAATGGGGGAATGACTGCAGCTCGGTCAATATTGGTTCAAATACGATAAATTTGGTCTCAAATTGTAGAGCCGTTTGTCATTACTACCATTACAGTCGATAAATTACTACAATAAATGGAATTGGAAGTTCCTTAATCATTATAAACTATACTCTATTCACGATCACTTGAGACGGAATAAACAAACGTTTTGAGTGTGTGGGCGTGTAATGGAAGGTCTTCTATACGAAACTTTCGGCCACAGACCAACAGCTGTAGCCAATCACAGCTCAAGACAACAGTCTTGAGACAAGACAAGTCGGACTGTAGCCAATCACAGCTCCAGACAAGATTCAGCTGTTCAACTGCAGCTGACTTTTTCGCATAGAAGAAGACCATTACACGCACACACACGCAAAAGGTTTGTTTATTTCGTTTCAAGTGATCGTGAATGGACTATAGAACTATTCGGGAGTTGAATTGGACTTCATCATAGAGGAAGATGGTCATAAATGAAATTGGAAGTTTAAAATTCAATCACACAATATAGTGATGTACAGTACAGCAATATGATTTGAAACGTACCTTGTGGTGAGGGTCGATGCAGATGACTTCGTAGTACTTGTAAATGGCGTCCTGGGCAATCCAGTATGAGTTCATCACTCTCAATCCACCGGCACGTCTGCCAACGCGTTCCTGTAAAATATCAATTTAAAATAATTACAAAAGATAATCACTCGGGCCTTCAAGCTTAAAGTTTCACATTTTTTTCAGACATCCAAGGAAGATTAAGCAATCATGGGTATTCATGCTTAGGTTGGTTATCATCATTTAAAAAATAGTAAATTTTTACAGTTAAAATGTACTGGGAATTGGCCACTCGGTGAGAGAGGTTGCTTAAACCAAGCCAAGTACCATTGGCCATTGGCCTTGCCATTGGCGAGGTGGAACCTACCCGAAAGTGTATCACCACCATTAAAAGCCATATTTTTTTACAGTTAATAACATCACATTCAAGTAATTCAACCAAGCTCAAATTTACACATTTTTTCAGACATCCAAGGAAGATTAAGCAATCATAGATATTCATGCTTAGGTTGGTAATCATCACTAAAAATAACAGGCTATTTTGAAGTAGAAATGAATGATGTCATCGATTCTTGAAGATTTTCAGAACAAGATTTCATACGATAAGGTTACCTTCATCTATAGGCAGCTGAGCAAGCAATTGATTTGAATGTGTTGAATAAGATTATCCGAGGAATGGACAGTAAAAAAAGGAAGTTCAATAGTGTAACTTAAAACCTTACTCTAGAAAACTTTGATTTAAAGACCTTTAAATTAGGTCTTCAAACTTAGATTTTTTTTGCAATGTTTAAGTAGATTATTTATTGATGTGTCAATGGATTCTCTACTTTTTCAGACATCCAAGGAAGATTAAGCAATCACAGATATTCAAGCTTGAATTGGTTATCATCATGAAAATAGGATATTGAAAAATAAGTTTCAAAATAAATAGGCTAGATGATTATAATTTCTATATATCTTTCAAAACAAACAAGTGGTTTCAAGATCTATTAGATTTTTTCATCAATAGCAACATTATTATGTATACTGAATTGCAATTTAAGGGCCGAAAAATCCACTTTCAGATCGTACTGACAGTCCGATCGTTACCAGCTGATTGTTCAAAGATCGGTCTGTTTACAACTATTTTGGACTGCCCGTTTCCCCATCCACTTTTGAGAGTTTTTGACTGTCTCAGTCAGAACTGTCAGTGGATGTGGACCCTAAGGAAGCATGATACTATTAAAAACTACCAAATAATGTCAACTTGGCTACAAACATCCGATAAAATCAAGGCTACGGTTCATAAGTGAGGCACATCTTATCGATATAAAATTATCGAACCTTCAGAACATACCGTATGGTTAGTGTTCTATTTAATTAGATGATTTTCTGTAATTTTACCGATTTACCGATAAAAGGTGACTCATGTCTAAAAAATCCAACCCAAAATCGTTATGAGGAGTTTACTTACTTCGGCCAAGTTCTGCAAATTACGTGTGGGCTTCAGTTGGTTGACTCCGTGACTCTTGGGTTTACCGTAGGTGGCACCTTTTGGCACTGGGCGTTTGCGACCTCCTCGCCTTACACGAATACGATAGATGACGAATCCTAAAATCAGAATTATATCCAAGGAATATTTAGACCTACAATGACTTGTTAGATTAAATGTAAACATTTATATAACTCGACTTGATTAGAATATCTAATCTCAAATAACTTGGATGCTCGAATATTTCCAACAAATCAGATTATACAATCTCAAGTTGTTGTGATTTACTCAATCATATCAATGATTTCTTATTACAAAAGTTGACAAAAAATATCAAACCGTTATGTTTAACAATAATTTAGACTACTTAAAACTATTTCTATCAATTTCATTTTCATACAACCTAGCATAAATATTTTGTGATCAACTTAAATGCCAATAATAACCAAAAAATAATTATTAAAAGTTAAATAATTTAATTTAGAATTGAAAATTATTATATACTAAATAAATTAAATTTTAGATTGATCGTTTGAAAATGAAAGGATTTTTTATTTAGGCCCAACTGAAAATTGACTCAAGTCCTTCCGGGGTATCATAACAGGCCTAATTAATGATACTAGGTACTGAATTTGTTGAAAATAAACATGATGGAGTAGCTTTCTGTCTATATGAATAAGAAATCGGTTATGCTAGTTTGCAGTATACCAAACAACCATTTTGAGCTAACTCCTAATAAATTTATATTTTTTATAAGCACGCTTCGCTAAAAGAAGGTTAAACATAAACGTACTTCACAACAGATGTGAGAAATATCCAGCTCAAAAACGTGTGAGTAGGCTATAGGTTTATATGTGTCAAGATTTCAACAGTGCATTTGTCCAACTGCACCCAAATTCTTTTTAAAGAAACTACTACGGCCACAAAGCAGCAAACGAACATAGATTGATTTCAATCCAAAATGTGTCAGAAATGAATTGAACAGACCGATTTTTTGGCAGTAAATTATCTGTCCGATAGAATATATGCGACATTTGACGACCGCCTTAATCTAATGCTAGATAGATTCAACAGTTTGTTGCTCGCCTGGCTGCAGCTGCAGCCTTGATGAATCAAATAACGGTACCTACTTGTTGGTTATGCGTCACGGCCATGAATAGCTAATAATAATCTATTCATCTTAGACCTATAATTTAGCTGATGTTATAAATATTAGGTAATATAATATAGAGTTGAGATATATTCGTTATATGGTTACTAGACTAAATACTGTAATTAGTTATTGATAGAAATTCAAGACCGTTGTTTCCAAAGAACAAGTACCAAAAAACCTTCAAACTCTTTCGAGCTAGCCTATAAGTATAGTCCTGCCAAGCAAAGAAGAGCCTCTGGCAAGATAGGAAAATCACTCCAGCTCGGTCAATATTGGTTCAAAAATGATTGATTTGGTCTCAATTGCAGGAAACATTATGATCTACAATTTGAGACCGAATCAATCATTTTTGAACCAATATTGACCGAGCTGGAGTCATTTTCCCATCTTGCAAAAGGCTCTTCTTTGCTTGGCCAGACTATATATGATGAACTAACCTTGCTTGTTTCTGTAGCCCAATCTCCTGGCTTTGTCAGGTCTAGTTGATCGTGGGGCACGATGCATTTTCGTCATTTGACGGTACTGCCAGACCCTAATACGGAGGAGAAACCTCATAACATCGCTCTGCTTTTTGCGGTATAATTCCTGAATGTACTTGTAGGCCCCCATGGTGGAAGACCCAACCTGCAAAATAGACAAAACATATAAAATAAGTTCCATAAAAAAGTTCATCTATACGAGTAAAAAATGTCCCTAATAATTTTGGGGAAAGGGTCCTATATCTGAGGAGCACTCAATTTAAACGTGAGAACAATAAATCAAAACAAGAAACACGTCATGATTATAGCTTAATAGCATTCTCCTCGAAACTACTATTATGAAAATAACTCAACTAACCTTTAAACCATTAGATAAATTTTTTGATTAGAAGAGCTCTCATCAAGATAAAGTGTTTCCCAGACCCAAATGGGACAGGGAATTGCTAGGACCATATTAAATGTACCCAATTACCAACCCAATAAACCTGCAAAGTACGTACATAACCTAACTTGACAATTCATCGGGTTCAACAAATTCTAGTCCATATCGTGCTTACAATTAGCATAAAACAAAAACATTTTTTGAGAACTGTAGAAGAGCCGATAATATGCGATATCCAAAAGCAGTAAAATACTCTCAATATTGATAAGTGTATGGAAAAGTAGCATGGAATCTTAACGTAGTACAAGCATTGTTACAAGTGAGTTACCAAGTTTTAAAAAGTTCAAATACAAGAATAAATCAAGAATCAAGGCTTCCACAATTTAATCAAATTGAAAACATTATAATTATAAAAATTTTGCAAAAGATGACACGGTAAATAATGGATAAAAATAATAAACTAAACGCTTACCTACTACCGTGTACCCTACGAACGGAAAAGGCAAAACTGGAACTTGATCTTGACTTCTTCGATGCAAACGATGGCCGCAACAACTTCCGTTGCTTTGATAATTGTAATGGCTGTGCCATAATATTAATAAAATTTATAGATGGAATGAAAAACTTTTCAGAATAATTATGATGAATAATCAATAATAGAAATTTATCACTGGAATAATTGTTTTTTTTTCTAGTTATTTTCAACCATATCATACCAGTGAAAAACGGTAGGTACCGTAACAGAAGCGGGATTTTCAAACCAAAAATAATAGAACTGATCTGCTCTTTTTCTATTTATGGACTTGGCTAAAAATAATGTTATTCGTAGTTAATTGCTCAATTATTTCGATATAAAAATTTAGTAATTACACCTCACCTTACTAAAATGTTTAGCCTAGACTTCAAAATCAAGCATCGGTTAGATAAATTAGATTCTTTCGATCTAAGAGCATGCGTATGCATAATAAGATCACGTCAAAATTACAATATTTCATTGCTTGCTTCTAAAATTTATTGGAATCTGTAAAATTTTATTTTGGATTCTGGCAGCTGCAGAAATTCTTTAAACTCATAAATTAGATTAATGCAGACGAGCAACCCATACGGTAAATTACACAATCATGTAGGTGTAACGCGACTCAGGTTTCTACACTTGAGGGGTACGGTACATCCTATTATATTAAGCGAGTAATATCTGTAAGTATGTGGAAAAACGGTTCTAACGATTTCCTCGAAATTTGAAATGTAATATAACCAAGATGGAAAAATAAGATTGCACCAGGTCTCATGTCTGGGAAAACTCTCTGGCAGGATTAATAAAAGAATAAAATATTCCTTATTCAGGCATAGGCCTAATCCCAAGTACTGCGTATAATGGCTGTTATCGTTAGCTGAACAACGCTATCCAGCTGGAGTGAATGGAGTTAAATTCAAGTCTATAACACATGTTCATGTCTGTCAAAGGCCGCTATTACACGATAATAGTTCTATGTCATACATCTATTATCAAAGATATCATTATATGTTCTCTATAGGCGAACATATGACATAGAATATAATCATTTATAATATTTGGTTCATACACGGTAATATTACATCATCACAGTTGTTTGATAATAGAAATATGTCATAGAACTATTATCGTGTAATACCCGCCTAAAACTTGTGAGAGGTGATCATATCAATTTTGAATTTATTTTTTACAAGGCCGGAGGTTCCTTGATTTTTTACAATAACTTATTTATGTAATTCAATAATAATTTATGCAATTCAACGGTTCGGCCGCAGCTTCAGAGCGAAGCTCGGTACCAGATATTAATTTATTAACTAGGGAAGCTTGGAATCCTTGGCTTCTCTCAGGGAATCCATCCCTGATGAAGCTACTTGTCCTGCCAGGAAGAAAGCCGAACATGAAGCAAAAACATTGGTAAATCAACCAGAATCAAATAATGAGCGGAACATAGTTTTGTATGTTCGCGAAGCCTCATTCAATCTATTATAATTTGAAAAGAAAACAGAAAAACGGACATCCAAAAATCTTGTTTTTGTGAAACATGGTTGACAATGTTCATTTCAATGAACGTGCTCACAATAGTTGGGCGTAAGCTGTTATGTAGGACGAACCAATCCACAAAAATGTATTTAATATGAATTTAGAATGTCTTATCATTTAAAAGGTTTGTTAGAAATAAGAGACTTGTATTATATAAATCAAAGAACACAATAGAATATCATTTTTTAATCGAAGAAAACAATAAAGTTACCATTAACAACATTATTATGCCTGTACATAAAAAACGAAAAAATAACAGCTTCATAACGTTCAATCAAAAAATATCTTTACACATTTTTACATAATTTATGCAACATTTACAATAGACTTATTTACAACAATTTGTACAGGCAAGCTATCATGTTGTTGGTTGAAAGACAATACAATATTTTGATTAAAGAGATTAGAAACATGAATAATAATAATTATTATTTTAAGCAAGATATAGTCGCTCTATGAGTACCTCTCACTTAAATCAATAATTCAACCCGTAGTAACAATCTAGGGCATCACGTTTTATTATTGAGAAATGATGGAATACTGAAATTATTTTCCAATTTAATTGTTTACAGGCAATACTGTTCGTAACTTAGATGATGGATTCATAAAATTAACAAGTAATAAAGAATTATTTATAATAAGGGAAAACGATTTTGCAATTTTTTTCATTGTCACGGTAATTTTATTCTAATAAAACCAAATACAGAAGAATAAGTAAGACGTCAACTTATATGATACATTAATATAAGAGTTGTCAATGGATCAAAAATGTTGACTACTATCACGGGCTAAGTAAACCAAAATTATGAAATAATGCTCAGTAATTTATTCAAGTTTCAACCAAGATCTCTTAAGAAACTTTTTTTCTTATTTGCAGATAAATAATAAATTGAAATTACTGATAGTTTCGAAATTATGTGAAACACTCTTGGAATGAATACTTCATATGCCACTCCTTATGTCACTACAATTATTGTAAGTACTAGCTATTTTTCCCAGACACTTCTCTAAAGTATAATATTGCTTTTCATTAATGTCAGACTCCTTTAATTCAGAATAAGAAAGCTCAATACATAATCTGGAAAATAATTTATTCGTAATATAGTCTTCGATAGATAAAATAATGAATAATAGTATAAACTTATAATAATGATGACTAAAGAAAAGTTATGTAGATTGCTAAACTTTTCATAAGTGAATTTTAGAAAATAATAACGTATCTAATAATTATTGTAACATAAAAATTCCTGACAAGAAAAAAATTGGGTATTATTATTTGTTTCAGCTTTTCAATAATTGAATAACTATCAAATATTCATCTGCAGAGGTAACTTCATTTCTGAAAATATACATTTATTAAGAGGATCTCCTTAATCAACAGCTTAAAAATACTTTCAATAAGATGAAGAACCAATAATAATTTATTCAGTAATTGACATCAATTTATTCCGCATCCATTTTGCATTTTAGGCTTCTGAAAAAGAACATTCTACTGCATCAGCGCTACTACAACATTGACTCTCAAAATCTTTTGTTTCACACAGCGACAGAAAATATTTAATAAACAAGACCCGTATGCACCGTCTTCATTATAACTGAATTTAACGAAACGACAGTTCGAACAATAGATTCACTCTTTTAACTAAGATATTGAAAATTGAGTTGAACTCAGGTATAGTAGAGTAAAATATAGTATATTCCTGGGTGCGTACAGTATACGAATCAGAGGTATACGTGATCATAAATAGTAGGATGAATAGAAGTTTGCTACAAATGTGACATAACATGTACAATTTGGTAAGCATGAAAATTCAACACTTAAATGATCAACTGTAGGTATTTTCATACTTCTAAAAATTTAGGCTGGAATATGCGCCATGATTCCTACAATGTATTCCGGTATCCGCGGTTCAGAGCAAGATAGTATAGGTACCAAATATTTGAAATTATATTACTTCAAGACGTCCCACGAGTGAACATACACGGATAACACAAAAACCAAGATTCAGCCAGAAAAACATGGAGTCGTTTGAAGCAATACACACTGGACAGGCCAAGAGCCAGACCAGACCTGTATGCTTTCAATGTTACAATATGTCGATGCAAAGAATAAATTCTAGCAAGATGGGAAAATGACTCCAACTCCAGCTCGTTCCATATTGGGTCAAAAATTATAAATTTGGTCTCAAATTGTAGGAAACATTCTGATCTAGAATTCGAAATTAATAATTTTTGAGCCAATATTAAACGAGCTGGAGTCATTTTCCCATCTTGCCATCTCTTCTTTGCTTGGACAGATAGCTATAAAAATCTAGTCGTAGTCTGGCGCATACGGGCCCTGGTAAAACAACCATCAAGGTAGAAGTTGTGTGGTCAGGACACAGATTGTACAAAACTCACGGTACTGTAGTGAAAATTTTCATACCAAAAACATGTCAAGTTAAACCTCGACTAGATTAGGCCGGTTTCTTGACCGTTAACAAGAGAGCAGTGCTGCAAAGAGAAGCGTGAAGCAGTTTTGTCACTTTCGGGCGTGCAAAACGTTTCCCGCCAGACCGTTGCTCAGCGATGGAAAGTTGTTCTCTAGTGTATGAATAGACACATGGTGCACAAGGTTCTCACTTCGCACCACCTGTCCGCACATTGAGCACTTTTTGATTGGCGAGTCCTTGCCCAAACTCCCACCAACGGCCACCTCGTGTTGCCTCAACAGCTCCTGTAAATTAATCAACATAGTTACATCCTTGATTTAGCTTAATATTTTTAGTGAATATTCATTAGTTTTAACTTAGTTCATAGTTTTAGTATAGTTCAACAATATTTAGTTAACATTTTATCGATTTTCATACTATAATAATGATAGACAACTTCTAAAATCAATCTAGTCAAGAAGGACCATTTTGAAATGTCTTGAAAAATTTAATTAAATATAGAAAACTAAAAATTTTCTTTTACAAATGTTACATTAACTGTAATACGATCAGAGAACAATATACTCAGACTCTTGTTATAGACCGAAACCACATCTCAACTTGTCTCTACAACGGCTGCTAAATTTTTACCTCCAACTAAATTTAAGACCTCCAACTAAATTAGAAAAATAATTATCCAAAATATTCCAGGAGCTCTTTACTTAAAGTAAGAATAATATAGAATTGTATTATAGAACTCGAAGCAAAGTTTTGAAAAGAACTTCAGTTGTGATTGTCAGAGAGAAGAAGCAATTATCTGTTCAATTTAATCCTTCCACAGTGTTCATTAGAGAAGAGTAAATCAAGATAAGAGACTGAGTGAGAAACAAAAATTCATCAAGTCTAAAAACTAGTGTAAAAATTACCAATTATAACTCAAGCTGCTTCCATTATGTTATTAGAATATTTGATCGTGAGTAGATAATTGACAGCTAGAAATTATTTTTTATGTTTTTATAAAACTTGAATTCAATAATTAAAATGAAGGTTAAGAAACAAATTAATAAAATGATAGTTTTAGAGACTCATTCAAATGAAATCATTCCAACTCAATTACAGTACTGTACCTTGAAAAACTACTCGGTAATTAATCGAGTTTTTCGTTTAAATTATAACTAATAAAACTAGCGACATGTAGTCTGAATTTGTGAAACAAATCAATGTAGTCTGTCCAAGCAAAAAAGACCCTCTAGCAAGATGGGAGAATGACTCAAGCTCGGTCAATATTGGTTCAAAAATTATCAATTTGATCTCAAATAGTAGGAAACAATTTGATGTACTATTCAGACCACATTTATAATTCTTGAACAAAGTATTGACCAGGCTGAGTCGTTTCCCCATCTTGTCAGAGCGTCTTCTATGCTTGGACAGACTGTAACATATTAATTGGAAGTTTTAAACAGTAGCTTACCTGCTGCTTCTGAATGTCAGGCAACTGCGCTATGAGACCAGGAAAGATATTGGGCAAGTTGTCACCCATGATCTCCAAGCAATGCAAGTAGAATATATCAGCTGAAATGACGTTCTGTCTGAATTTCGACGACATCTCTCTGAACCCATTCAGCTCGGTATCGTTGAGAACCGACATCAGAGAAATCAGGAGCTCCGAATTTTTATTATCAAAGTCGACGGGGTAGATATACTTGGGAGAAACACCGTTCACTGCGGTGTTAATTCCTGGATTCACTGGGAAAGACTGTCCACAGCTGTTGGTGAAGGTGAGGTTGTTGGCACAAGAGCCACCTGCCATTGGGTTACGCGCTACAGAGTTCAGTTTGATGGAGAAACCGGGAGGAGGCCCCGGCACCGCGTTGTCAAATCCGGGAGGAGGCTTATCGCGTAGGATGTCGACAAAACCAGGCGGTTTTGTCGTTGACACTTTTTGCAACGAACCGTTATTATTCAAACTACCGTCTCCACTGCTCTCCGACATATTGTTCGCCAGACCAATATTAAGCTCCGTTCTTTTGCGTTCCAACGTATCACTGCCGTTCGTTGACGTATTTTCAGGCACTTTGGTTTGTTTGTTCTGGGAGTATTTAGCTTTTTTCTTATTCTTCACTTCGGTCATCTCCGTGTCTTTTTTCGCAGCCAACAACGAATCCGACGACGAATTTTTCTGTACACCTTTTTGCGATGCTTCCGCGTTTTTGTTCGCCTTCTTCTTTTTACTGTTTCCAGTCTTGTTGCCTACATCACTGCTATCGGCCGAAGCGGTTCCGTTGTTTTGAGGTTTAGTGTTTGTGGTTACAGGAGCGGAAACTGGAAACGTTAACGACGAAGAAGACGTTTGCTTAGGCTTTTTCGGTTCCTTATTGGATTTATTTGTACTTTGATTGTTGCTTTGCTTTGAAGAAGAGGTAGACGGCTCGTTCTTTACACTACACGCACTCTCGAACTTCAAACTCAAGCTGGGGAAGTTTTCGTTCTGTACACTGAAACTTTGTTTAGGAAGATTGGGTTTCGGTTTGTTTTGATTTTGATTCTGAACTAATCCAACTTTCGATTCGACGTCTCTACCGGACGACCACTGTGGATTCAACTGTTTAACACTCTGTGGGAGTTTAAAATTGTCAACTACATCACTGCCTAACGAGGGAAAATCTTCCATCATTTGTTTTCTGACGGGATTGCTTCGGGGTTGAGTTGTGCTTGTGGGTCGTGGGCCAGCTGATACTGGTCTATGATTGGTTACATGAATCGAAAGGTTAGGCGGATGCGACTTGATAACTTGACTGATACTTTTAGGCCGATCTGATGATGAAGCACTGTTGACTCTGAAACTGACGGTGGCTTCGGGACCGAGAGCGGGAAAGTTTTCGTCGGTGACAGCCAGTTTCTTGCCTCCCTGCACTCCTGTGCGGATGGTCATTGTTTTCGATGTGCCGCCGCTCATACTGCTTTTGCCGTCCAGAGTCGGGAATTCATTGATGCAGTCGGTGTTAATGTTGGCTGCAGCTGCTTCAGCCGCTGCGTGTGCGGCAGCAGCCGAGGCCGCAACACTCTCCATAGGCCTGTTATTGTTGTATCGGCCGTAGTTCTGTGACGAATGCCCGTTATCGTAACCTACTGCGCCTTCTTCGATCCTGCACAGAAGAAGACTTATTCTAACAATCGGTATGATACAAGTGAATGAAATTTGATCACTTAAAAAATGAAACGTTTGATTTTTAAATAACAACAAGTACAGTATTAACATTATTAATTATCAAGTGGTGTGTCCACAAGTCCACAAATTCTCACTTCAAGAAAATATACTAGATGATAATTATATGAATCAAATCAAACAATCGAAGTTCATTTTTGATAGAGGTGTTGAAATGAACATAAAAGATCTCAATTCGATAGTTTCATTTGATACATTAATCATTTTAAGTATCATCTTGAAAGTTGATTGAAGAGTGGATACGCCACTACTGATGATTTCAATTCCAAGACGATTTATATATAAATTTTCACAGTGAACTTTATTACAGTAAACAATATTGGCTCTGTTTTGTCTGGCGGATACTTTCGATGGAATGTTTGTTACACTACACGAAGAGACAATAAAGATCTCAAAAATCTGTCTTCTACAAGTACGAGATATGATGTTAGGTTTTCTATGTAGAATAATAATCCTCACTATTCTTTTACATAAAAATGACGTTTGAATTGCACATTTTTAATGATACTTCAAACCAAAAAAATTGAAAATATTTGGTGAAGCATCGAAATACTTGTCTAAGTATGAATTTTAAAACTGAAACCAAGGTTCGAAAATTGAAAGCTAGCGATGAAATGTATTCATAATATGCATGCATTTAATGATTTAACTCCACAATTCACAAAGTGAATTCACAATAATCAAAACTAAAACTTATAAGAATCAATCTTAGCATCGTATGATTCATAGAGAACACGATGAATTCTTTTCTATTATAGAAGGGCAAAAAAATATATTTATATTAATCAATATCAATTAACTGATAACAATTCAATTACCTAATTATATCAAATTGGAAATACAATAAAAATTGGTGACTAGAGTATTCAGTGCATCAAATTTTATAGTTTAAAACACACAATGAGTGACATCATCCCATGACCTCATTATTACGGCGCATGACCCAATGTTCAATAAATAAATAAAAAATTCAGAGACAGAATCCTATTCTTATTTTCAAGCAGTCACACTCAGTATTTACTTTTCAATGAAGTAATAATCACTCATTAAATATTGCAATTAGTTTATTGCTATTTAGTGAACTAAGTGACTTAGTTTCATTTGGCTCAATAAAATTAATTTGAAAACTTTCAGATCAAGAAAGCCTCAATAAAATCATCATAATTAATCGATTGCTATTCAAGTGAATGCTTTTAATCAATAAAGGTTTAAATTAAAGGCAGTCATTGAATTGAATAGTAAGTCCGAATAAAGCTTGCTATCATAATCATTTGATGACTACAAAGATCAACAGTGATGTTTAAAACAAAAATTAAAAAGTTAACAGTAATCATTGTGAAAGTGATCAAAGATGATGGACATACCCTAAATTTGATGTTTTTGAAGTAAATTTTGAACAGAGTAGTACTTTTTAGGCTTCAAAGTACGTAAGTTTCTTCTTTCCTAGATACTGTATTTATTCATTATTCGATCGTTGATAAACATACAAAATCAAATTCAAATTAGGGATAAAAAACAAACTTGATACTGTACTTATTTACTTATTTTATCCATTCATTGATATAGTCTGTCCAAGCAAAAAACTCTGGCAAGATATAAAAATTACTACAGCTCGGTCAATAACGGTTCAAAAATTATAAATTTAGTCTCAAATGGTAGATCAGAATGCTTCCTACAATATGAGACCAAATTTATCATTTTTGAAGCAATATTGTGCGAGCTGTAGTCATTTTCCCATCTTGCCAGAATATCTTCTTTGCTTGGAAAAACTATTTTGTTAATTAATTAATTAATTTAATTTTTTGTTAATTTGTTTATGAGGGTGAAGCCCACATAAGCTCATAGGCTTGTGCGTGGGTAATGAAATGGATGATAGATGACGACTACTTTTTAGGTAGTCGGGACCGACGGCTTATCGTCTCCTCCGAAAGACGGGGTGGTCGTATCTATGTGATTGTGCTGTGGTCAAAAATTGTTCTCCGCTTGGGATTCGAACCAGGGTCCACCTGGTTATCAGACCGGCGCTTTATCACTCCTCCAACGAGCCACCCACATATACAACTATATCCAACTGTATATCCAACTATACACATATATAGTTGAATTGAAATGATTTGAGATATGAAAAAAGGATTCGCCATTGCTATTTATTTCCCGTGTTTCGATAAAAGTTTGAGTAGTTACATGGATTATTAATAAAATGAATTATTTAATGAATAGCTGGCTAATAATCGCCGAACTAATCTTAGCTCATAGACGAAGAGTACAGAGAGAAATTTTAATTAGCAACATACCCGAAATCCGTAAAGGTGGGCCCTCTTCCCCTGCGTTGATCATTGGGCCTTGGTGTTAGCTTGAAGGCCAGTTCAAGGGTACGAGCCTGCTTGGTAGCTGCTTTGCCTATCATTCTCCCATGTACCGAGGCTCTGTGTGCTGTAAAACATAAAAATCAATCATCATTAGTTGAATGATCAATCTAAATAGAATGTGATTTCTAAATCTTTGGGAAGCGGTTTGTCCCAGTGGTAAAGAGCGTCTAATCGATGAGATTAGATAAGCGACGTGCCTCTACCAACACTGTTGTAATGGTGACCGGTTCCTCTGAATTCAAATTATGAGCCTAAAAAATCGCTTTCCAGTGGTTCGGAACCCACCTAAAAGCAGTAGGTCCATTCATCTCATCATCATCCTTCCCATTACCCTCGCACAGGCCTAAGAGTCCATGTGGGCATCACCCTCACAAAAAAAAATAGAAAATAGATCAATAAAACATCAAACTACATTATTTGTGTGAAGCACAGACGACTATTGGAGAAATCGTTTAGAAAATATTTTCATTCGTCATTTCCAAATAAGTTTGTAAACAAGATAAACAGATTACCAGCTAGCTACTTGTGAAAAAGGTTGAATTGTCTTTCAATTTATTGTATCATTGCAAATCGTTTCAAGTTATGTATCTTATTAGATATATGAAACTGGAATGCAACTGAACCGTGGACACATTGAATATGTAGTCTATTAGACTATAGTAATTGAAGAATTTTCTAGTATTTACCTCTCAAATCTATTTCGGTCCTGAAAACCGCAGTGAACTTCTCCTCATAGCAGGTTCCCTCTTCACAAAGATAATGATCTTTTCGAAAATGATCACGCAATGCTTCATAATTCCTTAAATATAACATAAAATACAATTAGTTGAAAAATGAATAACCAATACTAAAAGAAATAGAAATGGAGAATAAACATTTCTTAATGAACAAATTTATAAAAAACTGACAGCTAGATAAAAACCTGTTTTCATAATACTTCTTTTCTTCTAGGGCTACTGTATTTTTTGAAACTTGAAAAAAATGATTATAATCAGAGTACCCTTTTAAAAATATTTTTATGTGTGGAATAAAAAATATTTTTAAAAGGATACTCTGATTATAATAATTTTTAAAGTTTCATAATACTGTATATTCATAAGAACCATTATTCCAGTGGGCAAATGAAAATCGAATTATAGACTGTTTCAAGTTGAAAATTCCATGAAGAGAATCAATATTGAGATTTTATGAAACCCTCTAGACCAAATTATAATAATATTATGTTGTACATCTCAATAATGCTGAGTAAATCTGAATTATGTTGCAACGACTTAGTAGTTGAGTTTTCAGTAAAAAAGTTAATTATTGTTAGTTTAGTGGTTATTATTCACTCTTTATTATTATATGTCTGTAAATAGATAAAATTATATCAGTTCATTTTCGTAACAATGTATATTAGTTGAACAAATAAAATTATTCTTATGAAGTATTCAGTGAATTTATTAATAAGTCCTGAGAACAAATATTTCAGAACAGGTTGCGAAAATCATATAGACATAGTAGTAAACATTCCTTTTCGGTTAAATCATAACTCCAACGTTGTATGATTCATAGAAATATCATGAATTCATTAATTCTTAAAATAACCCAAGCTTGAATCACACATAATTACAAGTAATTTATATGCAACTAGGCTAACTACTAAAGGAAATGACGTGGTGAAAATTTTGGTTTCTATTATTTCCATGATGATTATTACGATGGATTTAATTTACTCACCCGTAATATTGATTGAGTCCATCGGCATCACAGAAATGGCAATAAAGGTGATCTCTTCTCAGATGTCTGTGCAGGTCATCTTTGTCCATATAGCGTGTATCGCAAAATTTACACAGTGGATGTCCCTTGTGAGACCGATCATCCAAGTCGCCTGTTTTCTGATGGTGATCCAGTTCTTGCCTCGTGTAACAACGGCGTTCACGAGTCAATATCTGAAATTTTCATTAAAAATGTCATTGTAATTATAAGCTCGTCTGGAATAATTATGGATTGGAATTATATTTCGAAGCTGGAATTGGCTCAAATTATTCTGAATACAACTATTCGTGACCTCATTAAAAACGTACACATTGGTAAGGTGGAACACCTGAACAAGCATAACTTATATAAAAAATTGTTTACCTCATTTACCATTACTCATTAGAACTTTCTACCATGATCAAAAATTTTCATGTATCATTGCTTTCATTTTTAAGCAAAATTTTAGCATTTTAAACAAAAATGTCAACACTTATGGACTAAAAGTCTTATTTGTTTTTACATTCTCTCAGGATACTACTCCCCAAAAATGCACCAAGAAGAAATCAAGAAAAACAAACAAAAATTTATGGTGGATGAATTCTTATGGGCCTAGCCTACTTTTACCATGGCAAAAGTTTAAATGTGGCAAGTGGCAATTCACGATATATTTTGGTCAATTACTTAAAAATAAAATACATGTAGATAAATAATTCGAATTTCTTCTAAGATAGAAATAAATAAAACCTCTACGGTACATATTAGTTACTTACCTTGAGATTTGTCACGCAGAGTTCACAATAAAAAAGGCAATGACTTCGCCGCATATGCTCTTTGAGAACAGAGAAATTTTGAAACGACATAGCATCGGGACATAGCGAACATCGATGATCGAGTAACTTATCGTAAGCTTGTCGTATCTTGAGATTTTCGAATTCAATTTTGAATTTTCTGTCCGCCAAGTAGTTTCCATTTTTAACTTCGCGATATGGTCGGACATTTTTTGTGAATAATACCTGTATAGAAATCACAGAAAAATTGCATTAAAATTAATCAATTTAAATTCAACATAATTTGTTTTATTGAACTAATATGAGTTATGTATGGCATTTGTTCAAATGGAGTGAGCTCAGATAGACCTACGTAAGACAAATACAGAGAAGAGTCCAAGTTTGGCGCTAGATTACAAGTGAAGCAAAACAATAAGCATTGAATAACATGGAAAATTAAACTTATTAAGAGTATTTGGTTCCATGATCATAGTTCTTGATTACTGAAAGGGCTATCGGTTTCCTTGAATAAGAGGTCTGTTTCCTTCTTAGCCTCTTCGGCATAGCAAGTGGTACAGTATAGAAAACACAAAAAGTGTTAGGTCGAATCAACTGTATAATCTGGGCTATAATTTTTTTATAGAGAACTGTAAAATATTTGACTGTCCTAAGCATTTTTGTTTTTTCTCAACTTGTGACAGAGTGCTAGATGGGGCAAGGATCCTACGCTCAAAATTGTTGACGGATCTGACGGAGTTTCAAAATAAGTAGGCCTAAGAATATGAAGATCTCTCTATATTCACTGGCCTAACGTCACTAAATACGGCAATCTTCCGCCTTGCGCGAGATCTTGTGAGAAATGTTTCCTCTGAGCATTTTTCATCATTCTTAGTGCAAGTGAAAGTAAACAAGAGTTTCCTACAATGAAATGAGTTCTATTAAAACCCTCACACTTTGTTGACTCTCTATTAACACCCTGTAACATTTTGAAAGAAAAAGTATCCTCTCTGAAACATTACACGCTAGCGTAAAGCTGGTGATCAGATAAACAGAGGTTCCGAATTAGATTCTTATCACATTAATACGGCCACCCCCTCTTTCGGAGGGACGTAAGCCTTTTCGGTCCCGTCAGCCTAAAAACTCAATCTCATCATCATTCCTCCTATTACTCACGCTATGGCCTAGAAGCTCATATTGGCATCACACTTAAGCTTACTTGTTTCGAAAAAAAGAATGGAAAAATATTCTCCTTGAAACAGTAAAAGCCAGTGTTACCCCACTAGTAAAACTATTCTCCTTGAGACAGAAAACACTAGTGTCGCTCCACAAAACCTTTAGTTCAAGAGTTTTACAAGAGTCTGTTTTCTACAATAATAATAATTTGGTTTCAATCACAAACCCTTTGATTTCGAGTATTTATACACATCATGGAATTTCTTGTTTTGAATTTTTTGAAAAAGGATAATATTGACAACATTAAACATAACCTCAACTCAATGACAACACAACGATTTAGGTTAGATGCGCCGTGTCAATTTTAGATAATAACGCATTCATAATGAACAGCTCAAATGAATAAGTAAATTAATCAAATATATAGTGTTAAGCACTTTAATCTTTAAATGTGTAATTAAACGATATATTCAACAGGTTAGCTTAGGACCTAGCCTACCTCAAAATAATTCAATCTTTTATTTTTTAGGCTATGTGAATTCCCTAGGAATGATAGATAAATGAAATAATTTGAACGAAGAAAATACGAACATATGTAAGAGGTAGTGATAAATTTGTAAAGTGTCATAGCTCTATTTTTACTTATTAGGAAAACAAAGATGACACAATCATCTTCAAGATTATTTTGGTTTGGAGTTTATATTGAAACCTTCCATAAACTCCAATATCATAAGTAACATAAGTAGAAATTAAATGAACATATTATAAATTACCTTGGGCATATCTTGCCTGCATATGGGGCACTCGGTTTGTGTGCAAAGAACCCTCATTCTAGTTGAGCACTCGTAGCAAACTGGATGATCACAATCCCCAATGGAAAAAATTTCTACTGTCCTGAAGCAAACAACACAAGTATTTTCGGAATTCTCCTCCTCTTGATTTGACGACATTTCGGCTTAGTTGTCTCAAAATGCTTTCTAATGTATCAAAATTCCAATACAAAAATTACCTAGGCTAAATTCGTGGAAATTCAAGGAGAATCTTGCCTTGCCTTCCTAATCTAGATCTCGCTCGAAAGGAATTAGGAAACCGACCGAACTCAAAGCGAAAACTGACTGAACGGATCAGCTGTTGAGCGAGCGATGTGTGATGAAAATAAAAACGTGTTGGCCAAAATAAATGTTCCACATATTAATTTCATGTGATAATAATGAGAATAATTATAAACATATACATAATGATTGTTTTTAGAGACCGCAATACTAGTTTTATTTCAAATTCTATTTCGGAATAATTTTTATACTTTATTATGGATACGGATGTGCTTAAAATTGCGCGCTTTAATTCAAAATAAAGGTCATTGCCTAGATTTTTTGTTCCGTGTTTTTCCAATATTTTTATGGATCTATTATTGCTCTTGAATCATATTTTTATTTTTTAACGAAGATAAAGTAGCTGTATATAAATATTAAACTTTAAAACTTAGGGCTATTTAAAATAATTGATAAATTAAGTTAAAATCACCTTTAAAATATACCATTTATAAAATAATGTGGAATAATAATTTTAAAGTTTTTATAAAGGGTATTAGCTGTATATAATAAATTGTATCAAGACCAATACTATATTTATGATTATTACAATAGCGCCACTAGATTAATTTGTTTCTAGATTCTTGGGTTTTATTATTTATAGAACAGAATAATATTATCGTAGGTTAATTCAGACCAACGTAGGCTAATTAGATTAGCTTGTAATCTAAATACCTTGGTTCAAGGCACGGATACTAGAATACATGCGTGGTTCAAGGTGTATGATATATTTCAAACATTATGGGGTAGAACGGTACACCCAAATTTATATAGAATGATTTTCTCATAGTAACTGTGTAGTTCTATCACAGTACCTTATTTTTGCATTATTTTTCAATTCATTGATGTACCAATATTTTTGGTACCTACCAATATTGATTTATTTTTAAGAAAAATAACGAACAAATGAATGGGAGAAATGAGGTCCTACCATATTCGGTCAGCAGGGAACTAGGAAGTTCCATGAACACGACTAACACGCAACCAAAAGAGATTCAAGATAGCAGGATTAGAAGCATTGAAGAAAATAAACCCAAAGGGATTTTGAAAAAGCTCTGAAAACCCATTAACTTCCTTGTACTCGCTTAATCAACTGAACGAGGAGCAGCTTTTCCTGTCGGATGATCCTGCTGGATGCGCGCCTACGACGCGGTCTATCTGACACCTCCAGTTAAAAAGTATGATTACATACAAACTCTATACAATCAACGACTCAGACATCAAGTATCAAGTATACAAATGATAGTCAACATAGAAAATAGATCGCATATTTTTTATGATTTGATAACGGAATTAACGAAAATTTTAATTGTGATGTCTCTTATTTCAATTTCCAATAAATATTTATAATAAATTTATTTTGACTCTTTGGTGACTTCAGTTTGTGTGATAAAAATATCTTTCAAAGATAGATCAGGGGTAAAATAAGACAATAAATTATAATAATCATAAATTTAGCAATAATAAAAATAAATTTATAGCCAATTCACAATTTTCAAGATAAAGGTAAATGATCAGAATTGAAAGTGACATTTAAGAAAAACGTTTATTTATTACAACACAGTCATACAGTGATACAGCACAGAAAATTAGGTACTATATATACATCGATGAAAGATTCCTAAACCATTTCAAATTCCCCCGAAACAGAAATTCAATGTGTGCGCATAATCTTTTCTACAGCACTAAACACGATACTATAAGTAGATGAATTCCTCTATCAAAAGTCAAAACAAACTAATCAATACAATAATAATACTGTACATTAGACGTTCAAAAAGGATAGAGGAAATTAAAAGTTTACCGTATTTAAAAAGTAACTTTTTTGGAAAAACAATGTTTTATGATGATTGTGAATTTCATGTTTCATGGAACTCAAATTCCAAGTTATTTTACAGTCCTTATAAAGAACTAAGCATGAACTAACAAAGAAATAAGGAGCAATGATGAATGAGCCACTTACATAACAAGCCAACACTTACATGACAAATCAATCCTATCCTATAAAATGACATCAAAAACAAAACTAACAGAGGAAAATACAGAAATATAGTCGTCGGTTTAGAGATAGAAGAAGATAGCCTAATAAATAATGAAAATCAATATATTTTCATATAATAATGATGAGATCTCAGAGAATCAGAAGAACATTTTATTGCACATTCCAAGGTTTACTAGTCACTAACTTACTCACTCAAAATACAGTACCGTACATTATTTTAAACACAATAACTACTAGCACTTTACAGATTAATTTAAGTAAAAAATAATAATATAAAGATAAATAGATATCCATATAATATTTACGATATTCTGTACAAAAATACTTACACAATTGAATGTAAGTTACATTTTATAAAATTATAAATATCATTGAATCAAGTTAACTTGGACCTTGGAGATAATCTGCGACTCATAAGACAAGCTTTGCTGGGAACAACATAAAATTGTTGCAACCATTCAATCTCGAATCTTATCCAATATTAGAAATATTTTTCGTTTTCTTGTACGAGAAATATGTTTTGTTCCTGAGAAAATTTACTTTATGTGAGTATATTTCTCATTAACATTAGGTACATTTTAAAATAATATACAGGGTGTTTCAGGAAGAATGTGCAATACTTCTCAGGCTGATTCCTTACACCAAGTAGACAAAAAAGTTCCATGGGACCAACCCCAAAAAACGCTTTGTTACTGAGATAACAATGGCAAAAAATTGAGATTTTTCAAAATATATTAATTTTTCTAATTTTTAGAGGCTCTAGTGAGGTTCTAAAATGGTTAATTCGTATGTAAAATTAGCTGAGGAATTCAATGAAACCAGTTCCAAGTTTGTAACTTCAACGGTTATTGAGATAATTGAAAAAATATGCTTAAAAAACGCCATTTTTCAACAATAAGGGTTATAACTGGATAAGGAATCATATAATTGTATTTTTTATTAATGGAAGTTGAAGAGAGTCAGATTCTGAAGAAAAAGTTAAATGGCGGCGATTGTGTAAATCTTACCCAAATCTCAGTAATGGCGATAAAAAAACGCAGAATCGCTAGTAAACACAAATTCATCACTTGTGCTATGTTTTCTCAATTTTGCGATTTTTGATCGCCATTACTGAGATTTGGGTAAGATTTACACAATCGCC
The DNA here is from genome assembly GCA_017141385.1 of Sogatella furcifera. Taxonomy (NCBI): domain Eukaryota; kingdom Metazoa; phylum Arthropoda; class Insecta; order Hemiptera; family Delphacidae; genus Sogatella; species Sogatella furcifera. The sequence goes on from CM029554.1 coordinate 15,347,305, forward strand.
ACCATTTAACTTTTTCTTTAGAATCCGACTCTCTTCAACTTCAATTAATAAAAAATACAATTTTATGATTCTTTATCCAGTTATAACTCTTATTGTTGAAAAAATGGCGTTTTATAGCATATTCTTTCAATTATCTCAATAACCGTTGAAGTTACAAACTTGAACTGGTTTCATTGAATTCCTCAGCTAATTTTACATACGAATTAACCATTTTAGAACCTCACTAGAGCCTCTAAAAAATTAGAAAAATTAATATATTTTGAAAAATCTCAATTTTCCGCCATTGTTATCTCAGTAACAAAGCGTTTTTTGGGGTTGGTCCCATGGAACTTTTTTGTCTACTTGGTGTAAGGAATCAGCCTGAGAAGTATTGCACATTCCTCCTGAAACACCCTGTATACAGCTTTCAAATATACAGCTGCCTAATTATTGGTGTAGGTGTTGACTCCAATATATCAACAAACAGTTCCATTTGAGAAAAAATAGATTGCAATCTTTGGTTCCCTAGTAAAAATTAATTGGAAGTAGCTTAATATAGAACTTGAGATATTTCAACTCTTCACTATTTTCTCATTTGATTAAAGTATTGCCATGATACTTCATTCCATTTCAAATTATAATTTCAGCTGAAGTAGAAATAAGAGAATCAGAGGATTTCTTAGAATAGAATACTTATCCCTTAGGATCGTTGCCCTTATTGCTTTTCTTCTATCCTCTTCATTGCATTTCAAATACGATGACCTTATGTGATTATCGATTTACTGTATAAGTTATTCTGTTGAAATACAAACGTAACCCTGTCTTTTTTAAATGAAACCTTTAGTAAGCATGAATATAATAATTACAGGTTTACTTTGTGTACAATGATGATGATTTGAAGAAAATTAACATTAATTGAAACAAAATTGATAAAATTCACGAACAAAATTGGAAAATTGTTCTGAGACTAACACTTTGAATCTAAGATGTCTATGTGATATTGATGAAATTCATATTAGTAGAGACCTGAAGGTAGATCCGCCAACTTATTCGTGGACAAAGCTAGATTGACATTTTGTAGTGTATTAAGACTTCTCGTGTAGTAATCTGCTCCAATAGCATTCCTACTGCTTTGTACACAATTCAGCTGAGTATTAACTTCTCTATCGGTATGTTGACCAGAATAAAGTCCCGCGTTTGTATGTCCCCGTTTCAAAATAAATTTCTGACCATCATTGGGCGTTGAATTCCTGTGAATAGGGAAGAACGAAGTTCTATTAGAAGCTGATTCTCCGGTTTTATTTGTACTAGATTTATCTACATTTCTTTTATTAATACTGCCGCTACTGCAGCTACCTGAACTGCTTGTGCTGATACTGAGGAACTGTTTTGAATCGCTTTGCTTAGAGCTGGGTGACCTTGATACAATAATCACTGCTGACCCCTTATTATTAATTATATGACTTGAATATTCCTCTTCATTTGTTTTTAAACCATCATTGCCATTGATATAACCCGTACTGTTATCGCTGTACCTACTCGTACTCACAAAATTCCTTCTGTTATCGATTGAACTGGAGGTTACAACAATATCAACCATACTATCCAAGCCTTCACCGATTCTATCCAGGCTTTTCGATTTCAATTTACGGTTACAACTCAAATCGGGGGATTTGTTGATGAATATCGTTGTACCTCTTGGTTTCGTCGATGGTTCTGATGATATTAAAGGACTTTCTACAACTTCATTCACGTAGAACAACCCATCAAAGCTACCACGTCTGATCACATTCGGTTCTCCTCTATGATAATTATTAGTATCTGCATTGATATACCTATTGTTCAGATTGTTATTCATCTCTAGATTAGTATGGGAGTTATTTCTGTTTTTGTTGACATGATGGAATGTTTCGCTTCTGCGTACTGGATCTCGTTGAGTGGCCTCGAATCTCCTATCAATCACCAAGGTTTCGCGTCTGCGCAGTGCACCACTTCTTGTGAAAACACCATGAGGAGGTTCACTATCGACTGTATTATCTTTTGAAGTGCTCAGTAACGAATCGGAACTCTCCATACTCTCATCATCTTCAAAAAACATGTTATGATGATCGTAGTTATCTCTATCGGGCAAAAACAAACTTCGAGATCTTCTGGGTGGTTGAGGTAGCAGTTTTCCTGGGACTATGACGGCTTCATCTTCCAAAATCAATGCTTCAGATGTTAGGTCGTTACTGGATCTTCCTATCAGCCTCTGATAATGTTTACCGAGGACAGTTTCTTCCTTCTCCAACGCCTGGCGTTTCAGTATCGCGTTTCGATCTTTCTCAGCTACATAGTCGGTTTCTGCATCGTTTATTATGTTTTGCAGCTCTTCCATCACCTCTTCGATAGTCGTTTCTTCTTCCTCATCCTCCTCTTTCTGCAAATAGAGAAAATGTTTACAGAATTGATAAAAAAATTTCACGAATTATGATTGGATTGATTAGCCTACATAAAAAACGATCTTGAGTAGAGTTGAAATATTATGATTAGATACTATAGTTTAAAAATGCGGGAGTAAAGACACAAAAATATTCTATAGGTTAAGTAGATTTTTTTAACAACAACACAACTCAAATAAATAATTAAAATACTACATAGTATTTTCAATAGTTCAATTTATGATTATTTCTGTGAATTTCGTGAATAAATAAATCAATATTTATATATATTTTGTAAATTTCTATTTAATTTATTGGAGAAATAATTTAGCCTACTTATGTATAGATATTTAATTCATTTATTCATAATGACCAATTTATTGAAAGTGAACGAGCACATTCAGGTAATGTATATAGGCTGTTCTAACAAAGAAGACCCTCTGGCAAGATGAGAAAATGACTCCAGCTCGGTCAATATCGGTTCAAGAAATATTCATTTGGCCTTAAATTGTAAATCAGTATGTTTCCTACGATTGAGACAATATAAATTATTTTTGAACCAATATTGACCGAGCTGGAGTCATTTTCTCATCTTGGCAAAAGGTCTTCTTTGCTTGGACAGACTATAATGATCCAGTGGAAATAGAATTCAAGTTCATTGACAATGCACGAAAAGATTCAAGTGGAATCTCGGAATACTTCAATTCTAATCTAAAAAGTAGTTCAAGCCTTATTGAATCAACTCCAAAATCTTGTTAAGAATATGATGAATTGCAACTTGTTGCTTTATAATGAGCCTTTCAACTTATTCATTGAATAAACAATATTTCAAACTTTATTTGCACATAATATATAAAATAATTTTTAAACCAAGGATACTAAGAAGTACTAATAATAATAATAAAATAATAATAATAATAATAAATAAAAAATAAAAAATAAAAAATAAAAAATAATAAATAATAAATAATAAATAATAAATAATAAATAATAAATAATAAATAATAAATAATAATAATAATAATAATAATAATAATAATAATAATAATAATAATAATAATAATAATGATAATAATATTCGTGTAACCTGGCTGGCTCAGGTCTGGTGTCAGGGTTTTCAGTTCGCCGCTCCTGATCAATTTCAGGGCCTCTGACTTGACTTAACGACTGTTTTTAGGCAGCCGGGACCGACGGCTTAACGTGTTCATCCGAAACACGGAAAAGTGGCCTGAGAAAAAATCCTGGTCTGACCTGGGTTTGAACCCGGGACCTTTGGGTTACAACGCCAGCGCTCAACCCTATCAGCTACGCCACCCCTCTAAGAAGTACTGCCAAGTTGATATTACATAGTTCAATAAAAACAAATATAGCAGGCGCCAAAAGTAAAGGCGGCTGGCGAATAATTGTTATCGATTCTTTAGAATATCCTAATAGAGCTGAGAATCAATAAAAATCATTCGCCAGCTGCCTAAAGTTTTAGCGCTAGCTACATATAAGGGAATCACTATAAGGGCTGAATAAAATTTAAAAGATGTGCTCTCCGAAACTACGCCGGCGCCAGCATCTAATGAAGCCTTTGTGTATTCTTTTAAACCGTAGCAGTGCTAGTAGCACGGCTCCAAAAGAAGTGAACTCATATTTGAAAGTATAGTAACTCAATACTTTGTACTCTGCGTGCCTGTGCGCGGCGAAGTTTCGGAAAGCACACCTTGAAGATGAATGTAATTTTTATGCAACAAATTAGGCTCTGTTTGGCCTACTCACGGTGTTCTTATCGACGACAATGGTGTCATTGTGCACGGTGTACATTTCGTAGACGAGCGGCTCGCGTTCCACATCCAGATCATCGGCCTCATCCTGGTCTGACGAGCTGATGCCCTCGTCCTCGCCCGGCGTCGACCCGCTGCCCTCCTGCTTGGAGGTGCGCCGCCCTCCGACGCCCCCTACCAGGGGCTGCTGTCCCCCGCCCACCCCACGCTCTAGTTCGGCGCATCTCGTTTGCAGGCACTTCTCCAGCGACGACAGCACGCTCTTCTCCTCTTGTAGGATCTTTGGAAAAAAATTCATTAGATTATGAATGAATGCATTAATGCATGTTGTAGATTCAAAATGTTGATGCGTATTTAGAAATGATGCTATAAATTATTAAAAATCTATTGTTGAAAAATTGAGGTTGGTTGTTTAGGAATTAATGATGCACTTTTAGCCATGATTATTTGAAATGTTGCAGTCTTATTGATGGTTCAAACGTTTAATAACTGAATTTATTGGACATGGCGCTTGATAACGGATTGTCAATGAGAACAAGAGGAACATCATTTTGAGTATTACTAATTAGGTATAATGCATATACCGATACACGTAAACAGATAAAGGACCTGATAAGGCTTTTTTACTGGTTCACATCTGTCTGTTATTCACTCGACATCTGACGAATGGAAGAAAATCCACTTTTGAAACTTGAAATGTAATGGTACGGTACTTGACAAATAATACTTGTAATAAAATAATTGATTGAAATTTTTATTAGATTTTCTTCAAGGAGTTTATCTAGAATACGTTACGGTACTACTGAGTAACTGAACGCCTTATTGTTCAAATGCTCAAATGTGATGAAGTTCACATTGTTCAAATGTGATAAAGTTCGAAAACGTTTCAAGTTTAGAAAAAAATCGTACATGCGATCTACTCGTTTTCTTCTCCCCCACAGATTTCCTGAGACTGATATGAGTAGAAAAAATCAAATAGGCTATCTTTTTCTACCTGCACTTTTCGCTCTAGCATTGCGAGTTTTTCTTTCAGTGTCGATATTTCTTTGGACGATTTTTCAGCCTTTGATCTCAATTCCACCACATTGATGAAGTTCTTCTTCCAACGATTTAATTCTGTGAAAACTAGATCAGCGGAAGCCGATTTTGGAGGTATCATCTGCAAAATACACACATCAAAATATAAATGAATAGTTACTGAAGTCATCAATCAAGCTGAACAAATAATTTAGAAAATAACGAATAATTATCGGCTAGCAAAGAATAGTTTATTATTATCTATAAAATATTATTGATGTATTGAAAAATGATCCTCTTTAGTCATTACCGGTAAATGTTTTCATACAGTATCAGTACAAGTTTTATTGGATTAACTTCACACTATTATTTATTCATAAATTGACACTATTATTCATTGTCATTTTTTCAAACACACTAATTACAAAAGCGAGGATATCCAATAAAAATATTTTATAAATCAGGAATAACAATGAAAAATATTTAATTACAATAAAAAGCTATGAAAGATTGCTCGGGAAAATTTAAACTACCAAACTCAGAATTTAAGCTTTATAGTAGTCCACGTCTATAATAAACGTGGAGCAATAATTACTATAAAATTCGACATGCAATATTGATTTTTCAATTTTTTGACGACTGTATGCTATTTTCAAAGATGATAGTACAATATTTGTTACATAACAATTTCATGTAGGCTATTGATACATATGAATATTCAATTTCACAATAGGATAACATAAAGAGAATTTTACCTGATTTGAGATTTGATAGTAGCCTATCCTTCTTTTAAGCTGATGCTATGTATAACATGCTACAATAATATCAACCGAGACAAGGACAGGGAGAGTGAGGAACAGTGAGACACGGGGAACAGTGAGACAAGATTTTTAATAAAAAATCTACACACCGTACAGTGGCGCTGTTCAGTGGCAATAGCTTCTACTAGAGTACCAGACGTATCACCCCTGTTTGATGGCTTCACGACGACGTAAATTTTGTCTCAAATTGTAGAGCAGAATGTATTTTTTCTATATTATATAAGAAGGTAATAGGAGTCCAAGTTATTTCAATTCTCAAAAGATTTTCATCAATCTTCGTCAATTTTATCCCAACAAACGCACCTTAGTGATAGTTTCCGTGTTGAAGCCAGCCTGTTCGAGTTCGGCCTGTATGTAGAACCTGTGCTGTTCAGAGGGCGCTGTCTCGCAAAACGTGTTGATGAAGCGCAGTCCCGTGGCCAGTAGATCTGCACATGCGCCGCACATCATGCCCACCAGGAACCGGAACCGCACCGGCTCCCCAAAACGCAGCCGCATCGTCGAAATCGCATCTGAAACTGGACCATGGCCCTTTCCCTCCGGCTGTTCACACGTTTTTGTCAGCAACTGCAAACAAACAGTAACTTAATAGTTCGCATTCTATAAAAAGTAGGTTACCTTATGTTGGCAGAGCCAAAAAAATGTAGTAGTAATAATATTATGACAATGGTTATAGCTGTTTTATTTTATATTTTTCAACTGTTTTGTACATTGTTATCTGCAATTTATTCCTTCTAAATTTGTAAAATGTTTTATTGGCAATAAACTCATATTCAATGATCTATTCTAAAAATATTAGTTTTTAATATTTTAGGCATAAATCAGTTGAACTCTTCTTTGTAAATTTTTTATTCATTCATTATCTTTACCTATAAATGTTTATCAAGCTCTCTGTCTTATTATTCTTATAGAATATGCGGTCTTATTCTATACTTACAAAGTTGAACCTACCCGTCTTTCTACCAATAAAACCCAAAAAAATATTATTACCTTCTCGATGGGCTACATGTTAGCAAAATTTTACCTCTTATGTCTTATACATATTACTAGCTACGATGAATATAAGGACGAGATGTTCCAATAGGATACAAAGAGATTACAATTAGTTATTTCAATTACGAGTTTATAAAAAACATCACTAGCCAGTCGCCTCACATGGATAGCTCAGAAGGGCTACTTGTTCTAATTCCCGATTCTCATAATAGAAATGCTTCTTACTCTTTCTCCATTTCAATATTCTTTTTCACCATGTTCCGTTCTTCATCGCCAATTTTGTGATTGAACTCTATACAATCGGTATGTATCTATCATCGTTCCCACTAATAAAGCAGCTGCAGTCTGTCCAAGCAAAGAAGACCCTCTAGCAAGATGGGGAAAATAACTCCAGCTCGGTCAATATTGGTTCAAAAACTTTCAATTGTAGGAAACATTCTGATCTACAATTTGAGACAACTTTATAATTTTTCAACCAATATTGACCGAGCTGGAGTAAATTTTCCCACCTTGCCAGAATGTCTTCTTTGTTTGGACAAACTAATACCTGCTACAAGAGTTCCAACACAAGTATTGTTCAGCAGCAATGAAAATAATTTTCATTCAAAGTGGGTTAAGATGGTACTTATATTCACTCATCGGCTTATATAATGACGTGCCAAACCAATTCAGAGCGCAGAAACAACCTGCTTAAGCCTCATTTCCTTTGTTAGTTCTCCCATTACCAGCCATAACCAGGAGACATCTCGACTGCTATTGTCTTCCGTGAGATTCTCCCATAAAAACGAAGTAGTGCAACATGAACTATCCTATTCAAGGCTGGAGCATCCTAATTCAGTCTCATATTATATGAGTATATCGGCCACAAACTCCTTCTGTGAAATTCAGAAGCTATGTGTAGTAAATGAAATGGAAAACAATAAAATGGTGGAATGAGTTTTAAAATGACTCGTAAAAATCTGATAGCCGCTTTTGAGAAAGTTTTTAAAGGACTCATTTTCGCGACCACTACTATGATACCTACTGAAAAGTGATAGTTTCAAGTTCCAGTGTTTGTTTTATGATAAGCTAGTACATAATTCAATAAAAACGCAAATAATAACTTTGAAAAAATTGTAAATCATCTTAAATTTTTCGATATTTTGAAAATCCTTTGAATTAAGTCCTTTAAATTCCTTTGAATAGTGCCATTTCGCTTTTATACAAAGACAACAGACAAGTATAACAACACAATCATGAAACGATAGGGAAAGAAAAACATAGCCCTTACTATAGTCTGTCCAAGCAAAGAAGACCCTCTGGGAAGATAAGAAAATGACTCCAGCTCGGTTAATATTGGTTCAAAAATGTTTGATCTGGTCTCAATCGTAGGAAACATTCTTATCTACAATTTGAGACCAAATCAATAATTTTTGAACCAATATTGACCGAGCTCGAGTCATTTTCTCATCTTGCCAGAGGGTCTTCTTTGCTTGGAAAGACTATACCTCAATTACAAAAAATTACTGGTTGGTTTTAAAAACCCTTCATCTTCAACTATTTTGCTACAGTAGGCCTATTTATAAATTGAGCAAAATATTTATGACCATTCTCTTACAGTTAAAATAAAACAAAATTTTGTAAATTCCACACATTATTTGTGATTCAAAAGTACCATGATTTCCAGGCCACACAGTTCACATCATTAGCTTGACTGATTTTGCATTTGACTCAGAATGCATCTGAAAAATACATTATTCATTCTCCGCAGCAAGAGTAAACCAAATTTTTCAGAACCAGAAAAATCTAGAAACGCCTGAAAAGTACATGATTCATACTCCCCGAGTATAATCCAGATAAAAATTCAAAAATATTTATATTCAATAGCAAATATTAGTGGTGTTGAAATAATCTTTAATGTTTTTTAATATCCTAGCCTTTGGCTTGTTTCTCAAGTCCAAGAAATTTCTTCCCTCTCTTCTAGACATTACCTCAAGTGCCAGCAACCTGGACTTGTTGACACTGCTCATAATGCAGACGGCCACCGAGAAGAGTCCGGCGGGCGATGAGGCAAGACGCCTGGCCGCGTCCTGACACCTGAGGCATGCGCTGAGGCACTGCAGACACGCGTGCTCGTCCAACAGGCTGCGCCTCAGCACGGGGGGAGGGGGTCGACCGCTGTGCGACGCCTGGCTCAGCTGCACCACACGCAGCAGCTCCAGCAGCAGCGTCACTCCTTCGATGCCGTCGCCGACGAACTCTTGCACGAAACTGCCAAGAAATAAGAAGTTATTAATGAATAAGATTAAATAAAGGTTTATTGATGTTGTTGATTTAATGTGATTGAATGTAAGAATGAATGCCAAAACATAGAAAAAGTGTTGATAAATAAAGGTTTATTGTTGTTAATTTATCATTATATTAAATGGAAGAATAATTGCCAAAACATAAAAGGTAAAATATAAATAAAAGTTTATTGTTGTAATGTATTATGATTGAATGGAATAATTCGGTGTACAGTTTAAAACTGGCGTTTGGCGAATAATTTTTTCAAATACAATCTGAAATTATATTATTTTATATTTAAGAAATTCAAAATTGAAAAAATATTTTAATGTTACGTTATAATTTAGCCATTTATTATTATTGCTACTTATTATTGTATTGCAAAGTTTAATTGTACGAGTATAATTATGCATAATTTTGATTATGATATTAATCTACATTATGTAGCCTACTCTGATCTCCTGAACTATGAAGGTGGTTGTGGTTTGATAGAAATACTTCCAAATATTAGTTTTTAGAAGTAAGCTTCCAAAATACAAATAGTAGTACAAATAGAAGTACAAATACAAATAGTAGTACAAATACAATAAAAATACAAATAGAAGTACACGAGACGTGTGTAGACGTTATTTCAGAATATACAGTAGGGTACATGAAACTAGGTAAAGGCTCTTCCTAGTTCCATGAGACTGTACTATAATCAATACCAATGTAACTTACGCGTTGATTGCCTATCCAAAAAATTATTGTTTCATGTGATGACAATTCAATTTGATATAACAAAAGCTTCACACCTCCATGGAAGACTTTCACATTGCTAAATGGCCAAGCCTCTCTTCTGGGAAATTCCCCTCACATGAGTAGTTAATCTCTTGAAGCATAATCGCCTGATATGCTGGCTAGCAGGAGAATTGCTTTAAGTGAGATATTAGAAATTTACTATCAGAGAAATTACTTTGTCGAAAGCTAACTGACTGTCGCAGACATAATAGGAAATTCGATATCTTCTTTTCAATTACCTACTATGATGATGATCGATTCAATATTGATGTCAATCCCATTTGTCCAAGTGAAATCTGTTCCAATCTTTTCAATCTTAAAGTGATTTTCATTCAGTTGAATCATGCGACAATATTCATGGTAAAATAGTGTAATAGCCATGACTTTGCCATGAAAAAAAAGAAATCGTTTCAGTCACGTCAACAGAAAGTTTGAAGAAACACATTATCTACTGATTTGATTTGCTCCTGATATGGTTTGGTTTACTTTGGTTATACCTACATGCGAAAATCTTTCAAAACGTTATTGAATGTGAAATCCTGCAGAATTGATCAAGTAACTTACAGCAGTAATTGAGATGAGAATTCATATTAATAACTTTCAATCTGAATATAAACTTCAACATCAGTAAACTCCTAGTTACATAGAACTGGCTCAACATGAAACATGAAGTATTGCAAGATGCACCATCTACAAGATACGGTACATCTACTACAAGACTAGTACTTTGAATACCGGTACTGTAAAATATAGGCTACTAAAAAGTGAGGAACAAAACTGACCATGATACTTCTTACTTGGAAAATTTTCAAAATTAAATCAGTTTATAATACAGAATAATACTCTTTCCATTCTCAATCAAAGCACAATATTACATTACACAATTTAAATACTTTTTAAATTGAATCAACGAATACAAAAATGTCTCATAAATTGGATAAATATTATTACAAAGGGAATCGAATCCTGGAGTGAACTATAACGAACATAGAAAATGTGATTCCAAGCAACAGCCCACACTTGAAAGACTCCTGCATTATGCTGAACATATAACATGCATATAAGAAGACATTCATTACTATGTCGCACAGCGAGGGGTCATTCATTCAAATTTAACGCAACCATTTACTACAAAGCTGAACGCTTTACCAACCAAGAAGTTGAAAAATAGAACCCACCCAAACATAATACTGTAATGAAGTGTAAGCCCTTATAGCTTAGAGATACATAGACCTGAATGAATCGTTTTCGTCATTCGAATTTCTATTCATGTTTCTAATTTTAAGTCTTGAATAGGGATCGGACAAAAGCCATTACTTATGAAATAGTCGAGGTACTTTGCATAATCGTACTGTCTTTTATGAATACGTTGAATGGAGATAAATAAGTTATTAGAGAAATTGTAAGACACTAGATTTCGAAACAGACGGAATTAACTTGGCCCACTATCTGTGATGTAACTCGCCTCTGGGAATGGAGAGGATACATCAAAATACACAAAAGAGGATAAAGTAACAATAAAAGATATATATTTTTTTAATTATCACAAGGTATATTGCGTGCGTTTCATTGAAATCTTTATTGTGTAACCTTTTTTCAATTATCTGGTTGGAAAAAAATTTCTAACTAGTTGACCTGGGAACTGGAGCATGAAATATTAGGTTTTTAAGCTCAAGTATGTTTACAAATGAAACGAGATTTAGATAATTTATAAACATCCTAAACTCAAACTCACTTGAGTACTTTTTCAAGTGACTAAAAATTTTCAAACATTTTCATTCAAATATTCTCATAGATACGAATATATCTGATTGATACGTGAATCTGGGTTCGGGTTGACTAGTGGAACCCTTCAGTTTCAAGACAGTTTTTGGTGCGTGACTTACCATTGCTCCGCATGATAATGAATAGGCTGCACTTTTTACACTTACTATTCTAGTCGGCTAGCCTAGATCTCAGCGTCTAGAGATGTGACAGTTCAACTATTCAATATGCAAGACTATTGTCACCATTCCCTCTATCACAAAGCCAGTGAAACATATTATACATATATATAGAACATTATTGAGTATTTTTAAAATGTAGCTATATAAACAGATAAACATAAAAATGTGTAGAGAACGCAATGGTGCTAGTGTTCTATGTGACAGGTGCTGAAGACTATGGATTGTTCTCACGAATATACATATTGTATAGAATACATAAAAAAATATGTGAGGTAAATAATAAATTCAATAGGTGCCGGACAGTATATAAACTGGTCTAAGGCCACAAGGTAACAAAGAAGTGTGCCTGATTGTCAGGTGCGGCAACTTGAAATAGTTAATTAACTTCAAAAGGGTTCAAACTGTTACCGACTCAAAAAATGCAATAAAATATTGAAAGAGTGGAAGCACGGGTAACAGCACATAGATTATTAGTAGGTATGTGTTGCAACTTGTAAGTGTAATTTATCAATATTGAGCGCGGATTTTTTTGAGAGCATTCTTGAATCATTGATACTGTAGTTACACAGTAATGATCTAGTGAATGATCGCCCTCTTGGTGTAAGATATTCTAATTTAATAAATGTAATTTAAAGTTAGACTTTATGAACCAATACAGTTAATTATATAGTACTCATTTTCAACTGTATTCTCTACTCAATACTGGCATTCAATGGATGTGAAATTATTTTTCAAGTTTTTTATATAGTGTCAGTGGCGTAGTAACATTTCCCAACCGGGAAAGGGAACTTCGTGCCCCTTCCCTTCCCCCACATCATTACTTTTCCCTAAACCAAATAAGAAGAGACCGAATAAATAAATAAATGCAATTTTTAGAGAAATGCATTCGATATTTACTATACTTCCAATTTCTCTTCATTCCTAGCCTATATGCCAGAAGCCCAAAAATATAACAGGAAGAAGAATTGTTTGGGCAATGTTTGCAGTGATTACTTCATTGTTCGACGCTCTTAAGCCATGTTCAAAATTTTCAAGTCATTTTAAATATTTCTCAAAATTTGTAAAAAATACGTTTTGGGCTGAACTGAATATACTGTTTTGTATAATTCAAATAAATAATAATCCAGTGGCAGCTTATTAGCCGGAGATTGTTGCTGTTCAACTGGGTGGACTACCTACCAGTATGAACTGATATCATAGAGGAATAATAGAAGAAAACTTATATTAACTATAATATAAGAAAACTTATATTATTCCTCTCTTATCTAAATAACTAAATGAAAATCAATCAATCAATCTTTGCTGATAATGTATGAACGGACCAAAGGTATGAACTAACCTGGGAAAAGCGAGTTTGAGGTCGACCCTGAGCTTGTTGAGTAGATCGGTGACAGTGGCAAACTGCCTGAGGGTCATTTCGCCGCCCTGGGGTGCCATTGTCGCCTTGGTGGCGCCCGAGCCCTCCTTCGCAGATGACGTCATTTTACGCAGCGACGCCGCATAGTCTTCTGGGTTATAGATTGGTGGTCGAGGCTGTAAAAAAGAATAAATAATTCTTAAAAGTCGTGCATATTCAATAATGTAATGTTGGCAATTAGTTATAAATATTGTTTTTAATGAATACATTCAATTTCAATAATTATTGTACATCAATATAACGGAGTATGATTCAGCATTCCAAATTTTGATGTTGGAATACCTAGTTCTTGGTTGAAGCATTTCTTGAATTCAACCATAGCTTCTTCTATATTGAAGGAAGCAACGTTTTAATCCTCAATGTTTGAAACCATGTTGAATTATCTTGCTCACAGATACATAGAAAGACGGATTCAAGTGAAATCACAATAAAGCCCGGTCGGGTCCTTAAGCGTTTTTCAAACGATTTCCACAAAAATTTCAGTGATAGAATTACAAAGATCGGTTTTTAGTATATTAATGCATGATTATGAAATTCATAAATTTAATGATAACCACGTTATTAACCTCTTATCCTCATGCCTTTGAAAGCTTCAAAAATTCTCTTCTGAAAGAAATCATAATCTGTTTCCGAAATCAGCCAGATGTAGAGATGTCCAAACAAGGATTTAAGGGAAAAACAGAGATTCCTTTCACTGGGTGGCGATGATTCTTAGTGAAGAAGAAATAAGAACGGAAATTTTAAATTTAAATTTCCAAGGATTCTTTCTTCCTCGGGCATTCTTGAAAGTTTCAAACCACTCCAAAAACTCTGAGTTTTCGGTAAACGGTTGTGGTGAGTAATTCTCACCTAATACCAGGTACAACAACTGTCTGACCCTTACAATTAGGTTTGAAAACATGGGATTTTAATGGGATGTTTGGGATGCCACCCTCCGGGAAGATCTTCTCCAAATTAGTAGAAGATTTATCGAAAGAGCAAATTATAGTTCTTCATAATGGTAAATCTTTGAAACACTATTCGTGATTGATTCCACTTTAAAAGGCGCTTTTGCAATAGAAACTGCTAGAAGGAATGGGATAAATAGATAAATACGGTCATCGGATTGAGAGAAACAGAATGCATTCTTGAAAAAATAAATCTCAACCAAAACAGTAGGAATTCTTGAATTTCTATTTGATTGTATTAGTCCGATCTACAATTATTATGACAGAAATGTAAAAAAATATCCTATAGTCCATTCACGATGGCTTGAGAAGAGATAAACAGAAGCTCTGCATGCGTGTGTGTGCGACTGGAGTTGCTTAGTTTTAGCCACGACATAAACAAGGTCACACCAATGCCGAAATCCCGAATTTTGCTGTCGGGACTGTAACCAATGCATCGACACAAAAACTTTTACTATAATTGTTTGTTCATTTTAGGTTAATGCAAACGAGAGACAATCGAAACAAGCAATTTCCCAATGTGTATCTATAAAAAGGATTACTTAAAGATAGGGTACTTATGAATTGCCTACAACGAAATTCGGGATTTTGGCATTGCTGTGACTTGTTTATGTTGTGGCTAAAACGAAGCCACTCCAGTCGCACACACACACACACACACACACATGCAGAGCTTTTGTTTATCTCTTCTCAAGCCATCGTGAATGGACTATAGTGGTAGCTTCAAGAAAAAATATCATACATTACTTGACGATAAATTATTAAATGTAATTTGAAAAAATATGCAAAAAGCACTTGTATCTTCCAATTTTGAGCAAAATAAAATGTTTCTAAGAGGATAAATAAGAAAATTTGATGATACAGTAATATAGCTACAGTAATAAGATGGTACAGTAACAGGTGCAAAAAGATTTTGTGTGGGAAAGTGGATAAAAACGTCAACAAGGAGGAAAGCAATTTGAATTTAATCAAGTTCAAAGAAAAAATTTCCTAGAAAGAGGTTAAAAAGCAATAGACCAATATTTTCAATGGGCTAAAAAATTGGTAGTACTACTTTTTCATCCATTATTAGTACCGTCGTGCCGTCAAAGGAAACGCCTCTAGTAGCAGAGACAAATTAAGTAAAAGAATGAAAAAAAAACATTGAATAGTTCTGACATAATAACTGAAATTAAATTAAGAAACTGAAAATAACTATAATCAAGTAATTTACTGCTGTACCACCACAGAGGAAATGGGTTTTCAAAAATATTGCTTCAGAATAACAGGAATCAACTAACATTGTTATTGCGCGGAAAAGCGTTCAGCAATAACTTTTTAGAGAATTTATTATTTTTTGTTGAATATAGGAGACTGAATTAAAATTACACTTTACTTTTGAACAAAATCCACAGAAACTTATGAGTAAATTCATGCATTTGAGATGAGCTTATGAATAGAATATTGAAAGTGCAATTTTATTTGTGCATTTATGGAAAAAATGATGGAACACAAAAATTACCCAGTACCCCTTTGAATCAGAGACTTTGAATGTCTGTTGATTCTGAATATTGAAGTATAAGTCAAGTACACAACACTTTCGGCAAGCAAAAATTGAACACACATTCCACCCTAAATGATAGCCAATAAATTAATGTTAAATTTAAAAATGTTATACCTTACACTAACTACTAGCAAAGACTATCTGTAGATTGTCTTTGATTATACACAATAAAGCTAATTTACAAATAAATTTGATACAGCATCAAATAATCCTATCAAATATTCAAATTAACCAATAGCTTCCGAAATAATTTATAATTGTTTGTTTTAACTACCCTTTAAATAGAATATAAAATGATATATTGAGTATTTACACATTACAAAACTCTTCAAATCCATTAAATCAAACAGAAAATAATCATTAAACTAAGCCTGAAAACCAAATGATAACCATGAATGTATGATACCGTACACCCCAAGGAATGACGATCCCCTACTCCCTGAAGATGGCCATCATCCTGCATTGAGTGTTGAGGCCTCATACATTGCCTCTTCTCCTCAATTTGTTCTCAATGATTCACAAGAATCTCGTTATGATTATGCTAGAGGTGACTTTCTTGGACTTTATTGCCTGCTTAGAGACTGCTGTTGGGACTCCCTATTTCGTTGCATTGATGTTGATAGTGCTGTGGATGAACTTTACAATAAGCTTTATAATTGTCTAGATGAGTGCATTCCTAAAGTTAGGGTCAAGAGTAGAAGTAGTAAGTATCCTCCGTGGTTTACCCACGATATAATATCTGACTTGAAGTTTAAAAATAAATGTTCACGGAAGAGAAGAACTTCTCCTTACCACGATAATCTCTTTAGAACATTGCGTGCATCTCTTAAAGTTAGGATTTTAACTGCATATGATAATTATGTAGCAGGTATTCAGGCGGGAATGAGAAATAATGTAAAATTGTTTTGGAATTATGTGAATTCAAAGAAAAAGACATCGTTTGTGGAGTCATCCATGTCATTGAATGGGGAGTTCTACAGTGGTTCGAATATTGTCCAGGGTTTTGCGAGATATTTCCACTCTGTGTATGAGGCTGATACACTTATCACCCCTGGCGAGGGGGAGCCGGAGGCGTCTGGGATCACAGGGTTGAATGTAGGCATAGGTAGAATTACTGTCAGTGAAATTCTAACTGCTATAGGGGCTTTGAGGTCTGGGTGCTCTGAGGGCCCTGATGCAGTACCCACATTCATTGTCAAGGGTTGTGCACATGTTCTGGCAACACCGTTGCACTTCATTTTAAATCTAGCTGTGAAAACTGGCAAGTTTCCTCAAAAGTGGAAAACTGCTAGAATAACTCCAGTTTTAAAGTCCGGAAAAAGAACAGATATATCAAATTATAGACCAATTTCCATTCTTAATTGTTTCCCAAAAATCTTTGAGAGAATATTACATTTGAATATATTTAAACAGGTCAAGAGTATTGTTGCAGATGAGCAGCATGGTTTTTTGCCAGGTCGCTCAACAGTTACCAATCTAATGACCTTCTCTAATGAAGTATCTCCAATATTGGATAATGGAGGCCAAGTTGACGTTATCTATACAGACTTGTCCAAGGCTTTTGATACAATCAGCCACAGGCTACTGTTGAGAAAGCTTGGACAAATGGGATTTTCTGATAGTTTGGTAAACCTTCTGCATAGTTATCTGCAATCAAGAATGCAGTATGTTAAAATTAGAATTTTCAATCAGATTCATTTGTGTGTGCATCTGGGGTGCCTCAGGGTTCCAATCTTGGGCCTCTTTTATTTCTGTTGCATATTAATGATGTTCCTTCTGTTATAAAGAGTTCATCCTGCCTGATGTATGCAGATGATGTTAAGTTGTTCAAGGAGATAAAAAATGTAGAGGATGCACTTTGTCTACAGGGGGATATCAACAATTTTTCTCTTTGGTGCAAAAATAATGGACTTAAAATTAATGTTCCCAAATGTAAATTCCTAAGTTTCAATTGTCAACTCAATCCTCAAATATTTTTATATCATATAAGTGATAGACCGTTGGAACAGGTGAGATATTTTAAAGACCTTGGGGTTCAATTTACATCAGATTTCTCTTTTAATTCACATATAGACTTAATTTCCACAAGAGCTAATCAACAAATGGGATTTATCCTGAGAACCTGTTCATCATTTAGTGATGTGGAGCCGGTAATATTAATTTACAAATCTCTTGTTAGAAGTCTACTTGAGTATGCTTCTGAGACATGGAACCCACATCACGCTGATAGAATAGTTGCTCTTGAGCGCTTGCAAAACAAGTTCTTGAGAATTATGTATTACAAGAAATTCAATCACTATTGTCCTCTCGATTTTCCAACTGAGTCATTGAGGAATGTATTCCACATGACCTCTTTGAAGGTAAGGCGTGATGCTCGAGCACTTTTTTCCTCTTTAATCTCTTAAATAATGAAATCGATTCATCATATTTACTGTCCAAATTGAATATATATATTTCACCTGTAGCTAGACGCTCTGAATTTTCTTTCCGGGTTCCTCGATCAAGAACTGTGAGAAATTACAATTCTCCTCTGAATAGGATACAGAGAACTTATAATTCTCTATCAGGGTACCTTGATGCCTTCTGGTTCTCTTGCGCCACATTCCGAAGAATGGTCTACAATAACCTTGAATAAGCTTCAGTTATGATCTAGTGCTTCCTAGGGTTGAGTGGGGTGGGTTATTGTATATGGTTTGGGACGAGGTTCAGAAGTACGCCTACTAATTTCATTTGATAGAAATTCATTAGTTTTATTCTTCTTTTTTCATCTAGTGATAGTTTTATGATTTTTGTTTTTTAAGGTGAATTATGCATTTTTCTTTGTTTATTCATTGTATTTCATCTTTTTTCTTTTCTTGATTTTCTTATTCTACTTTATATCTTATAAATTACATATAAACAATTTTTCTGTATGTATTGTAATGTAAAGGAGACATATCTGGGGCAACCCGTTGTCTCCATTGAGAAATAAATAAATAAATAAACATTATCATGTACACGTATTCGTATCACAGATTTTTCAACAAAAAATCTATATTGGCTATATTGGTAATCTATGTTGGGGACGATATTGGTTTCAATACGAAGTAGACCTACATCATATTAAATGACAATACAATTGAGGGGACATTACGATACTCATAAACGTTAAGAGTGAAGAACGTCTTCCGAAAGGAAATAATAGAAAAACATGTGTGATGGAAGAATGCCTAGACGAGACCCGACATGAAAAAATGTTAATGATAGGACTCAAGTCCTGCATCACGTATCCGTCCCTCTATTATTATATTTTTTATATTCTATTTTGAAGATGGTTCGTTAGGATGGCTTCTCACGTCAAGTCAGTTACTTAAAAATCCATCTTGTTCATCATGGTACTAAGTCTGGGCTGAGGTTACTCAAGGGCATGGACAAGGCCAAAATATACAGAAGTGAACTATTCATGTAAAAATATACAGTAGGCTCCTACACGAAAGTGTGAGGTCTTCACATGGCCTCAATGAATCTTGTTTCATTAATTGCTGTAATCACTCAACAGTTGTGAACTGTACATGGAAGTTTGAGGTTCTGTATATGCTCCAATCACATTATATTATTAGAATAGCTACACGAGAGTGTGGGGTATTCACATAGCCTAACTACATTCAAGTTTAAATAAGCTTAAATAAGTTTAATTAAGTTTAAATAGCTCAAGTCACTTACCATCAATGGCACAATTCTAGAGTAAGTACTGTTCTTATTGTCAACAAGTTAGAGAGTATGGTTTACATATTTTTATTCTACATTCTAACATTTCAGTAAAGGTATAATGGTAACAGTTAGTTTTATTGCTATTCTCTATGAAAAAGTCTTTAATATTTGTTACTTATCTTTTTAAACGTCCAATTATTGACCAATCGCTTCACCCAGTTTCTGTTTTACGGTTATTTAAATGAAAT
Organism: Sogatella furcifera; assembly: GCA_017141385.1. Taxonomy (NCBI): domain Eukaryota; kingdom Metazoa; phylum Arthropoda; class Insecta; order Hemiptera; family Delphacidae; genus Sogatella; species Sogatella furcifera. The sequence goes on from CM029554.1 coordinate 15,367,140, forward strand.
TAGAAAGCTATAAGCAATCTAAACTGAATGTACTACAAGTAGGCTGTTGACGTACAATTTCGGTATTATTTCCATTAAAATTTTCATTTTCATCAGTATATTAATTGATATAATATGAAATCAAACAAGATTAATTCAGAATCCAAGTCTCATCCAAATCCTATTTTCTTGCTAACTATAGGTAGCGATCTTGTACTTACCGACAAGTACAAACCTTTTGCAATTTCTAGTACACCATACGCCCATTTCTTAAAATAGTTTTTAAAATCACTAGATATCCGCCACATACAGTGGATATTCTCGAAATTCTATCACGATTCAACTTGATAGATGAAGAACAATGCTACGCAAGTTCGCTATCCATAATACACTAGAACTGGATTCCTAACATTTTCCTGTTGCAAAAATCCACTCAACTCAGGACAGTGACTTTCTTCAGTTCTTTGCAACACATTTCTTATCCTTTTTCTACTTTCTTCCTCCACTATTTTCTTTCCCTTTCAGTCCTCATTCATCATTCATTCCCCATCATTCGTCGCAGCCATCGGTAGGTTTTTTCTTCTAGCAAACAACGAGATAGTTTGTGCCATTTTCTTGGAAATTTGTGCACGTGACAAGTGATAGAAGCATTAATCTCTAAAAAACCGGTTCACCAATCAACAATGTGTATTGTACCGATATGATATGTCATGACAACTAGGGAAAACGATTTTAGCATAATGTTGCATGTGGAAAATTGATCAGAACAGAAATGAAGGATATAAACAGTTGCGAAGTATAAGATATATGAGAAGAAATATCATGACAACAAACATAGTTTGGGATTCAGTAATGATATGGTAGATTCGTTTCATAAAGCTAGAGCTCCTTGTTTGCCAATTAGGAATACTTCTTCATACAGCAGATACTCAGAGATGCTTCATAGAAATCTTATTTATGTTTCAAGAATTGCAGCTATTATCTATTAGGTCCTAGTTGAAAATTTTACAGAAAGATATTAGAATGTAGAGTCTACAGGCTACGAATCCAAGATTTGACAGCTTACTATGAATAGCCTATTGCATGATATAATAAGTAGAATGCAAAATAATTCATACATTGAATAAAAGTATGACATATAAGATCAATATGCAAGTGATCTATGCATTTCATGAACAGAAATATGGAAGCTACCTAATCAAGTTGAAGTATTGCAAAAAAGTCTATTTGGCTCTGTCGACGAATCCTTTGAACATAATTAAACGATTACTTTTCCGTCACAAAAAATGAATATTATAAGATTGATACATTGATAAAGAAGGCAAATAGGGGAAAAAAGAGGAAGGACGTAAAATTGAAGAGAGAATAGCCAAGAAGTAGGATGCAAAACAGGGGGGGAAATAGAACCGTATAGGACGCATCATAAAGGAAAACATTGAATACGAAATCAAGCGACTGGCACCATATTGAAAGAGAATTCAATAGTTCAACACTTTAACGGAACGAAACGAACCAATAGCGAAAAAGATTAAGGATTAGACCACGCCCACAGGCAAGCCTACAAGCTCCGCCTACTCTCTCCTCTGATTGGCCGACAGTGTATTTCTGGATTCTGCCAGTAGGTGGCAGCAGTTACAGGTTGCTGAATGTTGAATTCTCTATTTCTTCAAAAAATGTCTTCAATTTCAAAAAGATACGGTACACTGGATAATATTAAATGATGGTCCCTGATAGAATTTAAATAATTGATTTGAAAGGTGTTCTTTATCACGGATACTAGGAAACACGGATCTTGGATTTTTTGTATCCGTGGTCTCTATAGTTTTTCTATTTTCCCACTTACAATATTCACCAGGTGATCAAGCTTTGCATGAAAGCAATGCATTATTATGATTCAATTAATCAAGAGTAGAGTTGGATTATCTTATTCATGATTAATACTATTCAATTATGCTTTTGATAATATTAAATTATTATATGATGAATGTATCACATCATCTCATATTAAATTAGTAATCGAATGATTTGTCAACTCTTTTAAACAGACTAGAAGTTCAATTTATTCTGACAGGTTCCCTTTCATCTCGGAGATCTCATTCCTCCATGAAATCCTAATCCAATTAAGGCAGCATGCGAAGCATTAATTACAGAAATATCAGGTCTTTCAAAGTGCAATGCACTCTCCATTTGACGGATGTGACGAGCAAGCGGAAACGAGAAAATAAGAATGTTGGAAAATTTTTATGAAAATCCTGCAGGAATGAAGAGTTGTTGACAGGGAACGGATATAATAGCTGGTAGGAATAAGAAGGGTTGTTGAACCGATACATCCCAGCCAACAAGATAGGTTGATGATGATGATAAATTCTTTTCCATCACTTGTATTGCAGGTGATTTCTCATACCCTCAACTCTTTCTCAATCTTCTCCTTCTCAGTCTTTTCATCCTCTCTTTCTTCCAAATGCAGAAGATTCCCCAACCTTCTCGTACGCTCTTTTATCTTGTAATTTCCTACTGTCGTTTGTTCAAACATCTTTCTCTCTCTTAAATCAAAGTCAATATTCCACCTTTTACCCACAATCTACAGATCAAATCCCCTCCAAATCACCGTTTTATCCATACATTCTATATTTCAGTCTACATTCTATATTTTATTATAATATCTTTGTCATTGCTCTTTTCAATTTAATGAAAGAACCAAGATGTTGTCTTAAACCCACTTTATTCCAAGTGGATTATTTATTTATTCAAATAAAGTGAATCTTAGTTCTTTCATCATGGAAAAATTCCACTACATCAATATTCAATCAACAAATTTTTCATTTTCTTGAGGTTTGTGAATTTTTGTTTTCTCATCTTCTCCTTCGTTCTTCCATTCTATTATTATTATTAGCGTATGGCTTTATTTGGTGGGGAGACCAAAAGGTAATTCCACCTCGCCAACATAACCATGTTTTGCCAATAGGAAACATGATAAAAATATTGATTATTTTCACTGTAATTTAGATTTCGGGAAGTCCTTCACAATTTAGAAAGTCCGAGAGCACTAAAACACAGGTCAAAACACTAATCCAAGACTGGAAAATTTGGAATTTAAGAAAAATTTAGAGCACAAAATTTTTACGTGTTATAATAATTTTGCCATTCTAAATATCTCTTTATTCCTTTTGTTCTTCTCTTGTATACTCAGTCATCTCGGGTAATCAAGGGTAGCGTTGTTCCCTTTTCTGATTGTGTTCGGATATTGGGAATTTTGATTGATGCATCTTTGAGTTGGAGTGAGCAAACAACTCATGTTTGCAACAGGGTATTTGGTGGGATGCATCAGTTAAAAAGAATTAGGAGATTCCTCCCAAAATCTGTCAGAGTGACTCTGGTAAATGCTCTGGTGTTTTTCTATTTCTCTAATTCTCTTCTATTGTTGTGTGGTCTACAGCGATCTCACAATCGAATTGAACGTGCGGTTGCAGCGTTCTTTTAACTATGCGGTACGCTACATATATGATGCCAGAAGAGATGC